>JAZDUA010001212.1:0-146555 GCA_038098605.1 Gryllus longicercus | reverse complement strand
CGCTCTAGCTCTAATAGTTTAGGAGATAGAGCCATTTAAAGATCGACGAAGTTGTCCGATTTAAGACATGGCACGGATTTTTTTGAAAACCACGGACCAAGCTCGAAATTTATGGGAAATTCACGGGTGATATTCATTTTCGATTAGAAACTTAGTTTTTAAGAAAATCGCAAAAGTATCGCCATTAGAGTCAATTCTTCCTAGGAACTGTAGAATATTTCCATCTCATGCTCGTTCTGATTTTCGAGAAACTTCGTTTAAGACTCAGATTAAAGGCCAATATATATAATATTACGTGTGCAAATTTCAGCGCTGTAGCTGTAATAGTTTAGGAGATAGAGCCGTTGAATTAATAATTGTCAGAGCTTACAAAATGCGAAAAAACAATGCTTTTATTTTAAGGTTCCTGGAGGCAAGATTTCTCATCCGGAAATAAAAACTTGACTTTTTCTTACACTACAAGAATTTAGAAATACACGCGTGTCTGTAGAATCCATATATGTTATTTTAGTTTGTGAAAAATATTTATTATTCCTTGTGCAAATTTCAGCGCTCTAGCTCTAATAGTTAAGGAGATAGAGCCATTTAAAGATCGACGAAGTTGTCGATTTAAGACATGGCACGGATTTTTTTGAAAACCACGGACCAAGCTCGAAATTTTATGGGAAATTCACTGGTGATATTCATTTTTCCGATTAGAAACTTAGTTTTTAAGAAAATCGCAAAAGTATCGCCATTAGAGTCAATTTCTTCCTAGTTAACTGTAGAATATTTCCATCTCATGCTCGTTCTGATTTTCGGTGAAACTTCGTTTAAGACTCAGATTAAAGGCCAATATATATAATATTACGTGTGCAAATTTCAGCGCTGTAGCTGTAATAGTTTAGGAGATAGAGCCGTTTGAATAATAATTGTCAGAGCTTGCAAAATGCGAAAAAACAATGCTTTTATTTAAGGTTCCTGGAGGCCAGATTTCTCATCCGGAAATAAAAAACTTGACTTTTTCTTACACTACAAGAATTTAGAAATACACGCGTGTCTGTAGAATCCATATATGTTATATAGTTTGTGAAAAATATTTATTATTCCGTGTGCAAATTTCAGCGCTCTAGCTCTAATAGTTTAGGGAGATAGAGGCCATTTAAAGATCGACGAAGTTGTCCGATTTAAGACATGGCACGGATTTTTTGAAAACCACGGACCAAGCTCGAAATTTTATGGGAAATTCACTGGTGATATTCATTTTTCGATTAGAAACTTAGTTTTTAAGAAAATCGCAAAAGTATCGCCATTAGAGTCAATTTCTTCCTAGTAACTGTAGAATATTTCCATCTCATGCTCGTTCTGATTTCGGAGAAACTTCGTTTAAGACTCAGATTAAAGGCCAATATATATAATATTACGTGTGCAAATTTCAGCGCTGTAGCTGTAATAGTTTAGGAGATAGAGCCGTTTGAATTAATAATTGTCAGAGCTTGCAAAATGCGAAAAAACAATGCTCTTATTTTAAGGTTCCTGGAGGCCAGATTTCTCATCCGGAAATAAAAAACTTGACTTTTTCTTACACTACAAGAATTTAGAAATACACGCGTGTCTGTAGAATCCATATATGTTATATAGTTTGTGAAAAATATTTATTATTCCGTGTGCAAATTTCAGCGCTCTAGCTCTAATAGTTTAGGAGATAGAGCCATTTAAAGATCGACGAAGTTGTCCGATTTAAGACATGGCACGGATTTTTTTGAAAACCACGGACCAAGCTCGAAATTTTATGGGAAATTCACTGGTGATATTCATTTTTGATTAGAAACTTAGTTTTTAAAAAAATCGCAAAAGTATCGCCATTACAGTCAATTTCTTCCTAGTAACTGTAGAATATTTCATCTCATGCTCGTTCTGATTTCGGAGAAACTTCGTTTAAGACTCAGATTAAAGGCCAATATATATAATATTACGTGTGCAAATTTCAGCGCTGTAGCTGTAATAGTTTAGGAGATGGAGCCGTTTGAATTAATATTGTCAGAGCTTGCAAAATGCGAAAAAACAATGCTTTTATTTTAAGGTTCCTGGGGGCCAGATTTCTCATCCGGAAATAAAAACTTGACTTTTTCGTACACTACAAGAATTTAGAAATACACGCGTGTCTGTAGAATCCATATATGTAATTATAGTTTGTGAAAAAATATTTATTATTCCGTGTGCAAATTTCAGCGCTCTAGCTCTAATAGTTTAGGAGATAGAGCCATTTAAAGATCGACGAAGTTGTCCGATTTAAGACATGGCACGGATTTTTTGAAAACCACGGACCAAGCTCGAAATTTTATGGGAAATTCAATGGTGATATTCATTTTTCGATTAGAAACTTAGTTTTTAAGAAAATCGCAAAAGTATCGCCATTAGAGTCAATTTTCTTCCTAGTAAACTGTAGAATATTTCCATCTCATGCTCGTTCTGATTTTCGGTGAAACTTCGTTTAAGACTCAGATTAAAGGCCAATATATATAATATTACGTGTGCAAATTTTCAGCGCTGTAGCTGTAATAGTTTAGGAGATAGAGCCGTTTGAATTAATAATTGTCAGAGCTTGCAAAATACGAAAAAACAATGCTTTTATTTTAAGGTTCCTGGAGGCCAGATTTCTCATCCGGAAATAAAAAACTTGACTTTTTCTTACACTACAAGAATTTAGAAATACACGCGTGTCTGTAGAATCCATATATGTTATATAGTTTTTGAAAAATATTTATTATTCCGTGTGCAAATTTCAGCGCTCTAGCTCTAATAGTTTAGGAGATAGAGCCATTAAAGATCGACGAAGTTGTCCGATTTAAGACATGGCACGGATTTTTTGAAAACCACGGACCAAGCTCGAAATTTTATGGGAAATTCACTGGTGATATTCATTTTTCGATTAGAAACTTAGTTTTAAGAAAATCGCAAAAGTATCGCCATTACAATCAATTTCTTCCTAGTAACTGTAGAATATTTCCATCTCATGCTCGTTCTGATTTTCGGTGAAACTTCGTTTAAGACTCAGATTAAAGGCCAATATATATAATATTACGTGTGCAAATTTCAGCGCTGTAGCTGTAATAGTTTAGGAGATAGAGCCGTTTGAATTAATAATTGTCAGAGCTTGCAAAATGCGAAAAAACAATGCTTTTATTTTAAGGTTCCTGGAGGCCAGATTTCTCATCCGGAAATAAAAAACTTGACTTTTTCTTACACTACAAGAATTTAGAAATACACGCGTGTCTGTAGAGTCCATATATGTTATATAGTTTGTGAAAAATATTTATTATTCCGTGTGCAAATTTCAGCGCTCTAGCTCTAATAGTTTAGGAGATAGAGCCATTTAAAAATCGACGAAGTTGTCCGATTTAAGACATGGCACGAATTTTTTATAAAACCACGGACCAAGCTCGAAATTTTATGGGAAATTCACTGGTGATATTCATTTTTCGATTAGAAACTTAGTTTTTAAGAAAATCGCAAAAGTATCGCCATTACAATCAATTTCTTCCTAGTAACTGTAGAATATTTCCATCTCATGCTCGTTCTGATTTTCGGAGAAACTTCGTTTAAGACTCAGATTAAAGGCCAATATATATAATATTACGTGTGCAAATTTCAGCGCTGTAGCTGTAATAGTTTAGGAGATAGAGCCGTTTGAATTAATAATTGTCAGAGCTTGCAAATACGAAAAAACAATGCTTTTATTTTAAGGTTCCTGGAGGCCAGATTTCTCATCCGGAAATAAAAAACTTGACTTTTTCTTACACTACAAGAATTTAGAAATACACGCGTGTCTGTAGAAATCCATATATGTTATATAGTTTTTGAAAAATATTTATTATTCCGTGTGCAAATTTCAGCGCTCTAGCTCTAATAGTTTAGGAGATAGAGCCATTTAAAGATCGACGAAGTTGTCCGATTTAAGACATGGCACGGATTTTTTTGAAAACCACGGACCAAGCTCGAAATTTTATGGGAAATTCACGGGTGATATTCATTTTTCGATTAGAAACTTAGTTTTTAAGAAATCGCAAAAGTATCGCCATTAGAGTCAATTTCTTCCTAGTAACTGTAGAATATTTTCCATCTCATGCTCGTTCTGATTTTCGGAGAAACTTCGTTTAAGACTCAGATTAAAGGCCAATATATATATAATATTACGTGTGCAAATTTCAGCGCTGTAGCTGTAATAGTTTAGGAGATAGAGCCGTTTGAATTAATAATTGTCAGAGCTTGCAAAATGCGAACAAAACAATGCTTTTATTTTAAGGTTCCTGGAGGCCAGATTTCTCATCCGGAAATAAAAAACTTGACTTTTTCTTACACTACAAGAATTTAGAAATACACGCGTGTCTGTAGAATCCATATATGTTATATAGTTTGTGAAAAATATTTATTATTCCGTGTGCAAATTTCAGCGCTCTAGCTCTAATAGTTTAGGAGATAGAGCCATTTAAAGATCGACGAAGTTGTCCGATTTAAGACATGGCACGGATTTTTTTGAAAACCACGGACCAAGCTCGAAATTTTATGGAAATTCACTGGTGATATTCATTTTTTGATTAGAAACTTAGTTTTTAAGAAAATCGCAAAAGTATCGCCATTACAGTCAATTTCTTCCTAGTAACTGTAGAATATTTCCATCTCATGCTCGTTCTGATTTTCGGAGAAACTTCGTTTAAGACTCAGATTAAAGGCCAATATATATAATATTACGTGTGCAAATTTCAGCGCTGTAGCTGTAATAGTTTAGGAGATAGAGCCGTTTGAATTAATAATTGTCAGAGCTTGCAAAATGCGAAAAATCAATGCTTTTATTTTAAGGTTCCTGGAGGCCAGATTTCTCATCCGGAAATAAAAACTTGACTTTTTCTTACACTACAAGAATTTAGAAATACACGCGTGTCTGTAGAGTCCATATATGTTATATAGTTTGTGAAAAATATTTATTATTCCGTGTGCAAATTTCAGCGCTCTAGCTCTAATAGTTTAGGAGATAGAGCCATTTAAAAATCGACGAAGTTGTCCGATTTAAGACATGGCACGGATTTTTTTGAAAACCACGGACCAAACTCGAAATTTTATGGAAATTCACGGGTGATATTCATTTTTCGATTAGAAACTTAGTTTTCAAGAAAATCGCAAAAGTATCGCCATTAGAGTCAATTTCTTCCTAGGAACTGTAGAATATTTCCATCTCATGCTCGTTTCTGATTTTCGGAGAAACTTCGTTTAAGACTCAGATTAAAGGCCAATATATATAATATTACGTGTGAAAATTTCAGCGCTGTAGCTGTAATAGTTTAGGAGATAGAGCCGTTTGAATTAATAATTGTCAGAGCTTACAAAATGCGAAAAAAACAATGCTTTTATTTTAAGGTTCCTGGAGGCCAGATTTCTCATCCGGAAATAAAAAACTTGACTTTTTCTTACACTACAAGAATTTAGAAATACACGCGTGTCTGTAGAATCCATATATGTTATATAGTTTGTGAAAAATATTTATTATTCCGTGTGCAAATATCAGCGCTCTAGCTCTAATAGTTTAGGAGATAGAGCCATTTAAAGATTGACGAAGTTATCCGATTTAAGACATGGCACGGATTTTTTGAAAACCACGGACCAAGCTCGAAATTTTATGGGAAATTCACGGGTGATATTCATTTTTCGATTAGAAACTTAGTTTTTAAGAAAATCGCAAAAGTATCGCCATTAGAGTCAATTTCTTCCTAAGAACTGTAGAATATTTCCATCTCATGCTCGTTCTGATTTTCGGAGAAACCTTCGTTTAAGACTCAGATTAAAGGCCAATATATATATAATATTACGTGTGCAAATTTCAGCGCGGTAGCTGTAATAGTTTAGGAGATAGAGCCGTTTGAATTAATAATTGTCAGAGCTCGCAAAATGCGAACAAGACAATGCTTTTATTTTAAGGTTCCTGGAGGCCAGATTTCTCATCCGGAAATAAAAAACTTGACTTTTTCTTACACTACAAGAATTTAGAAATACACGCGTGTCTGTAGAATCCATATATGTTATATAGTTTTGTGAAAAATATTTATTATTCCGTGTGCAAATTTCAGCGCTCTAGCTCTAATAGTTTAGGAGATAGAGCCATTTAAAGATCGACGAAGTTGTCCGATTTAAGACATGGCACGGATTTTTTGAAAACCACGGACCAAGCTCGAAATTTTATGGAAATTCACTGGTGATATTCATTTTTGATTAGAAACTTAGTTTTAGAAAATCGCAAAAGTATCGCCATTACAGTCAATTTCTTCCTAGTAACTGTAGAATATTTCCATCTCATGCTCGTTCTGATTTTCGGAGAAACTTCGTTTAAGACTCAGATTAAAGGCCAATATATATAATATTACGTGTGCAAATTTCAGCGCTGTAGCTGTAATAGTTTAGGAGATAGAGCCGTTTGAATTAATAATTGTCAGAGCTTACAAAATGCGAAAAAACAATGCTTTTATTTTAAGGTTCCTGGAGGCAAGATTCTCATCCGGAAATAAAAAACTTGACTTTTTCTTACACTACAAGAATTTAGAAATACACGCGTGTCTGTAGAATCCATATATGTTATTTAGTTTGTGAAAAATATTTATTATTCCTTGTGCAAATTTCAGCGCTCTAGCTCTAATAGTTAAGGAGATAGAGCCATTTAAAGATCGACGAAGTTGTCCGATTTAAGACATGGCACGGATTTTTTTGAAAACCACGGACCAAGCTCGAAATTTTATGGAAATTCACTGGTGATATTCATTTTTCCGATTAGAAACTTAGTTTTTAAGAAAATCGCAAAAGTATCGCCATTAGAGTCAATTTCTTCCTAGTAACTGTAGAATATTTCCATCTCATGCTCGTTCTGATTTTCGGTGAAACTTCGTTTAAGACTCAGATTAAAGGCCAATATATATAATATTACGTGTGCAAATTTCAGCGCTGTAGCTGTAGTAGTTTAGGAGATAGAGCCGTTTGAATTAATAATTGTCAGAGCTTGCAAAATGCGAAAAAACAATGCTTTTATTTTAAGGTTCCTGGAGGCCAGATTTCTCATCCGGAAATAAAAAACTTGACTTTTTCTTACACTACAAGAATTTAGAAATACACGCGTGTCTGTAGAATCCATATATGTTATATAGTTTGTGAAAAATATTTATTATTCCGTGTGCAAATTTCAGCGCTCTAGCTCTAATAGTTTAGGAGATAGAGCCATTTAAAGATCGACGAAGTTGTCCGATTTAAGACATGGCACGGATTTTTTTGAAAACCACGGACCAAGCTCGAAATTTTATGGGAAATTCACTGGTGATATTCATTTTTCGATTAGAAACTTAGTTTTTAAGAAAATCGCAAAAGTATCGCCATTAGAGTCAATTTCTTCCTAGTAACTGTAGAATATTTCCATCTCATGCTCGTTCTGATTTTCGGAGAAACTTCGTTTAAGACTCAGATTAAAGGCCAATATATATAATATTACGTGTGCAAATTTCAGCGCTGTAGCTGTAATAGTTTAGGAGATAGAGCCGTTTGAATTAATAATTGTCAGAGCTTGCAAAATGCGAAAAAACAATGCTCTTATTTTAAGGTTCCTGGAGGCCAGATTTCTCATCCGGAAATAAAAAACTTGACTTTTTCTTACACTACAAGAATTTAGAAATACACGCGTGTCTGTAGAATCCATATATGTTATATAGTTTGTGAAAAATATTTATTATTCCGTGTGCAAATTTCAGCGCTCTAGCTCTAATAGTTTAGGAGATAGAGCCATTTAAAGATCGACGAAGTTGTCCGATTTAAGACATGGCACGGATTTTTTTGAAAACCACGGACCAAGCTCGAAATTTTATGGGAAATTCACTGGTGATATTCATTTTTTGATTAGAAACATAGTTTTTAAAAAAATCGCAAAAGTATCGCCATTACAGTCAATTTCTTCCTAGTAACTGTAGAATATTTCCATCTCATGCTCGTTCTGATTTTCGGAGAAACTTCGTTTAAGACTCAGATTAAAGGCCAATATATATAATATTACGTGTGCAAATTTCAGCGCTGTAGCTGTAATAGTTTAGGAGATGGAGCCGTTTGAATTAATAATTGTCAGAGCTTGCAAAATGCGAAAAAACAATGCTTTTATTTTAAGGTTCCTGGGGGCCAGATTTCTCATCCGGAAATAAAAAACTTGACTTTTTCGTACACTACAAGAATTTAGAAATACACGCGTGTCTGTAGAATCCATATATGTAATATAGTTTGTGAAAAATATTTATTATTCCGTGTGCAAATTTCAGCGCTCTAGCTCTAATAGTTTAGGAGATAGAGCCATTTAAAGATCGACGAAGTTGTCCGATTTAAGACATGGCACGGATTTTTTTGAAAACCACGGACCAAGCTCGAAATTTTATGGGAAATTCAATGGTGATATTCATTTTTCGATTAGAAACTTAGTTTTTAAGAAAATCGCAAAAGTATCGCCATTAGAGTCAATTTCTTCCTAGTAACTGTAGAATATTTCCATCTCATGCTCGTTCTGATTTTCGGTGAAACTTCGTTTAAGACTCAGATTAAAGGCCAATATATATAATATTACGTGTGCAAATTTCAGCGCTGTAGCTGTAATAGTTTAGGAGATAGAGCCGTTTGAATTAATAATTGTCAGAGCTTGCAAAATACGAAAAAACAATGCTTTTATTTTAAGGTTCCTGGAGGCCAGATTTCTCATCCGGAAATAAAAAACTTGACTTTTTCTTACACTACAAGAATTTAGAAATACACGCGTGTCTGTAGAATCCAGATATGTTATATAGTTTGTGAAAAATATTTATTATTCCGTGTGCAAATTTCAGCGCTCTAGCTCTAATAGTTTAGGAGATAGAGCCATTTAAAGATCGACGAAGTTGTCCGATTTAAGACATGGCACGGATTTTTTTGAAAACCACGGACCAAGCTCGAAATTTTATGGGAAATTCACTGGTGATATTCATTTTTCGATTAGAAACTTAGTTTTTAAGAAAATCGCAAAAGTATCGCCATTACAATCAATTTCTTCCTAGTAACTGTAGAATATTTCCATCTCATGCTCGTTCTGATTTTCGGTGAAACTTCGTTTAAGACTCAGATTAAAGGCCAATATATATAATATTACGTGTGCAAATTTCAGCGCTGTAGCTGTAATAGTTTAGGAGATAGAGCCGTTTGAATTAATAATTGTCAGAGCTTGCAAAATGCGAAAAAACAATGCTTTTATTTTAAGGTTCCTGGAGGCCAGATTTCTCATCCGGAAATAAAAAACTTGACTTTTTCTTACACTACAAGAATTTAGAAATACACGCGTGTCTGTAGAGTCCATATATGTTATATAGTTTGTGAAAAATATTTATTATTCCGTGTGCAAATTTCAGCGCTCTAGCTCTAATAGTTTAGGAGATAGAGCCATTTAAAAATCGACGAAGTTGTCCGATTTAAGACATGGCACGAATTTTTTATAAAACCACGGACCAAGCTCGAAATTTTATGGGAAATTCACTGGTGATATTCATTTTTCGATTAGAAACTTAGTTTTTAAGAAAATCGCAAAAGTATCGCCATTACAATCAATTTCTTCCTAGTAACTGTAGAATATTTCCATCTCATGCTCGTTCTGATTTTCGGAGAAACTTCGTTTAAGACTCAGATTAAAGGCCAATATATATAATATTACGTGTGCAAATTTCAGCGCTGTAGCTGTAATAGTTTAGGAGATAGAGCCGTTTGAATTAATAATTGTCAGAGCTTGCAAAATACGAAAAAACAATGCTTTTATTTTAAGGTTCCTGGAGGCCAGATTTCTCATCCGGAAATAAAAAACTTGACTTTTTCTTACACTACAAGAATTTAGAAATACACGCGTGTCTGTAGAATCCATATATGTTATATAGTTTTTGAAAAATATTTATTATTCCGTGTGCAAATTTCAGCGCTCTAGCTCTAATAGTTTAGGAGATAGAGCCATTTAAAGATCGACGAAGTTGTCCGATTTAAGACATGGCACGGATTTTTTTGAAAACCACGGACCAAGCTCGAAATTTTATGGGAAATTCACGGGTGATATTCATTTTTCGATTAGAAACTTAGTTTTTAAGAAAATCGCAAAAGTATCGCCATTAGAGTCAATTTCTTCCTAGTAACTGTAGAATATTTCCATCTCATGCTCGTTCTGATTTTCGGAGAAACTTCGTTTAAGACTCAGATTAAAGGCCAATATATATATAATATTACGTGTGCAAATTTCAGCGCTGTAGCTGTAATAGTTTAGGAGATAGAGCCGTTTGAATTAATAATTGTCAGAGCTTGCAAAATGCGAACAAACAATGCTTTTATTTTAAGGTTCCTGGAGGCCAGATTTCTCATCCGGAAATAAAAAACTTGACTTTTTCTTACACTACAAGAATTTAGAAATACACGCGTGTCTGTAGAATCCATATATGTTATATAGTTTGTGAAAAATATTTATTATTCCGTGTGCAAATTTCAGCGCTCTAGCTCTAATAGTTTAGGAGATAGAGCCATTTAAAGATCGACGAAGTTGTCCGATTTAAGACATGGCACGGATTTTTTTGAAAACCACGGACCAAGCTCGAAATTTTATGGGAAATTCACTGGTGATATTCATTTTTTGATTAGAAACTTAGTTTTTAAGAAAATCGCAAAAGTATCGCCATTACAGTCAATTTCTTCCTAGTAACTGTAGAATATTTCCATCTCATGCTCGTTCTGATTTTCGGAGAAACTTCGTTTAAGACTCAGATTAAAGGCCAATATATATAATATTACGTGTGCAAATTTCAGCGCTGTAGCTGTAATAGTTTAGGAGATAGAGCCGTTTGAATTAATAATTGTCAGAGCTTGCAAAATGCGAAAAATCAATGCTTTTATTTTAAGGTTCCTGGAGGCCAGATTTCTCATCCGGAAATAAAAAACTTGACTTTTTCTTACACTACAAGAATTTAGAAATACACGCGTGTCTGTAGAGTCCATATATGTTATATAGTTTGTGAAAAATATTTATTATTCCGTGTGCAAATTTCAGCGCTCTAGCTCTAATAGTTTAGGAGATAGAGCCATTTAAAAATCGACGAAGTTGTCCGATTTAAGACATGGCACGGATTTTTTTGAAAACCACGGACCAAACTCGAAATTTTATGGGAAATTCACGGGTGATATTCATTTTTCGATTAGAAACTTAGTTTTCAAGAAAATCGCAAAAGTATCGCCATTAGAGTCAATTTCTTCCTAGGAAATGTAGAATATTTCCATCTCATGCTCGTTCTGATTTTCGGAGAAACTTCGTTTAAGACTCAGATTAAAGGCCAATATATATAATATTACGTGTGAAAATTTCAGCGCTGTAGCTGTAATAGTTTAGGAGATAGAGCCGTTTGAATTAATAATTGTCAGAGCTTACAAAATGCGAAAAAACAATGCTTTTATTTTAAGGTTCCTGGAGGCCAGATTTCTCATCCGGAAATAAAAAACTTGACTTTTTCTTACACTACAAGAATTTAGAAATACACGCGTGTCTGTAGAATCCATATATGTTATATAGTTTGTGAAAAATATTTATTATTCCGTGTGCAAATATCAGCGCTCTAGCTCTAATAGTTTAGGAGATAGAGCCATTTAAAGATTGACGAAGTTATCCGATTTAAGACATGGCACGGATTTTTTTGAAAACCACGGACCAAGCTCGAAATTTTATGGGAAATTCACGGGTGATATTCATTTTTCGATTAGAAACTTAGTTTTTAAGAAATCGCAAAAGTATCGCCATTAGAGTCAATTTCTTCCTAAGAACTGTAGAATATTTCCATCTCATGCTCGTTCTGATTTTCGGAGAAACTTCGTTTAAGACTCAGATTAAAGGCCAATATATATATAATATTACGTGTGCAAATTTCAGCGCGGTAGCTGTAATAGTTTAGGAGATAGAGCCGTTTGAATTAATAATTGTCAGAGCTTGCAAAATGCGAACAAACAATGCTTTTATTTTAAGGTTCCTGGAGGCCAGATTTCTCATCCGGAAATAAAAAACTTGACTTTTTCTTACACTACAAGAATTTAGAAATACACGCGTGTCTGTAGAATCCATATATGTTATATAGTTTGTGAAAAATATTTATTATTCCGTGTGCAAATTTCAGCGCTCTAGCTCTAATAGTTTAGGAGATAGAGCCATTTAAAGATCGACGAATTTGTCCGATTTAAGACATGGCACGGATTTTTTTGAAAACCACGGACCAAGCTCGAAATTTTATGGGAAATTCAATGGTGATATTCATTTTTCGATTAGAAACTTAGTTTTTAAGAAATCGCAAAAGTATCGCCATTAGAGTCAATTTCTTCCTAGTAACTGTAGAATATTTCCATCTCATGCTCGTTCTGATTTTCGGTGAAACTTCGTTTAAGACTCAGATTAAAGGCCAATATATATAATATTACGTGTGCAAATTTCAGCGCTGTAGCTGTAATAGTTTAGGAGATAGAGCCGTTTGAATTAATAATTGTCAGAGCTTGCAAAATACGAAAAAACAATGCTTTTATTTTAAGGTTCCTGGAGGCCAGATTTCTCATCCGGAAATAAAAAACTTGACTTTTTCTTACACTACAAGAATTTAGAAATACACGCGTGTCTGTAGAATCCATATATGTTATATAGTTTTTGAAAAATATTTATTATTCCGTGTGCAAATTTCAGCGCTCTAGCTCTAATAGTTTAGGAGATAGAGCCATTTAAAGATCGACGAAGTTGTCCGATTTAAGACATGGCACGGATTTTTTTGAAAACCACGGACCAAGCTCGAAATTTTATGGGAAATTCACTGGTGATATTCATTTTTCGATTAGAAACTTAGTTTTTAAGAAAATCGCAAAAGTATCGCCATTACAATCAATTTCTTCCTAGTAACTGTAGAATATTTCCATCTCATGCTCGTTCTGATTTTCGGTGAAACTTCGTTTAAGACTCAGATTAAAGGCCAATATATATAATATTACGTGTGCAAATTTCAGCGCTGTAGCTGTAATAGTTTAGGAGATAGAGCCGTTTGAATTAATAATTGTCAGAGCTTGCAAAATGCGAAAAAACAATGCTTTTATTTTAAGGTTCCTGGAGGCCAGATTTCTCATCCGGAAATAAAAAACTTGACTTTTTCTTACACTACAAGAATTTAGAAATACACGCGTGTCTGTAGAGTCCATATATGTTATATAGTTTGTGAAAAATATTTATTATTCCGTGTGCAAATTTCAGCGCTCTAGCTCTAATAGTTTAGGAGATAGAGCCATTTAAAAATCGACGAAGTTGTCCGATTTAAGACATGGCACGAATTTTTTATAAAACCACGGACCAAGCTCGAAATTTTATGGGAAATTCACTGGTGATATTCATTTTTCGATTAGAAACTTAGTTTTTAAGAAAATCGCAAAAGTATCGCCATTACAATCAATTTCTTCCTAGTAACTGTAGAATATTTCCATCTCATGCTCGTTCTGATTTTCGGAGAAACTTCGTTTAAGACTCAGATTAAAGGCCAATATATATAATATTACGTGTGCAAATTTCAGCGCTGTAGCTGTAATAGTTTAGGAGATAGAGCCGTTTGAATTAATAATTGTCAGAGCTTGCAAAATACGAAAAAACAATGCTTTTATTTTAAGGTTCCTGGAGGCCAGATTTCTCATCCGGAAATAAAAAACTTGACTTTTCCTTACACTACAAGAATTTAGAAATACACGCGTGTCTGTAGAATCCATATATGTTATATAGTTTTTGAAAAATATTTATTATTCCGTGTGCAAATTTCAGCGCTCTAGCTCTAATAGTTTAGGAGATAGAGCCATTTAAAGATCGACGAAGTTGTCCGATTTAAGACATGGCACGGATTTTTTGAAAACCACGGACCAAGCTCGAAATTTTATGGGAAATTCACGGGTGATATTCATTTTTCGATTAGAAACTTAGTTTTTAAGAAAATCGCAAAAGTATCGCCATTAGAGTCAATTTCTTCCTAGTAACTGTAGAATATTTCCATCTCATGCTCGTTCTGATTTTCGGAGAAACTTCGTTTAAGACTCAGATTAAAGGCCAATATATATATAATATTACGTGTGCAAATTTCAGCGCTGTAGCTGTAATAGTTTAGGAGATAGAGCCGTTTGAATTAATAATTGTCAGAGCTTGCAAATTGCGAACAAACAATGCTTTTATTTTAAGGTTCCTGGAGGCCAGATTTCTCATCCGGAAATAAAAAACTTGACTTTTTCTTACACTACAAGAATTTAGAAATACACGCGTGTCTGTAGAATCCATATATGTTATATAGTTTGTGAAAAATATTTATTATTCCGTGTGCAAATTTCAGCGCTCTAGCTCTAATAGTTTAGGAGATAGAGCCATTTAAAGATCGACGAAGTTGTCCGATTTAAGACATGGCACGGATTTTTTTGAAAACCACGGACCAAGCTCGAAATTTTATGGGAAATTCACTGGTGATATTCATTTTTTGATTAGAAACTTAGTTTTTAAGAAAATCGCAAAAGTATCGCCATTACAGTCAATTTCTTCCTAGTAACTGTAGAATATTTCCATCTCATGCTCGTTCTGATTTTCGGAGAAACTTCGTTTAAGACTCAGATTAAAGGCCAATATATATAATATTACGTGTGCAAATTTCAGCGCTGTAGCTGTAATAGTTTAGGAGATGGAGCCGTTTGAATTAATAATTGTCAGAGCTTGCAAAATGCGAAAAAACAATGCTTTTATTTTAAGGTTCCTGGAGGCCAGATTTCTCATCCGGAAATAAAAAACTTGACTTTTTCTTACACTACAAGAATTTAGAAATACACGCGTGTCTGTAGAATCCATATATGTTATATAGTTTGTGTAAAATATTTATTATTCCGTGTGCAAATTTCAGCGCTCTAGCTCTAATAGTTTAGGAGATAGAGCCATTTAAAAATCGACGAAGTTGTCCGATTTAAGACATGGCACGAATTTTTTATAAAACCACGGACCAAGCTCGAAATTTTATGGGAAATTCACTGGTGATATTCATTTTTCGATTAGAAACTTAGTTTTTAAGAAAATCGCAAAAGTATCGCCATTACAATCAATTTCTTCCTAGTAACTGTAGAATATTTCCATCTCATGCTCGTTCTGATTTTCGGAGAAACTTCGTTTAAGACTCAGATTAAAGGCCAATATATATAATATTACGTGTGCAAATTTCAGCGCTGTAGCTGTAATAGTTTAGGAGATAGAGCCGTTTGAATTAATAATTGTCAGAGCTTGCAAAATGCGAAAAATCAATGCTTTTATTTTAAGGTTCCTGGAGGCCAGATTTCTCATCCGGAAATAAAAAACTTGACTTTTTCTTACACTACAAGAATTTAGAAATACACGCGTGTCTGTAGAATCCATATATGTTATATAGTTTGTGAAAAATATTTATTATTCCGTGTGCAAATTTCAGCGCTCTAGCTCTAATAGTTTAGGAGATAGAGCCATTTAAAGATCGACGAAGTTGTCCGATTTAAGACATGGCACGGATTTTTTTGAAAACCACGGACCAAGCTCGAAATTTTATGGGAAATTCACTGGTGATATTCATTTTTTGATTAGAAACTTAGTTTTTAAGAAAATCGCAAAAGTATCGCCATTACAGTCAATTTCTTCCTAGTAACTGTAGAATATTTCCATCTCATGCTCGTTCTGATTTTCGGAGAAACTTCGTTTAAGACTCAGATTAAAGGCCAATATATATAATATTACGTGTGCAAATTTCAGCGCTGTAGCTGTAATAGTTTAGGAGATGGAGCCGTTTGAATTAATAATTGTCAGAGCTTGCAAAATGCGAAAAAACAATGCTTTTATTTTAAGGTTCCTGGAGGCCAGATTTCTCATCCGGAAATAAAAAACTTGACTTTTTCTTACACTAGAAGAATTTAGAAATACACGCGTGTCTGTAGAATCCATATATGTTATATAGTTTGTGAAAAATATTTATTATTCCGTGTGCAAATTTCAGCGCTCTAGCTCTAATAGTTTAGGAGATAGAGCCATTTAAAAATCGACGAAGTTGTCCGATTTAAGACATGGCACGAATTTTTTTATAAAACCACGGACCAAGCTCGAAATTTTATGGGAAATTCACTGGTGATATTCATTTTTCGATTAGAAACTTAGTTTTTAAGAAAATCGCAAAAGTATCGCCATTACAATCAATTTCTTCCTAGTAACGGTAGAATATTTCCATCTCATGCTCGTTCTGATTTTCGGAGAAACTTCGTTTAAGACTCAGATTAAAGGCCAATATATATAATATTACGTGTGCAAATTTCAGCGCTGTAGCTGTAATAGTTTAGGAGATAGAGCCGTTTGAATTAATAATTGTCAGAGCTTGCAAAATGCGAAAAATCAATGCTTTTATTTTAAGGTTCCTGGAGGCCAGATTTCTCATCCGGAAATAAAAAACTTGACTTTTTCTTACACTACAAGAATTTAGAAATACACGCGTGTCTGTAGAGTCCATATATGTTATATAGTTTGTGAAAAATATTTATTATTCCGTGGGCAAATTTCAGCGCTCTAGCTCCAATAGTTTAGGAGATAGAGCCATTTAAAAATCGACGAAGTTGTCCGATTTAAGACATGGCACGGATTTTTTTGAAAACCACGGACCAAACTCGAAATTTTATGGGAAATTCACGGGTGATATTCATTTTTCGATTAGAAACTTAGTTTTCAAGAAAATCGCAAAAGTATCGCCATTAGAGTCAATTTCTTCCTAGGAACTGTAGAATATTTCCATCTCATGCTCGTTCTGATTTTCGGAGAAACTTCGTTTAAGACTCAGATTAAAGGCCAATATATATAATATTACGTGTGAAAATTTCAGCGCTGTAGCTGTAATAGTTTAGGAGATAGAGCCGTTTGAATTAATAATTGTCAGAGCTTACAAAATGCGAAAAAACAATGCTTTTATTTTAAGGTTCCTGGAGGCCAGATTTCTCATCCGGAAATAAAAAACTTGACTTTTTCTTACACTACAAGAATTTAGAAATACACGCGTGTCTGTAGAATCCATATATGTTATATAGTTTGTGAAAAATATTTATTATTCCGTGTGCAAATATCAGCGCTCTAGCTCTAATAGTTTAGGAGATAGAGCCATTTAAAGATTGACGAAGTTATCCGATTTAAGACATGGCACGGATTTTTTTGAAAACCACGGACCAAGCTCGAAATTTTATGGGAAATTCACGGGTGATATTCATTTTTCGATTAGAAACTTGGTTTTTAAGAAAATCGCAAAAGTATCGCCATTAGAGTCAATTTCTTCCTAAGAACTGTAGAATATTTCCATCTCATGCTCGTTCTGATTTTCGGAGAAACTTCGTTTAAGACTCAGATTAAAGGCCAATATATATATAATATTACGTGTGCAAATTTCAGCGCGGTAGCTGTAATAGTTTAGGAGATAGAGCCGTTTGAATTAATAATTGTCAGAGCTTGCAAAATGCGAACAAACAATGCTTTTATTTTAAGGTTCCTGGAGGCCAGATTTCTCATCCGGAAATAAAAAACTTGACTTTTTCTTACACTACAAGAATTTAGAAATACACGCGTGTCTGTAGAATCCATATATGTTATATAGTTTGTGAAAAATATTTATTATTCCGTGTGCAAATTTCAGCGCTCTAGCTCTAATAGTTTAGGAGATAGAGCCATTTAAAGATCGACGAAGTTGTCCGATTTAAGACATGGCACGGATTTTTTTGAAAACCACGGACCAAGCTCGAAATTTTATGGGAAATTCACTGGTGATATTCATTTTTTGATTAGAAACTTAGTTTTTAAGAAAATCGCAAAAGTATCGCCATTACAGTCAATTTCTTCCTAGTAACTGTAGAATATTTCCATCTCATGCTCGTTCTGATTTTCGGAGAAACTTCGTTTAAGACTCAGATTAAAGGCCAATATATATAATATTACGTGTGCAAATTTCAGCGCTGTAGCTGTAATAGTTTAGGAGATGGAGCCGTTTGAATTAATAATTGTCAGAGCTTGCAAAATGCGAAAAAACAATGCTTTTATTTTAAGGTTCCTGGGGGCCAGATTTCTCATCCGGAAATAAAAAACTTGACTTTTTCTTACACTACAAGAATTTAGAAATACACGCGTGTCTGTAGAATCCATATATGTAATATAGTTTGTGAAAAATATTTATTATTCCGTGTGCAAATTTCAGCGCTCTAGCTCTAATAGTTTAGGAGATAGAGCCATTTAAAGATCGACGAAGTTGTCCGATTTAAGACATAGCACGGATTTTTTTGAAAACCACGGACCAAGCTCGAAATTTTATGGGAAATTCAATGGTGATATTCATTTTTCGATTAGAAACTTAGTTTTTAAGAAAATCGCAAAAGTATCGCCATTACAGTCAATTTCTTCCTAGTAACTGTAGAATATTTCCATCTCATGCTCGTTCTGATTTTCGGTGAAACTTCGTTTAAGACTCAGATTAAAGGCCAATATATATAATATTACGTGTGCAAATTTCAGCGCTGTAGCTGTAATAGTTTAGGAGATAGAGCCGTTTGAATTAATAATTGTCAGAGCTTGCAAAATACGAAAAAACAATGCTTTTATTTTAAGGTTCCTGGAGGCCAGATTTCTCATCCGGAAATAAAAAACTTGACTTTTTCTTACACTACAAGAATTTAGAAATACACGCGTGTCTGTAGAATCCATATATGTTATATAGTTTTTGAAAAATATTTATTATTCCGTGTGCAAATTTCAGCGCTCTAGCTCTAATAGTTTAGGAGATAGAGCCATTTAAAGATCGACGAAGTTGTCCGATTTAAGACATGGCACGGATTTTTTTGAAAACCACGGACCAAGCTCGAAATTTTATGGGAAATTCACTGGTGATATTCATTTTTCGATTAGAAACTTAGTTTTTAAGAAAATCGCAAAAGTATCGCCATTAGAGTCAATTTCTTCCTAGGAATTGTAGAATATTTCCATCTCATGCTCGTTCTGATTTTCGGAGAAACTTCGTTTAAGACTCAGATTAAAGGCCAATATATATAATATTACGTGTGCAAATTTCAGCGCTGTAGCTGTAATAGTTTAGGAGATAGAGCCGTTTGAATTAATAATTGTCAGAGCTTGCAAAATGCGAAAAAACAATGCTTTTATTTTAAGGTTCCTGGAGGCCAGATTTCTCATCCGGAAATAAAAAACTTGACTTTTTCTTACACTACAAGAATTTAGAAATACACGCGTGTCTGTAGAGTCCATATATGTTATATAGTTTGTGAAAAATATTTATTATTCCGTGTGCATATTTCAGCGCTCTAGCTCTAATAGTTTTAGAGATAGAGCCTTTTAAAAATCGACGAAGTTGTCCGATTTAAGACATGGCACGGATTTTTTTGAAAACCACGGACCAAGCTCGAAATTTTATGGGAAATTCACTGGTGATATTCATTTTTCGATTAGAAACTTAGTTTTTAAGAAAATCGCAAAAGTATCGCCATTACAATCAATTTCTTCCTAGTAACGGTAGAATATTTCCATCTCATGCTCGTTCTGATTTTCGGAGAAACTTCGTTTAAGACTCAGATTAAAGGCCAATATATATAATATTACGTGTGCAAATTTCAGCGCTGTAGCTGTAATAGTTTAGGAGATAGAGCCGTTTGAATTAATAATTGTCAGAGCTTGCAAAATGCGAAAAATCAATGCTTTTATTTTAAGGTTCCTGGAGGCCAGATTTCTCATCCGGAAATAAAAAACTTGACTTTTTCTTACACTACAAGAATTTAGAAATACACGCGTGTCTGTAGAGTCCATATATGTTATATAGTTTGTGAAAAATATTTATTATTCCGTGTGCAAATTTCAGCGCTCTAGCTCCAATAGTTTAGGAGATAGAGCCATTTAAAAATCGACGAAGTTGCCCGATTTAAGACATGGCACGGATTTTTTTGAAAACCACGGACCAAACTCGAAATTTTATGGGAAATTCACGGGTGATATTCATTTTTCGATTAGAAACTTAGTTTTCAAGAAAATCGCAAAAGTATCGCCATTAGAGTCAATTTCTTCCTAGGAACTGTAGAATATTTCCATCTCATGCTCGTTCTGATTTTCGGAGAAACTTCGTTTAAGACTCAGATTAAAGGCCAATATATATAATATTACGTGTGAAAATTTCAGCGCTGTAGCTGTAATAGTTTAGGAGATAGAGCCGTTTGAATTAATAATTGTCAGAGCTTACAAAATGCGAAAAAACAATGCTTTTATTTTAAGGTTCCTGGAGGCCAGATTTCTCATCCGGAAATAAAAAACTTGACTTTTTCTTACACTACAAGAATTTAGAAATACACGCGTGTCTGTAGAATCCATATATGTTATATAGTTTGTGAAAAATATTTATTATTCCGTGTGCAAATATCAGCGCTCTAGCTCTAATAGTTTAGGAGATAGAGCCATTTAAAGATTGACGAAGTTATCCGATTTAAGACATGGCACGGATTTTTTTGAAAACCACGGACCAAGCTCGAAATTTTATGGGAAATTCACGGGTGATATTCATTTTTCGATTAGAAACTTGGTTTTTAAGAAAATCGCAAAAGTATCGCCATTAGAGTCAATTTCTTCCTAAGAACTGTAGAATATTTCCATCTCATGCTCGTTCTGATTTTCGGAGAAACTTCGTTTAAGACTCAGATTAAAGGCCAATATATATATAATATTACGTGTGCAAATTTCAGCGCGGTAGCTGTAATAGTTTAGGAGATAGAGCCGTTTGAATTAATAATTGTCAGAGCTTGCAAAATGCGAACAAACAATGCTTTTATTTTAAGGTTCCTGGAGGCCAGATTTCTCATCCGGAAATAAAAAACTTGACTTTTTCTTACACTACAAGAATTTAGAAATACACGCGTGTCTGTAGAATCCATATATGTTATATAGTTTGTGAAAAATATTTATTATTCCGTGTGCAAATTTCAGCGCTCTAGCTCTAATAGTTTAGGAGATAGAGCCATTTAAAGATCGACGAAGTTGTCCGATTTAAGACATGGCACGGATTTTTTTGAAAACCACGGACCAAGCTCGAAATTTTATGGGAAATTCACTGGTGATATTCATTTTTTGATTAGAAACTTAGTTTTTAAGAAAATCGCAAAAGTATCGCCATTACAGTCAATTTCTTCCTAGTAACTGTAGAATATTTCCATCTCATGCTCGTTCTGATTTTCGGAGAAACTTCGTTTAAGACTCAGATTAAAGGCCAATATATATAATATTACGTGTGCAAATTTCAGCGCTGTAGCTGTAATAGTTTAGGAGATGGAGCCGTTTGAATTAATAATTGTCAGAGCTTGCAAAATGCGAAAAAACAATGCTTTTATTTTAAGGTTCCTGGGGGCCAGATTTCTCATCCGGAAATAAAAAACTTGACTTTTTCTTACACTACAAGAATTTAGAAATACACGCGTGTCTGTAGAATCCATATATGTAATATAGTTTGTGAAAAATATTTATTATTCCGTGTGCAAATTTCAGCGCTCTAGCTCTAATAGTTTAGGAGATAGAGCCATTTAAAGATCGACGAAGTTGTCCGATTTAAGACATAGCACGGATTTTTTTGAAAACCACGGACCAAGCTCGAAATTTTATGGGAAATTCAATGGTGATATTCATTTTTCGATTAGAAACTTAGTTTTTAAGAAAATCGCAAAAGTATCGCCATTACAGTCAATTTCTTCCTAGTAACTGTAGAATATTTCCATCTCATGCTCGTTCTGATTTTCGGTGAAACTTCGTTTAAGACTCAGATTAAAGGCCAATATATATAATATTACGTGTGCAAATTTCAGCGCTGTAGCTGTAATAGTTTAGGAGATAGAGCCGTTTGAATTAATAATTGTCAGAGCTTGCAAAATACGAAAAAACAATGCTTTTATTTTAAGGTTCCTGGAGGCCAGATTTCTCATCCGGAAATAAAAAACTTGACTTTTTCTTACACTACAAGAATTTAGAAATACACGCGTGTCTGTAGAATCCATATATGTTATATAGTTTTTGAAAAATATTTATTATTCCGTGTGCAAATTTCAGCGCTCTAGCTCTAATAGTTTAGGAGATAGAGCCATTTAAAGATCGACGAAGTTGTCCGATTTAAGACATGGCACGGATTTTTTTGAAAACCACGGACCAAGCTCGAAATTTTATGGGAAATTCACTGGTGATATTCATTTTTCGATTAGAAACTTAGTTTTTAAGAAAATCGCAAAAGTATCGCCATTAGAGTCAATTTCTTCCTAGGAATTGTAGAATATTTCCATCTCATGCTCGTTCTGATTTTCGGAGAAACTTCGTTTAAGACTCAGATTAAAGGCCAATATATATAATATTACGTGTGCAAATTTCAGCGCTGTAGCTGTAATAGTTTAGGAGATAGAGCCGTTTGAATTAATAATTGTCAGAGCTTGCAAAATGCGAAAAAACAATGCTTTTATTTTAAGGTTCCTGGAGGCCAGATTTCTCATCCGGAAATAAAAAACTTGACTTTTTCTTACACTACAAGAATTTAGAAATACACGCGTGTCTGTAGAGTCCATATATGTTATATAGTTTGTGAAAAATATTTATTATTCCGTGTGCATATTTCAGCGCTCTAGCTCTAATAGTTTTAGAGATAGAGCCTTTTAAAAATCGACGAAGTTGTCCGATTTAAGACATGGCACGGATTTTTTTGAAAACCACGGACCAAGCTCGAAATTTTATGGGAAATTCACTGGTGATATTCATTTTTCGATTAGAAACTTAGTTTTTAAGAAAATCGCAAAAGTATCGCCATTACAATCAATTTCTTCCTAGTAACTGTAGAATATTTCCATCTCATGCTCGTTCTGATTTTCGGAGAAACTTCGTTTAAGACTCAGATTAAAGGCCAATATATATAATATTACGTGTGCAAATTTCAGCGCTGTAGCTGTAATAGTTTAGGAGATAGAGCCGTTTGAATTAATAATTGTCAGAGCTTGCAAAATGCGAAAAAACAATGCTTTTATTTTAAGGTTCCTGGAGGCCAGATTTCTCATCCGGAAATAAAAAACTTGACTTTTTCTTACACTACAAGAATTTAGAAATACACGCGTGTCTGTAGAGTCCATATATGTTATATAGTTTGTGAAAAATATTTATTATTCCGTGTGCAAATTTCAGCGCTCTAGCTCTAATAGTTTAGGAGATAGAGCCATTTAAAAATCGACGAAGTTGTCCGATTTAAGACATGGCACGATTTTTTTATAAAACCACGGACCAAGCTCGAAATTTTATGGGAAATTCACTGGTGATATTCATTTTTCGATTAGAAACTTAGTTTTTAAGAAAATCGCAAAAGTATCGCCATTACAATCAATTTCTTCCTAGTAAATGTAGAATATTTCCATCTCATGCTCGTTCTGATTTTCGGAGAAACTTCGTCTAAGACTCAGATTAAAGGCCAATATATATAATATTACGTGTGCAAATTTCAGCGCTGTAGCTGTAATAGTTTAGGAGATAGAGCCGTTTGAATTAATAATTGTCAGAGCTTGCAAAATGCGAAAAATCAATGCTTTTATTTTAAGGTTCCTGGAGGCCAGATTTCTCATCCGGAAATAAAAAACTTGACTTTTTCTTACACTACAAGAATTTAGAAATACACGCGTGTCTGTAGAGTCCATATATGTTATATAGTTTGTGAAAAATATTTATTATTCCGTGTGCAAATTTCAGCGCTCTAGCTCTAATAGTTTAGGAGATAGAGCCATTTAAAAATCGACGAAGTTGTCCGATTTAAGACATGGCACGGATTTTTTTGAAAACCACGGACCAAGCTCGAAATTTTATGGGAAATTCACGGGTGATATTCATTTTTCGATTAGAAACTTAGTTTTCAAGAAAATCGCAAAAGTATCGCCATTAGAGTCAATTTCTTCCTAGGAACTGTAGAATATTTCCATCTCATGCTCGTTCTGATTTTCGGAGAAACTTCGTTTAAGACTCAGATTAAAGGCCAATATATATAATATTACGTGTGAAAATTTCAGCGCTGTAGCTGTAATATTTTAGGAGATAGAGCCGTTTGAATTAATAATTGTCAGAGCTTACAAAATGCGAAAAAACACTGCTTTTATTTTAAGGTTCCTGGAGGCCAGATTTCTCATCCGGAAATAAAAAACTTGACTTTTTCTTACACTACAAGAATTTAGAAATACACGCGTGTCTGTAGAATCCATATATGTTATATAGTTTGTGAAAAATATTTATTATTCCGTGTGCAAATATCAGCGCTCTAGCTCTAATAGTTTAGGAGATAGAGCCATTTAAAGATTGACGAAGTTATCCGATTTAAGACATGGCACGGATTTTTTTGAAAACCACGGACCAAGCTCGAAATTTTAAGGGAAATTCACGGGTGATATTCATTTTTCGATTAGAAACTTAGTTTTTAATAAAATCGCAAAAGTATCGCCATTAGAGTCAATTTCTTCCTAAGAACTGTAGAATATTTCCATCTCATGCTCGTTCTGATTTTCGGAGAAACTTCGTTTAAGACTCAGATTAAAGGCCAATATATATAATATTACGTGTGCAAATTTCAGCGCTGTAGCTGTAATAGTTTAGGAGATAGAGCCGTTTGAATTAATAATTGTCAGAGCTTGCAAAATGCGAACAAACAATGCTTTTATTTTAAGGTTCCTGGAGGCCAGATTTCTCATCCGGAAATAAAAAACTTGACTTTTTCTTACACTACAAGAATTTAGAAATACACGCGTGTCTGTAGAATCCATATATGTTATATAGTTTGTGAAAAATATTTATTATTCCGTGTGCAAATTTCAGCGCTCTAGCTCTAATAGTTTAGGAGATAGAGCCATTTAAAGATCGACGAAGTTGTCCGATTTAAGACATGGCACGGATTTTTTTGAAAACCACGGACCAAGCTCGAAATTTTATGGGAAATTCACTGGTGATATTCATTTTTTGATTAGAAACTTAGTTTTTAAGAAAATCGCAAAAGTATCGCCATTACAGTCAATTTCTTCCTAGTAACTGTAGAATATTTCCATCTCATGCTCGTTCTGATTTTCGGAGAAACTTCGTTTAAGACTCAGATTAAAGGCCAATATA
Organism: Gryllus longicercus; assembly: GCA_038098605.1. Lineage (NCBI taxonomy): Eukaryota > Metazoa > Arthropoda > Insecta > Orthoptera > Gryllidae > Gryllus > Gryllus longicercus. Next base: position 121,294 of record JAZDUA010001212.1, on the reverse strand, counting down.
TATAATATAACGTGTGCAAATTTCAGCGCTGTAGCTGTAATAGTTTAGGAGATGGAGCCGTTTGAATTAATAATTGTCAGAGCTTGCAAAATGCGAAAAAACAATGCTTTTATTTTAAGGTTCCTGGGGGCCAGATTTCTCATCCGGAAATAAAAACTTGACTTTTTCTTACACTACAAGAATTTAGAAATACACGCGTGTCTGTAGAATCCATATATGTAATATAGTTTGTGAAAAATATTTATTATTCCGTGTGCAAATTTCAGCGCTCTAGCTCTAATAGTTTAGGAGATAGAGCCATTTAAAGATCGACGAAGTTGTCCGATTTAAGACATGGCACGGATTTTTTTGAAAACCACGGACCAAGCTCGAAATTTTATGGGAAATTCAATGGTGATATTCATTTTTCGATTAGAAACTTAGTTTTTAAGAAAATCGCAAAAGTATCGCCATTAGAGTCAATTTCTTCCTAGTAACTGTAGAATATTTCCATCTCATGCTCGTTCTGATTTTCGGTGAAACTTCGTTTAAGACTCAGATTAAAGGCCAATATATATAATATTACGTGTGCAAATTTCAGCGCTGTAGCTGTAATAGTTTAGGAGATAGAGCCGTTTGAATTAATAATTGTCAGAGCTTGCAAAATACGAAAAAACAATGCTTTTATTTTAAGGTTCCTGGAGGCCAGATTTCTCATCCGGAAATAAAAAACATGACTTTTTCTTACACTACAAGAATTTAGAAATACACGCGTGTCTGTAGAATCCATATATGTTATATAGTTTTTGAAAAATATTTATTATTCCGTGTGCAAATTTCAGCGCTCTAGCTCTAATAGTTTAGGAGATAGAGCCATTTAAAGATCGACGAAGTTGTCCGATTTAAGACATGGCACGGATTTTTTTGAAAACCACGGACCAAGCTCGAAATTTTATGGGAAATTCACTGGTGATATTCATTTTTCGATTAGAAACTTAGTTTTTAAGAAAATCGCAAAAGTATCGCCATTAGAGTCAATTTCTTCCTAGGAACTGTAGAATATTTCCATCTCATGCTCGTTCTGATTTTCGGAGAAACTTCGTTTAAGACTCAGATTAAAGGCCAATATATATAATATTACGTGTGCAAATTTCAGCGCTGTAGCTGTAATAGTTTAGGAGATAGAGCCGTTTGAATTAATAATTGTCAGAGCTTGCAAAATGCGAAAAAACAATGCTTTTATTTTAAGGTTCCTGGAGGCCAGATTTCTCATCCGGAAATAAAAAACTTGACTTTTTCTTACACTACAAGAATTTAGAAATACACGCGTGTCTGTAGAGTCCATATATGTTATATAGTTTGTGAAAAATATTTATTATTCCGTGTGCAAATTTCAGCGCTCTAGCTCTAATAGTTTTAGAGATAGAGCCATTTAAAAATCGACGAAGTTGTCCGATTTAAGACATGGCACGGATTTTTTTTGAAAACCACGGACCAAGCTCGAAATTTTTATGGGAAATTCACTGGTGATATTCATTTTTCGATTAGAAACTTAGTTTTTAAGAAAATCGCAAAAGTATTGCCATTACAATCAATTTCTTCCTAGTAACTGTAGAATATTTCCATCTCATGCTCGTTCTGATTTTCGGAGAAACTTCGTTTAAGACTCAGATTAAAGGCCAATATATATAATATTACGTGTGCAAATTTCAGCGCTGTAGCTGTAATAGTTTAGGAGATAGAGCCGTTTGAATTAATAATTGTCAGAGCTTGCAAAATGCGAAAAAACAATGCTTTTATTTTAAGGTTCCTGGAGGCCAGATTTCTCATCCGGAAATAAAAAACTTGACTTTTTCTTACACTACAAGAATTTAGAAATACACGCGTGTCTGTAGAGTCCATATATGTTATATAGTTTGTGAAAAATATTTATTATTCCGTGTGCAAATTTCAGCGCTCTAGCTCTAATAGTTTAGGAGATAGAGCCATTTAAAAATCGACGAAGTTGTCCGATTTAAGACATGGCACGAATTTTTTATAAAACCACGGACCAAGCTCGAAATTTTATGGGAAATTCACTGGTGATATTCATTTTTCGATTAGAAACTTAGTTTTTAAGAAAATCGCAAAAGTATCGCCATTACAATCAATTTCTTCCTAGTAACTGTAGAATATTTCCATCTCATGCTCGTTCTGATTTTCGGAGAAACTTCGTTTCAGACTCAGATTAAAGGCCAATATATATAATATTACGTGTGCAAATTTCAGCGCTGTAGCTGTAATAGTTTAGGAGATAGAGCCGTTTGAATTAATAATTGTCAGAGCTTGCAAAATGCGAAAAATCAATGCTTTTATTTTAAGGTTCCTGGAGGCCAGATTTCTCATCCGGAAATAAAAAACTTGACTTTTTCTTACACTACAAGAATTTAGAAATACACGCGTGTCTGTAGAGTCCATATATGTTATATAGTTTGTGAAAAATATTTATTATTCCGTGTGCAAATTTCAGCGCTCTAGCTCTACTAGTTTAGGAGATAGAGCCATTTAAAAATCGACGAAGTTGTCCGATTTAAGACATGGCACGAATTTTTTTGAAAACCACGGACCAAGCTCGAAATTTTATGGGAAATTCACGGGTGATATTCATTTTTCGATTAGAAACTTAGTTTTCAAGAAAATCGCAAAAGTATCGCCATTAGAGTCAATTTCTTCCTAGGAACTGTAGAATATTTCCATCTCATGCTCGTTCTGATTTTCGGAGAAACTTCGTTTAAGACTCAGATTAAAGGCCAATATATATAATATTACGTGTGAAAATTTCAGCGCTGTAGCTGTAATAGTTTAGGAGATAGAGCCGTTTGAATTAATAATTGTCAGAGCTTACAAAATGCGAAAAAACAATGCTTTTATTTTAAGGTTCCTGGAGGCCAGATTTCTCATCCGGAAATAAAAAACTTGACTTTTTCTTACACTACAAGAATTTAGAAATACACGCGTGTCTGTAGAATCCATATATGTTATATAGTTTGTGAAAAATATTTATTATTCCGTGTGCAAATATCAGCGCTCTATCTCTAATAGTTTAGGAGATCGAGCCATTTAAAGATTGACGAAGTTATCCGATTTAAGACATGGCACGGATTTTTTTGAAAACCACGGACCAAGCTCGAAATTTTATGACAAATTCACGGGTGATATTCATTTTTCGATTAGAAACTTAGTTTTTAAGAAAATCGCAAAAGTATCGCCATAGAGTCAATTTCTTCCTAGGAACTGTAGAATATTTCCATCTCATGCTTGTTCTGATTTTCGGAGAAACTTCGTTTATGACTCAGATTAAAGGCCAATATATATAATATTACGTGTGCAAATTTCAGCGCTGTAGCTGTAATAGTTTAGGAGATAGAGCCGTTTGAATTAATAATTGTCAGAGCTTGCAAAATGCGAAAAAACAATGCTTTTATTTTAAGGTTCCTGGGGGCCAGTTTTCTCATCCGGAAATAAAAAACTTGACTTTTTCTTACACTACAAGAATTTAGAAATACACGCGTGTCTGTAGAATCCATATGTTATATAGTTTGTGAAAAATATTTATTATTCCGTGTGCAAATTTCAGCGCTCTAGCTCTAATAGTTTAGGAGATAGAGCCATTTAAAGATTGACGAAGTTGTCCGATTTAGGACATGGCACGGATTTTTTTGAAAACCACGGACCAAGCTCGAAATTTTATGGGAAATTCACTGGTGATATTCATTTTTCGATTAGAAACTTAGTTTTTAAGAAAATCGCAAAAGTATCGCCATTAGAGTCAATTTCTTCCTAGGAACTGTAGAATATTTCCATCTCATGCTCGTTCTGATTTTCGGAGAAACTTCGTTTAAGACTCAGATTAAAGGCCAATATATATAATATTACGTGTGCAAATTTCAGCGCTGTAGCTGTAATAGTTTAGGAGATAGAGCCGTTTGAATTAATAATTGTCAGAGCTTGCAAAATGCGAAAAAACAATGCTTTTATTTTAAGGTTCCTGGAGGCCAGATTTCTCATCCGGAAATAAAAAACTTGACTTTTTCTTACACTACAAGAATTTAGAAATACACGCGTGTCTGTAGAGTCCATATATGTTATATAGTTTGTGAAAAAATATTTATTATTCCGTGTGCAAATTTCAGCGCTCTAGCTCTAATAGTTTAGGAGATAGAGCCATTTAAAGATTGACGAAGTTGTCCGATTTAAGACATGGCACGGATTTTTTTGAAAACCACGGACCAAGCTCGAAATTTTATGGGAAATTCACTGGTGATATTCATTTTTCGATTAGAAACTTAGTTTTTAAGAAAATCGCAAAAGTATCGCCATTAGAGTCAATTTCTTCCTAGGAACTGTAGAATATTTCCATCTCATGCTCGTTCTGATTTTCGGAGAAACTTCGTTTAAGACTCAGATTAAAGGCCAATATATATAATATTACGTGTGCAAATTTCAGCGCTGTAGCTGTAATAGTTTAGGAGATAGAGCCGTTTGAATTAATAATTGTCAGAGCTTGCAAAATGCGAAAAAACAATGCTTTTATTTTAAGGTTCCTGGAGGCCAGATTTCTCATCCGGAAATAAAAAAACTTGACTTTTTCTTACACTACAAGAATTTAGAAATACACGCGTGTCTGTAGAGTCCATATATGTTATATAGTTTGTGAAAAATATTTATTATTCCGTGTGCAAATTTCAGCGCTCTAGCTCTAATAGTTTAGGAGATAGAGCCATCGTCGTTCTTGTCTGGACGTCGTAGCGAGCGGACGTGTCTTGGGGATCGCTCTCTCTTCCAGGTAAAGAGATAATGGGCTGCGACCTGCAGGCGTACCGGGCCCGCATCGGCGGCTGGGCCGCCCGCGTGGCGTGCGTGCTGAGAAGGGGTAGCGTTTCTGCTCCTTCTCTGGACGCCTTTGCGTTGCTTATTATAGCAACATTATTAATTATTGGTGGCGTCGAAATGAATCCTGGCCCGGTGTCCACGCGACGCGGCGCACCAGTAGACGTTTCGTGGAGGTGCGTCGAATGTTGTAACGGCGTAGGTGGACTGCGCGATGAACTGGCGCGTCTTCGACAGGAGTTCCTGAAGGTAACGGCGAAGCTGGCTGCAACTCAAAAGGAGCTCCAAAATCTGAGGGTAGCCACAAGAGTGCCTGAGGTGGAGAGGGCAGCAGAGTCCGCAACGGTGACAGTGCAGCTGGCCACAGCAGACCGGCCAACGGAGGTGACGGCGCCGGCCCAGGCGGCCGCGCCGGCCCTGGCTGCCGCGCCGGCCCCGGGCCCGGCTGCCGCGCCGGCCCCGGCCCCGGCTGCCGCGCCGGCCCCGACGGTTTCAACGGCGACGACGGCAACAAAATCCTATGCATCGGCTGTGAGGGGCCCAGCGGCAATGAAACTTCGAAAAGGGACGAATCGCAAGAAGTGTGTTGTGTTCGGTGACTCCATAGTGCGACACGTGGGTCACGAAAACCTACAGGTCAAGTGCTTCCCGGGAATCCGCGTGGAGCAACTGAAAGCGCAGATCGAAGCCAGTGAGGTGGAAGCCCCGGAAACTGTTATCATTCACGGAGGCTCCAATAATTTACGGGGATGTCGCTCGTTTGACCACCTCACGGGCGAGATCTACGATCTTGGGGTAGCAGCTAAGAAGCGCTTTCCATCCGCCCGCATAGTGCTTAGTGGTGTAATCCGCCGCCGGGATGTTTGGTCCCGTAAAGTCGCTAGGGTGAATCGCGACATGGACTATGTGGCAAAAGCGCTCGGATTCATCTTTGTGGATCCGAACGGGTGGATCTCGGAGAGCGCCCTAGGCCGGGATGGCGTCCACCTCAACCGGAGGGGCGTCGCGGCGCTCAGTGGCCTCTACACCAGAGTAGCTGAGTTCTGCGCACGCCCTCCTGTCAACCGTTGACGCTGTGAATGCCCGCCGATCTTGCACGCTACGGTTGAATCGCGGGCTGTGGAGATAGGAGCGGAAGCTGAGGGTCTCGCACTGGTGCTGGAAGCTTCAGCGGACAAGTGTGTGATGGCGGAGACGGCGGAGATGGCGGAGACGGCGGCGACGGCGGAGACGGCGGCGACGGCGGCGACGGCGGCGACGGCGGCGACGGCGGCGACGGCGGCGACGGCGGCGACGGCGGCGACGGCGGCGACGGCGGCGGCGGCGGCGACGGCGGCGACGGCGGCGACGGCGGCGACGGCGGCGACGGCGGTGACGACGGCGGTGACGACGGCGGCGACGGCGGCGACGGCGGAAACGGCGGCGGCGACGGGATATATTCAGGTGAGGAATGGCTTTCTAAGATTGTTGCAGGTAAACTGTCGAAGTATAGTTAATAAAACCATTGAGTTTTGGAACCTAGTTGATTCGTGCGATGCCGATATAGTGATAGGGACAGAATCGTGGTTATCAGATGACGTAGCTAATTCTGAAATCTTACGCTCCGGCTATAAATTATATCGAAGAGATAGAAAAACAAGAGGCGGTGGAGTTTTTCTCTGCGTTAAGACAGCGTTATATGTTAGAAATAGTTGGTTTAGTAACAACCTGGAAATTTTAGGAATGGAAATTGACGTACTAGGAAATCCCGTGGAAATTATTGCTTGTTACAGGCCGCCAAACGATGGGTATGAAATTTTAGATGAAATCGGTGATAGGCTGGAAAACAGAAACGGTCGGTCTATTCTTCTCGCTGGCGACTTAAACCTTCCCGACGCTAATTGGAAAGGAGAGGTGTGCGACAGGAAACTTCAAACGCGCGTCAATCGTCTGGTATGGGAGCAGGGATTAACGCAGGTAGTCGACAAACCCACGCGGCAAGGAGCAATTTTAGACATTTTCCTTGTTTATCCAGCAGAAATGTTCCTTTCCTGCGACGTCTTTCAGGGAATTAGCGACCACAAAGCAGTAATGGTAGAAGTTCAGGTAAATGTAATTAAGCGACCTAAGGCAAAAGGAACGATAGTCAGGCAATATAGAAAAGCGAACATTGAAGGACTACGTAGTTTCTTAAGAGAAAAATACAATCATTTTCTAAGAACAGAAGGGGGAATAGAGGAGCAATGGGGAGCTTTTAAAACAATCGTTGAAACCGCTTTAGATACGTATGTTCCTTGCAAAATACTGAAAAGTAATTCTGATCCTGAATATTTTAACGGGGCAATACGACGTTTAAAGAGAAAAGTTAGGCTAGCATTTAATAGGAGACATCGTAGCATTGCTGACATGATAACGTTCAAAAAATACTACAAGGAATTAGAAAAAGAAAAGAAAATTGCTCATGAATTATTTTTAAGAAACATGTTGGAGACGGGACGAAATAATTGGTCAAGCTTTTACAAATATGTCCGCAGACGCCGGGGGAATAAGGAAGAAATTCAGGAAATTCGAGTCACAGATAACGAGCCACTGCACGACGACCAGGCAAAAGCAAATGCGTTCAACGCGTATTTCGTATCGGTATTCAAACCAGAACGGGCGCAAGAGCATGTTCATTATTTTCCAGTAGAAAATCAATTTAAACTCCACGCATGGGAACTCCGCAATCGTATAAAATCACTGGAAAACGGTAAATCACGCGGGCCAGACGGTATCTCGACAGATTTTAATAAACTCGGTGGTGAGGCGATATTGCCCTATTTGTTAAGATTATTCAATATTTCCATTAATAATGCAAGTTTACCAGACGATTGGAAGGCAGCTATAGTGGTTCCAATTTTCAAAAATGGCGATAAAACGAAAGTATGTAATTATAGACCTGTATCCCTCACTTCAGTAGTATGCAAAATAATGGAGCATTTAATAGCCGGGTACATTCGTCGCGAATGGGAGAAAGTGAACTGGATTTTCCACGGACAGCATGGGTTTAGAAGTCAACATTCGTGCGAAAGTCAAATTGTTTCTCTTTTTCAAGATCTAGCTGACGTAGTTGACGCGGGTGGGAGGGTGGATGCAGTAGTAATCGACTTCGCGAAAGCATTCGACGTGGTACCGCATAATTTACTTATTAGGAAAGTATTAACCTCAGGAGTTGACGCTAGAGTTGTGAGGTGGGTAAGCGAATTTCTAAGGGACAGGAAACAAAAAGTTCGAATTGGCAATCAGTTTTCGACTACGGGAAATGTTTCTTCAGGGGTTCCACAGGGAAGTGTGTTAGGGCCATTACTCTTCTTAGCGTACGTGAACGATCTCCATGTGAACATACAATCAAAGGTGCGTTTATTTGCAGACGATTGTGTTATATACCGAAAAATCAAAGATAGCACTGACGAACAAATATTACAGCAGGATTTAGAGCATTTACGTGATTGGGCTGAAAAAAATGACATGGGAATTAATGGATCTAAAAGCAAAACAATAACGTTCGGGCGGGGACGAAATTATGAGGAACCAGACTATCGTTTAGGTGAGGTAATCATCCCAAGAGTCTCATCATGCAAGTATTTAGGCATTCATCTAGATAGTAAATTAGGGTGGGAGGTGCATATAAATCAGACAGTAAGAAAAGCGTGGAAGTCTTTACATTTTGTAATGCGAATACTAAAGAAAAGTTCTGCAAACGCCAAAGAGTTAGCATATCTTACGCTGGTTCGCCCTCTCATGGAATATGGAGTTGCGTGTTGGGATCCATACAGAAAGGCGCACCGGAAAAATCTAGATAGAATACAGAGAAAAGCGAATAAGTTTACCTATAGACGTAACGTAACAAAAAAGTCATGGGAACCTCTAGAAACGAGAAGAACAAAGGCGAGGCTTTGCGCTCTTTATAAATCGTACGTAGGTCAACCAGCTTGGAAGGGAATTCAGATTAGACTAGAAAAACCAAATTATTTCGGCCGAAGCGATCACACCCACAAAATTCGAGCAAGGAAACAAAATTCAGATCTTGGGAAGTTTTCCTTTTGTAATAGAACAATTAGAGATTGGAACAGTTTACCTGCGGCAGTTTTCAAAGCTTTTCCTCTCAGTGTCCGAAGTTTTAGAAATAAGTTAGAACAAGATAACAGTAATTGATATTAAATGAGTAAGTGTTGTGTAGTGCGGTGTAGTGCTGTGAAGTTATGGTCAGTGTAATTCAAAACAAAAAAGTGTAGTGTAGTGAAGTGTAGTGAAGTGAAGTGCGGTGAACGCGATCAATGCTCTTTTCAATGCTGCTTTTCGTCTTGTACTGTATTGTACGGTATTATCATTATTATTATTATTATTATTATTATTATTATTATTATTATTATTATTATTATTATTATTATTATTATTATTATTATTATTATTTATTATTATTATTATTATTATTATTATTATTATTATTATTATATTATTGTTATTATTTTATTATTAATGTAAGTCTTGTAATTTCTGCAATTATTGTTACTTAACTGCCACCGGGTCATACCCATTTGCAGTTCTAATAAATCTATCTATCTATTTAAAGATTGACGAAGTTGTCCGATTTAAGACATGGCACGGATTTTTTTGAAAACCACGGACCAAGCTCGAAATTTTATGGGAAATTCACTGGTGATATTAATTTTTCGATTAGAAACTTAGTTTTTAAGAAAATCGCAAAAGTATCGCCATTAGAGTCAATTTCTTCCTAGGAACTGTAGAATATTTCCATCTCATGCTCGTTCTGATTTTCGGAGAAACTTCGTTTAAGACTCAGATTAAAGGCCAATATATATAATATTACGTGTGCAAATTTCAGCGCTGTAGCTGTAATAGTTTAGGAGATAGAGCCGTTTGAATTAATAATTGTCAGAGCTTGCAAAATGCGAAAAAACAATGCTTTTATTTTAAGGTTCCTGGAGGCAAGATTTCTCATCCGGAAATAAAAAACTTGACTTTTTCTTACACTACAAGAATTTAGAAATACACGCGTGTCTGTAGAATCCATATATGTTATATAGTTTGTGAAAATATTTATTATTCCTTGTGCAAATTTCAGCGCTCTAGCTCTAATAGTTTAGGAGATAGAGCCATTTAAAGATCGACGAAGTTGTCCGATTTAAGACATGGCACGGATTTTTTTGAAAACCACGGACCAAGCTCGAAATTTTATGGGAAATTCACTGGTGATATTCATTTTTCGATTAGAAACTTAGTTTTTAAGAAAATCGCAAAAGTATCGCCATTAGTGTCAATTTTTTCCTAGTAACAGTAGAATATTTCCATCTCATGCTCGTTCTGATTTTCGGAGAAACTTCGTTTAAGACTCAGATTAAAGGCCAATATATATATAATATTACGTGTGCAAATTTCAGCGCTGTAGCTGTAATAGTTTAGGAGATAGAGCCGTTTGAATTAATAATTGTCAGAGCTTGCAAAATGCGAACAAACAATGCTTTTATTTTAAAGTTCCTGGAGGCCAGATTTCTCATCCGGAAATAAAAAACTTGACTTTTTCTTACACTACAAGAATTTAGAAATACACGCGTGTCTGTAGAGTCCATATATGTTATATAGTTTGTGAAAAATATTTATTTTTCCGTGTGCAAATTTCAGCGCTCTAGCTCTAATAGTTTAGGAGATAGAGCCATTTAAAGATCGACGAAGTTGTCCGATTGAAGACATGGCACGGATTTTTTTGAAAACCACGGACCAAGCTCGAAATTTTATGGGAAATTCACTGGTGATATTCATTTTTCGATTAGAAACTTAGTTTTTAAGAAAATCGCAAAAGTATCGCCATTACAGTCAATTTCTTCCTAGGAACTGTAGAATATTTCCATCTCATGCTCGTTCTGATTTTCGGAGAAACTTCGTTTAAGACTCAGATTAAAGGCCAATATATATAATATTACGTGTGCAAATTTCAGCGCTGTAGCTGTAATAGTTTAGGAGATAGAGCCGTTTGAATTAATAATTGTCATAGCTTGCAAAATGCGAAAAAACTATACTTTTATTTTAAGGTTCCTGGAGGCCAGATTTCTCATCCGGAAATAAAAAACTTGACTTTTTCTTACACTACAAGAATTTAGAAATACCCGCGTGTCTGTAGAGTCCATATATGTTATATAGTTTGTGAAAAATATTTATTATTCCGTGTGCAAATTTCAGCACTCTAGCTTTAATAGTTTAGAGATAGAGCCATTTAAAGATCGACGAAGTTGTCCGATTTAAGACATGGCACGGATTTTTTTGAAAACCACGGACCAAGCTCGAAATTTTATGGGAAATTCACTGGTGATATTCATTTTTCGATTAGAAACTTAGTTTTTAAGAAAATCGCAAAAGTATCGCCATTACAGTCAATTTCTTCCTAGTAACTGTAGAATATTTCCATCTCATGCTCGTTCTGATTTTCGGAGAAACTTCGTTTAAGACTCAGATTAAAGGCCAATATATATAATATTACGTGTGCAAATTTCAGCGCTGTAGCTGTAATAGTTTAGGAGATAGAGCCGTTTGAATTAATAATTGTCAGAGTTTGCAAAATGCGAAAAAACAATGCTTTTATTTTAAGGTTCCTGGAGGCCAGATTTCTCATCCGGAAATAAAAAACTTGACTTTTTCTTACACTACAAGAATTTAGAAATACACGCGTGTCTGTTGAGTCCATATATGTTATATAGTTTGTGAAAAATATTTATTATTCCGTGTGCAAATTTCAGCGCTCTAGCTCTAATAGTTTAGGAGATAGAGCCATTTAAAGATCGACGAAGTTGTCCGATTTAAGACATGGCACGGATTTTTTTGAAAACCACGGACCAAGCTCGAAATTTTATGGGAAATTCACTGGTGATATTCATTTTTCGATTAGAAACTTAGTTTTTAAGAAAATCGCAAAAGTATCGCCATTAGAGTCAATTTCTTTCTAGTAACTGTAGAATATTTCCATCTCATGCTCGTTCTGATTTTCGGAGAAACTTCGTTTAAGACTCAGATTAAAGGCCAATATATATAATATTACGTGTGCAAATTTCAGCGCTGTAGCTGTAATAGTTTAGGAGATAGAGCCGTTTGAATTAATAATTGTCAGAGCTTGCAAAATGCGAAAAAACAATGCTTTTATTTTAAGGTTCCTGGAGGCCAGATTTCTCATCCGGAAATAAAAAACTTGACTTTTTCTTACACTACAAGAATTTAGAAATACACGCGTGTCTGTAGAATCCATATATGTTATATAGTTTGTGAAAAATATTTATTATTCCGTGTGCAAATTTCAGCGTTCTAGCTCTAATAGTTTAGGAGATAGAGCCATTTAAAGATCGACGAAGTTGTCCGGTTTAAGACATGGCACGGATTTTTTTGAAAACCACGGACCAAGCTCGAAATTTTATGGGAAATTCACGGGTGATATTCATTTTTTGATTAGAAACTTAGTTTTTAAGAAAATCGCAAAAGTATCGCCATTAGAGTCAATTTCTTCCTAAGAACTGTAGAATATTTCCATCTCATGCTCGTTCTGATTTTCGGAGAAACTTCGTTTAAGACTCAGTTTAAAGGCCAATATATATATAATATTACGTGTGCAAATTTCAGCGCTGTAGCTGTAATAGTTTAGGAGATAGAGCCGTTTGAATTAATAATTGTCAGAGCTTGCAAAATGCGAACAAACAATGCTTTTATTTTAAGGTTCCTGGAGGCCAGATTTCTCATCCGGAAATAAAAAACTTGACTTTTTCTTACACTACAAGAATTTAGAAATACACGCGTGTCTGTAGAATCCATATATGTTATATAGTTTGTGAAAAATATTTATTATTCCGTGTGCAAATTTCAGCGCTCTAGCTCTAATAGTTTAGGAGATAGAGCCATTTAAAGATCGACGAAGTTGTCCGATTTAAGACATGGCACGGATTTTTTTGAAAACCATGGACCAAGCTCGAAATTTTATGGGAAATTCACTGGTGATATTCATTTATCGATTAGAAACTTAGTTTTTAAGAAAATCGCAAAAGTATCGCCATTAGAGTCAATTTCTTCCTAGTAACTGTAGAATATTTCCATCTCATGCTCGTTCTGATTTTCGGAGAAACTTCGTTGAAGACTCAGATTAAAGGCCAATATATATAATATTACGTGTGCAAATTTCAGCGCTGTAGCTGTAATAGTTTAGGAGATAGAGCCGTTTGAATTAATAATTGTCATAGCTTGCAAAATGCGAAAAAACTATACTTTTATTTTAAGGTTCCTGGAGGCCAGATTTCTCATCCGGAAATAAAAAACTTGACTTTTTCTTACACTACAAGAATTTAGAAATACACGCGTGTCTGTAGAATCCATATATGTTATATAGTTTGTGAAAAATATTTATTATTCCGTGTGCAAATTTCAGCGCTCTAGCTCTAATAGTTTAGGAGATAGAGCCATTTAAAGATCGACGAAGTTGTCCGATTTAAGACATGGCACGGATTTTTTTGAAAACCACGGACCAAGCTCGAAATTTTATGGGAAATTCACTGGTGATATTCTTTTTTCGATTAGAAACTTAGTTTTTAAGAAAATCGCAAAAGTATCGCCATTACAGTCAATTTCTTCCTAGTAACTGTAGAATATTTCCATCTCATGCTCGTTCTGATTTTCGGAGAAACTTCGTTTAAGACTCAGATTAAAGGCCAATATATATAATATTACGTGTGCAAATTTCAGCGCTGTAGCTGTAATAGTTTAGGAGATAGAGCCGATTGAATTAATAATTGTCAGAGCTTGCAAAATGCGAAAAAACAATGCTTTTATTTTAAGGTTCCTGGAGGCCAGATTTCTCATCCGGAAATAAAAAACTTGACTTTTTCTTACACTACAAGAATTTAGAAATACACGCGTGTCTGTAGAGTCCATATATGTTATATAGTTTGTGAAAAATATTTATTATTCCGTGTGCAAATTTCAGCACTCTAGCTTTAATAGTTTAGGAGATAGAGCCATTTAAAGATCGACGAAGTTGTCCGATTTAAGACATGGCACGGATTTTTTTGAAAACCACGGACCAAGCTCGAAATTTTATGGGAAATTCACTGGTGATATTCATTTTTCGATTAGAAACTTAGTTTTTAAGAAAATCGCAAAAGTATCGCCATTACAGTCAATTTCTTCCTAGTAACTGTAGAATATTTCCATCTCATGCTCGTTCTGATTTTCGGAGAAACTTCGTTTAAGACTCAGATTAAAGGCCAATATATATAATATTACGTGTGCAAATTTCAGCGCTGTAGCTGTAATAGTTTAGGAGATAGAGCCGTTTGAATTAATAATTGTCAGAGTTTGCAAAATGCGAAAAAACAATGCTTTTATTTTAAGGTTCCTGGAGGCCAGATTTCTCATCCGGAAATAAAAAACTTGACTTTTTCTTACACTACAAGAATTTAGAAATACACGCGTGTCTGTTGAGTCCATATATGTTATATAGTTTGTGAAAAATATTTATTATTCTGTGTGCAAATTTCAGCGCTCTAGCTCTAATAGTTTAGGAGATAGAGCCATTTAAAGATCGACGAAGTTGTCCGATTTAAGACATGGCACGGATTTTTTTGAAAACCACGGACCAAGCTCGAAATTTTATGGGAAATTCACGGGTGATATTCATTTTTTGATTAGAAACTTAGTTTTTAAGAAAATCGCAAAAGTATCGCCATTAGAGTCAATTTCTTCCTAAGAACTGTAGAATATTTCCATCTCATGCTCGTTCTGATTTTCGGAGAAACTTCGTTTAAGACTCAGTTTAAAGGCCAATATATATATAATATTACGTGTGCAAATTTCAGCGCTGTAGCTGTAATAGTTTAGGAGATAGAGCCGTTTGAATTAATAATTGTCAGAGCTTGCAAAATGCGAACAAAAAAATGCTTTTATTTTAAGGTTCCTGGAGGCCAGATTTCTCATCCGGAAATAAAAAACTTGACATTTTCTTACACTACAAGAATTTAGAAATACACGCGTGTCTGTAGAGTCCATATATGTTATATAGTTTGTGAAAAATATTTATTATTCCGTGTGCAAATTTCAGCGCTCTAGCTCTAATAGTTTAGGAGATAGAGCCATTTAAAGATCGACGAAGTTGTCCGATTTAAGACATGGCACGGATTTTTTTGAAAACCACGGACCAAGCTCGAAATTTTATGGGAAATTCACTGGTGATATTCATTTTTCGATTAGAAACTTAGTTTTTAAGAAAATCGCAAAAGTATCGCCATTACAACCAATTTCTTCGTAACTGTAGAATATTTCCATCTCATGCTCGTTCTGATTTTCGGAGAAACTTCGTTTAAGACTCAGATTAAAGGCCAATATATATAATATTACGTGTGCAAATTTCAGCGCTGTAGCTGTAATAGTTTAGGAGATAGAGCCGTTTGAATTAATAATTGTCAGAGCTTGCAAAATGCGAAAAAACAATGCTTTTATTTTAAGGTTCCTGGAGGCCAGATTTCTCATCCGGAAATAAAAAACTTGACTTTTTCTTACACTACAAGAATTTAGAAATACACGCGTGTCTGTAGAATCCATATATGTTATATAGTTTGTGAAAAATATTTATTATTCCGTGTGCAAATTTCAGCGCTCTAGCTCTAATAGTTTAGGAGATAGAGCCATTTAAAGATCGACGAAGTTGTCCGATTTAAGACATGGCACGGATTTTTTTGAAAACCACGGACCAAGCTCGAAATTTTATGGGAAATTCACTGGTGATATTCATTTTTCGATTAGAAACTTAGTTTTTAAGAAAATCGCAAAAGTATCGCCATTACAGTCAATTTCTTCCTAGTAACTGTAGAATATTTCCATCTCATGCTCGTTCTGATTTTCGGAGAAACTTAGTTTAAGACTCAGATTAAAGGCCAATATATATAATATTACGTGTGCAAATTTCAGCGCTGTAGCTGTAATAGTTTAGGAGATAGAGCCGTTTGAATTAATAATTGTCAGAGCTTGCAAAATGCGAAAAAACAATGCTTTTATTTTAAGGTTCCTGGAGGCCAGATTTCTCATCCGGAAATAAAAAACTTGACTTTTTCTTACACTACAAGAATTAGAAATACACGCGTGTCTGTTGAGTCCATATAAATTATATAGTTTGTGAAAAATATTTATTATTCCGTGTGCAAATTTCAGCGCTCTAGCTCTAATAGTTTAGGAGATAGAGCCATTTAAAGATCGACGAAGTTGTCCGATTTAAGACATGGCACGGATTTTTTTGAAAACCACGGACCAAGCTCGAAATTTTATGGGAAATTCACTGGTGATATTCATTTTTCGATTAGAAACTTAGTTTTTAAGAAAATCGCAAAAGTATCGCCATTAGAGTCAATTTCTTCCTAGTAACTGTAGAATATTTCCATCTCATGCTCGTTCTGATTTTCGGAGAAACTTCGTTTAAGACTCAGATTAAAGGCCAATATATATAATATTACGTGTGCAAATTTCAGCGCTGTAGCTGTAATAGTTTAGGAGATAGAGTCGTTTGAATTAATAATTGTCAGAGCTTGCAAAATGCGAAAAAACAATGCTTTTATTTTAAGGTTCCTGGAGGCCAGATTTCTCATCCGGAAATAAAAAACTTGACTTTTTCTTACACTACAAGAATTTAGAAGTACACGCGTGTCTGTAGAGTCCATATATGTTATATAGTTTGTGAAAAATATTTATTATTCCGTGTGCAAATTTCAGCGCTCTAGCTCTAATAGTTTAGGAGATAGAGCCATTTAAAGATCGACGAAGTTGTCCGATTTAAGACATGGCACGGATTTTTTTGAAAACCACGGACCAAGCTCGAAATTTTATGGGAAATTCACTGGTGATATTCATTTTTCGATTAGAAACTTAGTTTTTAAGAAAATCGCAAAAGTATCGCCATTAGAGTCAATTTCTTCCTAGTAACTGTGGAATATTTCCATCTCATGCTCGTTCTGATTTTCGGAGAAACTTCGTTTAAGACTCAGTTTAAAGGCCAATATATATATAATATTACGTGTGCAAATTTCAGCGCTGTAGCTGTAATAGTTTAGGAGATAGAGCCGTTTGAATTAATAATTGTCAGAGCTTGCAAAATGCGAACAAAAAAATGCTTTTATTTTAAGGTTCCTGGAGGCTAGATTTCTCATCCGGAAATAAAAAACTTGACATTTTCTTACACTACAAGAATTTAGAAATACACGCGTGTCTGTAGAGTCCATATATGTTATATAGTTTGTGAAAAATATTTATTATTCCGTGTGCAAATTTCAGCGCTCTAGCTCTAATAGTTTAGGAGATAGAGCCATTTAAAGATCGACGAAGTTGTCCGATTTAAGACATGGCACGGATTTTTTTGAAAACCACGGACCAAGCTCGAAATTTTATGGGAAATTCACTGGTGATATTCATTTTTCGATTAGAAACTTAGTTTTTAAGAAAATCGCAAAAGTATCGCCATTACAACCAATTTCTTCCTAGTAACTGTAGAATATTTCCATCTCATGCTCGTTCTGATTTTCGGAGAAACTTCGTTTAAGACTCAGATTAAAGGCCAATATATATAATATTACGTGTGCAAATTTCAGCGCTGTAGCTGTAATAGTTTAGGAGATAGAGCCGTTTGAATTAATAATTGTCAGAGCTTGCAAAATGCGAAAAAACAATGCTTTTATTTTAAGGTTCCTGGAGGCCAGATTTCTCATCCGAAATAAAAAACTTGACTTTTTCTTACACTACAAGAATTTAGAAATACACGCGTGTCTGTAGAATCCATATATGTTATATAGTTTGTGAAAAATATTTATTATTCCGTGTGCAAATTTCAGCGCTCTAGCTCTAATAGTTTAGGAGATAGAGCCATTTAAAGATCGACGAAGTTGTCCGATTTAAGACATGGCACGGATTTTTTTGAAAACCACGGACCAAGCTCGAAATTTTATGGAAATTCACTGGTGATATTCATTTTTCGATTAGAAACTTAGTTTTTAAGAAAATCGCAAAAGTATCGCCATTACAGTCAATTTCTTCCTAGTAACTGTAGAATATTTCCATCTCATGCTCGTTCTGATTTTCGGAGAAACTTAGTTTAAGACTCAGATTAAAGGCCAATATATATAATATTACGTGTGCAAATTTCAGCGCTGTAGCTGTAATAGTTTAGGAGATAGAGCCGTTTGAATTAATAATTGTCAGAGCTTGCAAAATGCGAAAAAACAATGCTTTTATTTTAAGGTTCCTGGAGGCCAGATTTCTCATCCGGAAATAAAAAACTTGACTTTTTCTTACACTACAAGAATTTAGAAATACACGCGTGTCTGTTGAGTCCATATAAATTATATAGTTTGTGAAAAATATTTATTATTCCGTGTGCAAATTTCAGCGCTCTAGCTCTAATAGTTTAGGAGATAGAGCCATTTAAAGATCGACGAAGTTGTCCGATTTAAGACATGGCACGGATTTTTTTGAAAACCACGGACCAAGCTCGAAATTTTATGGGAAATTCACTGGTGATATTCATTTTTCGATTAGAAACTTAGTTTTTAAGAAAATCGCAAAAGTATCGCCATTAGAGTCAATTTCTTCCTAGTAACTGTAGAATATTTCTATCTCATGCTCGTTCTGATTTTCGGAGAAACTTCGTTTAAGACTCAGATTAAAGGCCAATATATATAATATTACGTGTGCAAATTTCAGCGCTGTAGCTGTAATAGTTTAGGAGATAGAGTCGTTTGAATTAATAATTGTCAGAGCTTGCAAAATGCGAAAAAACAATGCTTTTATTTTAAGGTTCCTGGAGGCCAGATTTCTCATCCGGAAATAAAAAACTTGACTTTTTCTTACACTACAAGAATTTAGAAGTACACGCGTGTCTGTAGAGTCCATATATGTTATATAGTTTGTGAAAAATATTTATTATTCCGTGTGCAAATTTCAGCGCTCTAGCTCTAATAGTTTAGGAGATAGAGCCATTTAAAGATCGACGAAGTTGTCCGATTTAAGACATGGCACGGATTTTTTGAAAACCACGGACCAAGCTCGAAATTTTATGGGAAATTCACTGGTGATATTCATTTTTCGATTAGAAACTTAGTTTTTAAGAAAATCGCAAAAGTATCGCCATTAGAGTCAATTTCTTCCTAGTAACTGTGGAATATTTCCATCTCATGCTCGTTCTGATTTTCGGAGAAACTTCGTTTAAGACTCAGTTTAAAGGCCAATATATATATAATATTACGTGTGCAAATTTCAGCGCTGTAGCTGTAATAGTTTAGGAGATAGAGCCGTTTGAATTAATAATTGTCAGAGCTTGCAAAATGCGAACAAAAAAATGCTTTATTTTAAGGTTCCTGGAGGCTAGATTTCTCATCCGGAAATAAAAAACTTGACATTTTCTTACACTACAAGAATTTAGAAAATACACGCGTGTCTGTAGAGTCCATATATGTTATATAGTTTGTGAAAAATATTTATTATTCCGTGTGCAAATTTCAGCGCTCTAGCTCTAATAGTTTAGGAGATAGAGCCATTTAAAGATCGACGAAGTTGTCCGATTTAAGACATGGCACGGATTTTTTTGAAAACCACGGACCAAGCTCGAAATTTTATGGGAAATTCACTGGTGATATTCATTTTTCGATTAGAAACTTAGTTTTTAAGAAAATCGCAAAAGTATCGCCATTACAACCAATTTCTTCCTAGTAACTGTAGAATATTTCCATCTCATGCTCGTTCTGATTTTCGGAGAAACTTCGTTTAAGACTCAGATTAAAGGCCAATATATATAATATTACGTGTGCAAATTTCAGCGCTGTAGCTGTAATAGTTTAGGAGATAGAGCCGTTTGAATTAATAATTGTCAGAGCTTGCAAAATGCGAAAAAACAATGCTTTTATTTTAAGGTTCCTGGAGGCCAGATTTCTCATCCGGAAATAAAAAACTTGACTTTTTCTTACACTACAAGAATTTAGAAATACACGCGTGTCTGTAGAATCCATATATGTTATATAGTTTGTGAAAAATATTTATTATTCCGTGTGCAAATTTCAGCGCTCTAGCTCTAATAGTTTAGGAGATAGAGCCATTTAAAGATCGACGAAGTTGTCCGATTTAAGACTTGGCACGGATTTTTTTGAAAACCACGGACCAAGCTCGAAATTTTATGGGAAATTCACTGGTGATATTCATTTTTCGATTAGAAACTTAGTTTTTAAGAAAATCGCAAAAGTATCGCCATTACAGTCAATTTCTTCCTAGTAACTGTAGAATATTTCCATCTCATGCTCGTTCTGATTTTCGGAGAAACTTAGTTTAAGACTCAGATTAAAGGCCAATATATATAATATTACGTGTGCAAATTTCAGCGCTGTAGCTGTAATAGTTTAGGAGATAGAGCCGTTTGAATTAATAATTGTCAGAGCTTGCAAAATGCGAAAAAAACAATGCTTTTATTTTAAGGTTCCTGGAGGCCAGATTTCTCATCCGGAAATAAAAAACTTGACTTTTTCTTACACTACAAGAATTTAGAAATACACGCGTGTCTGTTGAGTCCATATAAATTATATAGTTTGTGAAAAATATTTATTATTCCGTGTGCAAATTTCAGCGCTCTAGCTCTAATAGTTTAGGAGATAGAGCCATTTAAAGATCGACGAAGTTGTCCGATTTAAGACATGGCACGGATTTTTTTGAAAACCACGGACCAAGCTCGAAATTTTATGGGAAATTCACTGGTGATATTCATTTTTCGATTAGAAACTTAGTTTTTAAGAAAATCGCAAAAGTATCGCCATTAGAGTCAATTTCTTCCTAGTAACTGTAGAATATTTCCATCTCATGCTCGTTCTGATTTTCGGAGAAACTTCGTTTAAGACTCAGATTAAAGGCCAATATATATAATATTACGTGTGCAAATTTCAGCGCTGTAGCTGTAATAGTTTAGGAGATAGAGTCGTTTGAATTAATAATTGTCAGAGCTTGCAAAATGCGAAAAAACAATGCTTTTATTTTAAGGTTCCTGGAGGCCAGATTTCTCATCCGGAAATAAAAAACTTGACTTTTTCTTACACTACAAGAATTTAGAAGTACACGCGTGTCTGTAGAGTCCATATATGTTATATAGTTTGTGAAAAATATTATTATTCCGTGTGCAAATTTCAGCGCTCTAGCTCTAATAGTTTAGGAGATAGAGCCATTTAAAGATCGACGAAGTTGTCCGATTTAAGACATGGCACGGATTTTTTTGAAAACCACGGACCAAGCTCGAAATTTTATGGGAAATTCACTGGTGATATTCATTTTTCGATTAGAAACTTAGTTTTTAAGAAAATCGCAAAAGTATCGCCATTAGAGTCAATTTCTTCCTAGTAACTGTGGAATATTTCCATCTCATGCTCGTTCTGCTTTTCGGAGAAACTTCGTTTAAGACTCAGATTAAAGGCCAATATATATAATATTACGTGTGCAAATTTCAGCGCTGTAGCTGTAATAGTTTAGGAGATAGTGTCGTTTGAATTAATAATTGTCAGAGCTTGCAAAATGCGAAAAAACAATGCTTTTATTTTAAGGTTCCTGGAGGCCAGATTTCTCATCCGGAAATAAAAAACTTGACTTTTTCTTACACTACAAGAATTTAGAAATACACGCGTGTCTGTAGAGTCCATATATGTTATATAGTTTGTGAAAAATATTTATTATTCCGTGTGCAAATTTCAGCGCTCTAGCTTTAATAGTTTAGGAGATAGAGCCATTTAAAGATCGACGAAGTTGTCCGATTTAAGACATGGCACGGATTTTTTTGAAAACCACGGACCAAGCTCGAAATTTTATGGGAAATTCACGGGTGATATTCATTTTTTGATTAGAAACTTAGTTTTTAAGAAAATCGCAAAGTATCGCCATTAGAGTCAATTTCTTCCTAAGAACTGTAGAATATTTCCATCTCATGCTCGTTCTGATTTTCGGAGAAACTTCGTTTAAGACTCAGATTAAAGGCCAATATATATATAATATTACGTGTGCAAATTTCAGCGCTGTAGCTGTAATAGTTTAGGAGATAGAGCCGTTTGAATTAATAATTGTCAGAGCTTGCAAAATGCGAACAAAAAAATGCTTTTATTTTAAGGTTCCTGGAGGCCAGATTTCTCATCCGGAAATAAAAAACTTGACTTTTTCTTACACTACAAGAATTTAGAAATACACGCGTGTCTGTAGAGTCTATATATGTTATATAGTTTGTGAAAAATATTTATTATTCCGTGTGCAAATTTCAGCGCTCTAGCTCTAATAGTTTAGGAGATAGAGCCATTTAAAGATCGACGAAGTTGTCCGATTTAAGACATGGCACGGATTTTTTTGAAAACCACGGACCAAGCTCGAAATTTTATGGGAAATTCACTGGTGATATTCATTTTTCGATTAGAAACTTAGTTTTTAAGAAAATCGCAAAAGTATCGCCATTAGAGTCAATTTCTTCCTAGTAACTGTAGAATATTTCCATCTCATGCTCGTTCTGATTTTCGGAGAAACTTCGTTTAAGACTCAGATTAAAGGCCAATATATATAATATCACGTGTGCAAATTTCAGCGCTGTAGCTGTAATAGTTTAGGAGATAGAGCCGTTTGAATTAATAATTGTCAGAGCTTGCAAAATGCGAAAAATCAATGCTTTATTTTAAGGTTCCTGGAGGCCAGATTTCTCATCCGGAAATAAAAAACTTGACTTTTTCTTACACTACAAGAATTTAGAAATACACGCGTGTCTGTAGAGTCCATATATGTTATATAGTTTGTGAAAAATATTTATTATTCCGTGTGCAAATTTCAGCGCTCTAGCTCTAATAGTTTAGGAGATAGAGCCATTTAAAGATCGACGAAGTTGTCCGATTTATGACATGGCACGGATTTTTTTGAAAACCACGGACCAAGCTCGAAATTTTATGGGAAATTCACTGGTGATATTCATTTTTCGATTAGAAACTTAGTTTTTAAGAAAATCGCAAAAGTATCGCCATTACAGTCAATTTCTTCCTAGTAACTGTAGAATATTTCCATCTCATGCTCGTTCTGATTTTCGGAGAAACTTCGTTTAAGACTCAGATTAAAGGCCAATATATATAATATTACGTGTGCAAATTTCAGCGCTGTAGCTGTAATAGTTTAGGAGATAGAGCCGTTTGAATTAATAATTGTCAGAGCTTGCAAAATGCGAAAAAACAATGCTTTTATTTTAAGGTTCCTGGAGGCAAGATTTCTCATCCGGAAATAAAAAACTTGACTTTTTCTTACACTACAAGAATTTAGAAATACACGCGTGTCTGTAGAATCCATATATGTTATATAGTTTGTGAAAATATTTATTATTCCGTGTGCAAATTTCAGCGCTCTAGCTCTAATAGTTTAGGAGATAGAGCCATTTAAAGATTGACGAAGTTGTCCGATTTAAGACATGGCACGGATTTTTTTGAAAACCACGGACCAAGCTCGAAATTTTATGGGAAATTCACTGGTGATATTCATTTTTCGATTAGAAACTTAGTTTTTAAGAAAATCGCAAAAGTATCGCCATTAGAGTCAATTTCTTCTAGTAACTGTAGAATATTTCCATCTCATGCTCGTTCTGATTTTCGGAGAAACTTCGTTTAAGACTCAGATTAAAGGCCAATATATATAATATTACGTGTGCAAATTTCAGCGCTGTAGCTGTAATAGTTTAGGAGATAGAGCCGTTTGAATTAATAATTGTCAGAGCTTGCAAAATGCGAAAAAACAATGCTTTTATTTTAAGGTTCCTGGAGGCAAGATTTCTCATCCGGAAATAAAAAACTTGACTTTTTCTTACACTACAAGAATTTAGAAATACACGCGTGTCTGTAGAATCCATATATGTTATATAGTTTGTGAAAAATATTTATTATTCCTTGTGCAAATTTCAGCGCTCTAGCTCTAATAGTTTAGGAGATAGAGCCATTTAAAGATCGACGAAGTTGTCCGATTTAAGACATGGCACGGATTTTTTTGAAAACCACGGACCAAGCTCGAAATTTTATGGGAAATTCACTGGTGATATTCATTTTTCGATTAGAAACTTAGTTTTTAAGAAAATCGCAAAAGTATCGCCATTAGAGTCAATTTCTTCCTAGTAACTGTAGAATATTTCCATCTCATGCTCGTTCTGATTTTCGGAGAAACTTCGTTTAAGACTCAGATTAAAGGCCAATATATATAATATTACGTGTGCAAATTTCAGCGCTGTAGCTGTAATAGTTTAGGAGATAGAGCCGTTTGAATTAATAATTGTCAGAGCTTGCAAAATGCGAAAAAACAATGCTTTTATTTTAAGGTTCTTGGAGGCCAGATTTCTCATCCGGAAATAAAAAACTTGACTTTTTCTTACACTACAAGAATTTAGAATACACGCGTGTCTGTAGAATCCATATATGTTATATAGTTTGTGAAAAATATTTATTATTCCGTGTGCAAATTTCAGCGCTCTAGCTCTAATAGTTTAGGAGATAGAGCCATTTAAAGATCGACGAAGTTGTCCGATTTAAGACAAGGCACGGATTTTTTTGAAAACCACGGACCAAGCTCGAAATTTTATGGGAAATTCACGGGTGATATTCATTTTTCGATTAGAAACTTAGTTTTTAAGAAAATCGCAAAAGTATCGCCATTAGAGTGAATTTCTTCCTAAGAACTGTAGAATATTTCCATCTCATGCTCGTTCTGATTTTCGGAGAAACTTCGTTTAAGACTCAGATTAAGGGCCAATATATATAATATTACGTGTGCAAATTTCAGCGCTGTAGCTGTAATAGTTTAGGAGATAGAGCCGTTTGAATTAATAATTGTCAGAGCTTGCAAAATGCGAACAAAAAATGCTTTTATTTTAAGGTTCCTGGAGGCCAGATTTCTCATCCGGAAATAAAAAACTTGACTTTTTCTTACACTACAAGAATTTAGAAATACACGCGTGTCTGTAGAGTCCATATATGTTATATAGTTTGTGAAAAATATTTATTTTTCCGTGTGCAAATTTCAGCGCTCTAGCTCTAATAGTTTAGGAGATAGAGCCATTTAAAGATCGACGAAGTTGTCCGATTTAAGACATGGCACGGATTTTTTTGAAAACCACGGACCAAGCTCGAAATTTTATGGGAAATTCACTGGTGATATTCATTTTTGGATTAGAAACTTAGTTTTTAAGAAAATCGCAAAAGTATCGCCATTACAGTCAATTTCTTCCTAGTAACTGTAGAATATTTCCATCTCATGCTCGTTCTGATTTTCGGAGAAACTTCGTTAAGACTCAGATTAAAGGCCAATATATATAATATTACGTGTGCAAATTTCAGCGCTGTAGCTGTAATAGTTTAGGAGATAGAGCCGTTTGAATTAATAATTGTCAGAGCTTGCAAAATGCGAAAAAAACAATGCTTTTATTTTAAGGTTCCTGGAGGCCAGATTTCTCATCCGGAAATAAAAAACTTGACTTTTTCTTACACTACAAGAATTTAGAAATACACGCGTGTCTGTAGAATCCATATATGTTATATAGTTTGTGAAAAATATTTATTATTCCGTGTGCAAATTTCAGCGCTCTAGCTCTAATAGTTTAGGAGATAGAGCCATTTAAAGATCGACGAAGTTGTCCGATTTAAGACATGGCACGGATTTTTTTGAAAACCACGGACCAAGCTCGAAATTTTATGGAAATTCACTGGTGATATTCATTTTTCGATTAGAAACTTAGTTTTTAAGAAAATCGCAAAAGTATCGCCATTACAGTCAATTTCTTCCTAGTAACTGTAGAATATTTCCATCTCATGCTCGTTCTGATTTTCGGAGAAACTTCGTTTAAGACTCAGATTAAAGGCCAATATATATAATATTACGTGTGCAAATTTCAGATTTAGCTGTAGCTGTAATAGTTTAGGAGATAGAGCCGTTTGAATTAAAAATTGTCAGAGCTTGCAAAATGCGAAAAAACAATGCTTTTATTTTAAGGTTCCTGGAGGCCAGATTTCTCATCCGGAAATAAAAAACTTGACTTTTTCTTACACTACAGGAATTTAGAAATACACGCGTGTCTGTAGAGTCCATATATGTTATATAGTTTGTGAAAAATATTTATTATTCCTTGTCAAATTTCAGCACTCTAGCATTAATAGTTTAGGAGATAGAGCCATTTAAAGATCGACGAAGTTGTCCGATTTAAGACATGGCACGGATTTTTTTGAAAACCACGGACCAAGCTCGAAATTTTATGGAAATTCACTGGTGATATTCATTTTTCGATTAGAAACTTAGTTTTTAAGAAATTCGCAAAAGTATCGCCAATAGCGTCAATTTCTTCCTAGTAACTGTAGAATATTTCCATCTCATGCTCGTTCTGATTTTCGGAGAAACTTCGTTTAAGACTCAGATTAAAGGCCAATATATATAATATTACGTGTGCAAATTTCAGCGCTGTAGCTGTAATAGTTTAGGAGATAGAGCCGTTTGAATTAATAATTGTCAGAGTTTGCAAAATGCGAAAAAACAATGCTTCTATTTTAAGGTTCCTGGAGGCCAGATTTCTCATCCGGAAATAAAAAACTTGACTTTTTCTAACACTACAAGAATTTAGAAATACACGCGTGTCTGTAGAGTCCATATATGTTATATAGTTTGTGAAAATATTTATTATTCCGTGTGCAAATTTCAGCGCTCTAGCTCTAATAGTTTAGGAGATAGAGCCATTTAAAGATCGACGAAGTTGTCCGATTTAAGACATGGCACGGATTTTTTTGAAAACCACGGACCAAGCTCGAAATTTTATGGGAAATTCACTGGTGATATTCATTTTTCGATTAGAAACTTAGTTTTTAAGAAAATCGCAAAAGTATCGCCATTACAGTCAATTTCTTCCTAGTAACTGTAGAATATTTCCATCTCATGCTCGTTCTGATTTTCGGAGAAACTTCGTTTAAGACTCAGATTAAAGGCCAATATATATAATATTACGTGTGCAAATTTCAGCGCTGTAGCTGTAATAGTTTAGGAGATAGAGCGTTTGAATTAATAATTGTCAGAGCTTGCAAATGCGAAAAAACAATGCTTTTATTTTAAGGTTCCTGGAGGCCAGATTTCTCATCCGGAAATAAAAAACTTGACTTTTTCTTACACTACAAGAATTTAGAAATATACGCGTGTCTGTAGAGTCCATATATGTTATATAGTTTGGGAAAAATATTTATTATTCCGTGTGCAAATTTCAGCGCTCTAGCTCTAATAGTTTAGGAGATAGAGCCATTTAAAGATCGACGAAGTTGTCCGATTTAAGACAAGGCACGGATTTTTTAGAAAACCACGGACCAAGCTCGAAATTTTATGGGAAATTCACGGGTGATATTCATTTTTCGATTAGAAACTTAGTTTTTAAGAAAATCGCAAAAGTATCGCCATTAGAGTGAATTTCTTCCTAAGAACTGTAGAATATTTCCATCTCATGCTCGTTCTGATTTTCGGAGAAACTTCGTTTAAGACTCAGATTAAAGGCCTATATATATATAATATTACGTGTGCAAATTTCAGCGCTGTAGCTGTAATAGTTTAGGAGATAGAGCCGTTTGAATTAATAATTGTCAGAGCTTGCAAAATGCGAAAAAACAATGCTTTTATTTTAAGGTTCCTGGAGGCCAGATTTCTCATCCGGAAATAAAAAACTTGACTTTTTCTTTCACTACAAGAATTTAGAAATACACGCGTGTCTGTAGAGTCCATATATGTTATATAGTTTGTGAAAAATATTTATTTTTCCGTGTGCAAATTTCAGCGCTCTAGCTCTAATAGTTTAGGAGATAGAGCCATTTAAAGATCGACGAAGTTGTCCGATTTAAGACATGGCACGGATTTTTTTGAAAACCACGGACCAAGCTCGAAATTTTATGGGAAATTCACTGGTGATATTCATTTTTCGATTAGAAACTTAGTTTTTAAGAAAATCGCAAAAGTATCGCCATTAGAGTCAATTTCTTCCTAGTAACTGTAGAATATTTCCATCTCATGCTCGTTCTGATTTTCGGAGAAACTTCGTTTAAGACTCAGATTAAAGGCCAATATATATAATATTACGTGTGCAAATTTCAGCGCTGTAGCTGTAATAGTTTAGGAGATAGAGCCGTTTGAATTAATAATTGTCAGAGCTTGCAAAATGCGAAAAAACAATGCTTTTATTTTAAGGTTCTTGGAGGCCAGATTTCTCATCCGGAAATAAAAAACTTGACTTTTTCTTACACTACAAGAATTTAGAAATACACGCGTGTCTGTAGAATCCATATATGTTATATAGTTTGTGAAAAATATTTATTATTCCGTGTGCAAATTTCAGCGCTCTAGCTCTAATAGTTTAGGAGATAGAGCCATTTAAAGATCGACGAAGTTGTCCGATTTAAGACAAGGCACGGATTTTTTGAAAACCACGGACCAAGCTCGAAATTTTATGGGAAATTCACGGGTGATATTCATTTTTCGATTAGAAACTTAGTTTTTAAGAAAATCGCAAAAGTATCGCCATTAGAGTGAATTTCTTCCTAAGAACTGTAGAATATTTCCATCTCATGCTCGTTCTGATTTTCGGAGAAACTTCGTTTAAGACTCAGATTAAGGGCCAATATATATAATATTACGTGTGCAAATTTCAGCGCTGTAGCTGTAATAGTTTAGGAGATAGAGCCGTTTGAATTAATAATTGTCAGAGCTTGCAAAATGCGAACAAAAAAATGCTTTTATTTTAAGGTTCCTGGAGGCCAGATTTCTCATCCGGAAATAAAAAACTTGACTTTTTCTTACACTACAAGAATTTAGAAATACACGCGTGTCTGTAGAGTCCATATATGTTATATAGTTTGTGAAAAATATTTATTTTTCCGTGTGCAAATTTCAGCGCTCTAGCTCTAATAGTTTAGGAGATAGAGCCATTTAAAGATCGACGAAGTTGTCCGATTTAAGACATGGCACGGATTTTTTGAAAACCACGGACCAAGCTCGAAATTTTATGGGAAATTCACTGGTGATATTCATTTTTGGATTAGAAACTTAGTTTTTAAGAAAATCGCAAAAGTATCGCCATTACAGTCAATTTCTTCCTAGTAACTGTAGAATATTTCCATCTCATGCTCGTTCTGATTTTCGGAGAAACTTCGTTTAAGACTCAGATTAAAGGCCAATATATATAATATTACGTGTGCAAATTTCAGCGCTGTAGCTGTAATAGTTTAGGAGATAGAGCCGTTTGAATTAATAATTGTCAGAGCTTGCAAAATGCGAAAAAACAATGCTTTTATTTTAAGGTTCCTGGAGGCCAGATTTCTCATCCGGAAATAAAAACTTGACTTTTTCTTACACTACAAGAATTTAGAAATACACGCGTGTCTGTAGAATCCATATATGTTATATAGTTTGTGAAAATATTTATTATTCCGTGTGCAAATTTCAGCGCTCTAGCTCTAATAGTTTAGGAGATAGAGCCATTTAAAGATCGACGAAGTTGTCCGATTTAAGACATGGCACGGATTTTTTTGAAAACCACGGACCAAGCTCGAAATTTTATGGGAAATTCACTGGTGATATTCATTTTTCGATTAGAAACTTAGTTTTTAAGAAAATCGCAAAAGTATCGCCATTACAGTCAATTTCTTCCTAGTAACTGTAGAATATTTCCATCTCATGCTCGTTCTGATTTTCGGAGAAACTTCGTTTAAGACTCAGATTAAAGGCCAATATATATAATATTACGTGTGCAAATTTCAGATTTAGCTGTAGCTGTAATAGTTTAGGAGATAGAGCCGTTTGAATTAAAAATTGTCAGAGCTTGCAAAATGCGAAAAAACAATGCTTTTATTTTAAGGTTCCTGGAGGCCAGATTTCTCATCCGGAAATAAAAAACTTGACTTTTTCTTACACTACAGGAATTTAGAAATACACGCGTGTCTGTAGAGTCCATATATGTTATATAGTTTGTGAAAAATATTTATTATTCCTTGTCAAATTTCAGCACTCTAGCATTAATAGTTTAGGAGATAGAGCCATTTAAAGATCGACGAAGTTGTCCGATTTAAGACATGGCACGGATTTTTTTGAAAACCACGGACCAAGCTCGAAATTTTATGGGAAATTCACTGGTGATATTCATTTTTCGATTAGAAACTTAGTTTTTAAGAAATTCGCAAAAGTATCGCCAATAGCGTCAATTTCTTCCTAGTAACTGTAGAATATTTCCATCTCATGCTCGTTCTGATTTTCGGAGAAACTTCGTTTAAGACTCAGATTAAAGGCCAATATATATAATATTACGTGTGCAAATTTCAGCGCTGTAGCTGTAATAGTTTAGGAGATAGAGCCGTTTGAATTAATAATTGTCAGAGTTTGCAAAATGCGAAAAAACAATGCTTCTATTTTAAGGTTCCTGGAGGCCAGATTTCTCATCCGGAAATAAAAAACTTGACTTTTTCTAACACTACAAGAATTTAGAAATACACGCGTGTCTGTAGAGTCCATATATGTTATATAGTTTGTGAAAAATATTTATTATTCCGTGTGCAAATTTCAGCGCTCTAGCTCTAATAGTTTAGGAGATAGAGCCATTTAAAGATCGACGAAGTTGTCCGATTTAAGACATGGCACGGATTTTTTTGAAAACCACGGACCAAGCTCGAAATTTTATGGGAAATTCACTGGTGATATTCATTTTTCGATTAGAAACTTAGTTTTTAAGAAAATCGCAAAAGTATCGCCATTACAGTCAATTTCTTCCTAGTAACTGTAGAATATTTCCATCTCATGCTCGTTCTGATTTTCGGAGAAACTTCGTTTAAGACTCAGATTAAAGGCCAATATATATAATATTACGTGTGCAAATTTCAGCGCTGTAGCTGTAATAGTTTAGGAGATAGAGCCGTTTGAATTAATAATTGTCAGAGCTTGCAAAATGCGAAAAAACAATGCTTTTATTTTAAGGTTCCTGGAGGCCAGATTTCTCATCGGAAATAAAAAACTTGACTTTTTCTTACACTACAAGAATTTAGAAATACACGCGTGTCTGTAGAGTCCATATATGTTATATAGTTTGGGAAAAATATTTATTATTCCGTGTGCAAATTTCAGCGCTCTAGCTCTAATAGTTTAGGAGATAGAGCCATTTAAAGATCGACGAAGTTGTCCGATTTAAGACAAGGCACGGATTTTTAGAAAACCACGGACCAAGCTCGAAATTTTATGGGAAATTCACGGGTGATATTCATTTTTCGATTAGAAACTTAGTTTTTAAGAAAATCGCAAAAGTATCGCCATTAGAGTGAATTTCTTCCTAAGAACTGTAGAATATTTCCATCTCATGCTCGTTCTGATTTTCGGAGAAACTTCGTTTAAGACTCAGATTAAAGGCCTATATATATATAATATTACGTGTGCAAATTTCAGCGCTGTAGCTGTAATAGTTTAGGAGATAGAGCCGTTTGAATTAATAATTGTCAGAGCTTGCAAAATGCGAAAAAACAATGCTTTTATTTAAGGTTCCTGGAGGCCAGATTTCTCATCCGGAAATAAAAAACTTGACTTTTTCTTTCACTACAAGAATTTAGAAATACACGCGTGTCTGTAGAGTCCATATATGTTATATAGTTTGTGAAAAATATTTATTTTTCCGTGTGCAAATTTCAGCGCTCTAGCTCTAATAGTTTAGGAGATAGAGCCATTTAAAGATCGACGAAGTTGTCCGATTTAAGACATGGCACGGATTTTTTTGAAAACCACGGACCAAGCTCGAAATTTTATGGGAAATTCAATGGTGATATTCATTTATCGATTAGAAACTTAGTTTTTAAGAAAATCGCAAAAGTATCGCCATTACAGTCAATTTCTTCCTAGTAACTGTAGAATATTTCCATCTCATGCTCGTTCTGATTTTCGGAGAAACTTCGTTTAAGACTCAGATTAAAGGCCAATATATATAATATTACGTGTGCAAATTTCAGCGCTGTAGCTGTAATAGTTTAGGAGATAGAGCCGTTTGAATTAATAATTGTCAGAGCTTGCAAAATGCGAAAAAACAATGCTTTTATTTTAAGGTTCTTGGAGGCCAGATTTCTCATCCGGAAATAAAAAACTTGACTTTTTCTTACACTACAAGAATTAGAAATACACGCGTGTCTGTAGAATCCATATATGTTATATAGTTTGTGAAAAATATTTATTATTCCGTGTGCAAATTTCAGCGCTCTAGCTCTAATAGTTTAGGAGATAGAGCCATTTAAAGATCGACGAAGTTGTCCGATTTAAGACATGGCACGTATTTTTTTGAAAACCACGGACCAAGCTCGAAATTTTATGGGAAATTCACTGGTGATATTCATTTTTCGATTAGAAACTTAGTTTTTAAGAAAATCGCAAAAGTATCGCCATTAGAGTCAATTTCTTCCTAGTAACTGTAGAATATTTCCATCTCATGCTCGTTCTGATTTTCGGAGAAACTTCGTTTAAGACTCAGATTAAAGGCCAATATATATAATATTACGTGTGCAAATTTCAGCGCTGTAGCTGTAATAGTTTAGGAGATAGAGCCGTTTGAATTAATAATTGTCAGAGCTTGCAAAATGCGAAAAAACAATGCTTTTATTTTAAGGTTCCTGGAGGCCAGATTTCTCATCCGGAAATAAAAAACTTGACTTTTTCTTACACTACAAGAATTTAGAAATACACGCGTGTCTGTAGAGTCCATATATGTTATATAGTTTGTGAAAAATATTTATTTTTCCGTGTGCAAATTTCAGCGCTCTAGCTCTAATAGTTTAGGAGATAGAGCCATTTAAAGATCGACGAAGTTGTCCGATTTAAGACATGGCACGGATTTTTTTGAAAACCACGGACCAAGCTCGAAATTTTATGGGAAATTCACTGGTGATATTCATTTTCGATTAGAAACTTAGTTTTTAAGAAAATCGCAAAAGTATCGCCATTACAGTCAATTTCTTCCTAGTAACTGTAAAATATTTCCATCTCATGCTCGTTCTGATTTTCGGAGAAACTTCGTTTAAGACTCAGATTAAAGGCCAATATATATAATATTACGTGTGCAAATTTCAGCGCTGTAGCTGTAATAGTTTAGGAGATAGAGCCGTTTGAATTAATAATTGTCAGAGCTTGCAAAATGCGAAAAAACAATGCTTTTATTTTAAGGTTCTTGGAGGCCAGATTTCTCATCCGGAAATAAAAAACTTGACTTTTTCTTACACTACAAGAATTTAGAAATACACGCGTGTCTGTAGAATCCATATATGTTATATAGTTTGTGAAAAATATTTATTATTCCGTGTGCAAATTTCAGCGCTCTAGCTCTAATAGTTTAGGAGATAGAGCCATTTAAAGATCGACGAAGTTGTCCGATTTAAGACATGGCACGTATTTTTTTGAAAACCACGGACCAAGCTCGAAATTTTATGGGAAATTCACTGGTGATATTCATTTTTCGATTAGAAACTTAGTTTTTAAGAAAATCGCAAAAGTATCGCCATTAGAGTCAATTTCTTCCTAGTAACTGTAGAATATTTCCATCTCATGCTCGTTCTGATTTTCGGAGAAACTTCGTTTAAGACTCAGATTAAAGGCCAATATATATAATATTACGTGTGCAAATTTCAGCGCTGTAGCTGTAATAGTTTAGGAGATAGAGCCGTTTGAATTAATAATTGTCAGAGCTTGCAAAATGCGAAAAAACAATGCTTTTATTTTAAGGTTCCTGGAGGCCAGATTTCTCATCCGGAAATAAAAAACTTGACTTTTTCTTACACTACAAGAATTTAGAAATACACGCGTGTCTGTAGAGTCCATATATGTTATATAGTTTGTGAAAAATATTTATTTTTCCGTGTGCAAATTTCAGCGCTCTAGCTCTAATAGTTTAGGAGATAGAGCCATTTAAAGATCGACGAAGTTGTCCGATTTAAGACATGGCACGGATTTTTTTGAAAACCACGGACCAAGCTCGAAATTTTATGGGAAATTCACTGGTGATATTCATTTTTCGATTAGAAACTTAGTTTTTAAGAAAATCGCAAAAGTATCGCCATTACAGTCAATTTCTTCCTAGTAACTGTAAAATATTTCCATCTCATGCTCGTTCTGATTTTCGGAGAAACTTCGTTTAAGACTCAGATTAAAGGCCAATATATATAATATTACGTGTGCAAATTTCAGCGCTGTAGCTGTAATAGTTTAGGAGATAGAGCCGTTTGAATTAATAATTGTCAGAGCTTGCAAAATGCGAAAAAACAATGCTTTTATTTTAAGGTTCTTGGAGGCCAGATTTCTCATCCGGAAATAAAAAACTTGACTTTTTCTTACACTACAAGAATTTAGAAATACACGCGTGTCTGTAGAATCCATATATGTTATATAGTTTGTGAAAAATATTTATTATTCCGTGTGCAAATTTCAGCGCTCTAGCTCTAATAGTTTAGGAGATAGAGCCATTTAAAGATCGACGAAGTTGTCCGATTTAAGACATGGCACGTATTTTTTTGAAAACCACGGACCAAGCTCGAAATTTTATGGGAAATTCACTGGTGATATTCATTTTTCGATTAGAAACTTAGTTTTTAAGAAAATCGCAAAAGTATCGCCATTAGAGTCAATTTCTTCCTAGTAACGGTAGAATATTTCCATCTCATGCTCGTTCTGATTTTCGGAGAAACTTCGTTTAAGACTCAGATTAAAGGCCAATATATATAATATTACGTGTGCAAATTTCAGCGCTGTAGCTGTAATAGTTTAGGAGATAGAGCCGTTTGAATTAATAATTGTCAGAGCTTGCAAAATGCGAAAAAACAATGCTTTTATTTTAAGGTTCCTGGAGGCCAGATTTCTCATCCGGAAATAAAAAACTTGACTTTTTCTTACACTACAAGAATTTAGAAATACACGCGTGTCTGTAGAATCCATATATGTTATATAGTTTGTGAAAAATATTTATTATTCCGTGTGCAAATTTCAGCGCTCTAGCTCTAATAGTTTAGGAGATAGAGCCATTTAAAGATCGACGAAGTTGTCCGATTTAAGACAAGGCACGGATTTTTTTGAAAACCACGGACCAAGCTCGAAATTTTATGGGAAATTCACGGGTGATATTCATTTTTCGATTAGAAACTTAGTTTTTAAGAAAATCGCAAAAGTATCGCCATTAGAGTGAATTTCTTCCTAAGAACTGTAGAATATTTCCATCTCATGCTCGTTCTGATTTTCGGAGAACTTCGTTTAAGACTCAGATTAAGGGCCAATATATATATAATATTACGTGTGCAAATTTCAGCGCTGTAGCTGTAATAGTTTAGGAGGTAGAGCCGTTTGAATTAATAATTGTCAGAGCTTGCAAAATGCGAACAAAAAAATGCTTTATTTTAAGGTTCCTGGAGGCCAGATTTCTCATCCGGAAATAAAAAACTTGACTTTTTCTTACACTACAAGAATTTAGAAATACACGCGTGTCTGTAGAGTCCATATATGTTATATAGTTTGTGAAAAATATTTATTTTTCCGTGTGCAAATTTCAGCGCTCTAGCTCTAATAGTTTAGGAGATAGAGCCATTTAAAGATCGACGAAGTTGTCCGATTTAAGACATGGCACGGATTTTTTTGAAAACCACGGACCAAGCTCGAAATTTTATGGGAAATTCACTGGTGATATTCATTTTTGGATTAGAAACTTAGTTTTTAAGAAAATCGCAAAAGTATCGCCATTACAGTCAATTTCTTCTAGTAACTGTAGAATATTTCCATCTCATGCTCGTTCTGATTTTCGGAGAAACTTCGTTTAAGACTCAGATTAAAGGCCAATATATATAATATTACGTGTGCAAATTTCAGCGCTGTAGCTGTAATAGTTTAGGAGATAGAGCCGTTTGAATTAATAATTGTCAGAGCTTGCAAAATGCGAAAAACAATGCTTTTATTTTAAGGTTCCTGGAGGCCAGATTTCTCATCCGGAAATAAAAAACTTGACTTTTTCTTACACTACAAGAATTTAGAAATACACGCGTGTCTGTAGAATCCATATATGTTATATAGTTTGTGAAAAATATTTATTATTCCGTGTGCAAATTTCAGCGCTCTAGCTCTAATAGTTTAGGAGATAGAGCCATTTAAGGATCGACGAAGTTGTCCGATTTAAGACATGGCACGGATTTTTTTGAAAACCACGGACCAAGCTCGAAATTTTATGGGAAATTCACTGGTGATATTCATTTTTCGATTAGAAACTTAGTTTTTAAGAAAATCGCAAAAGTATCGCCATTACAGTCAATTTCTTCCTAGTAACTGTAGAATATTTCCATCTCATGCTCGTTCTGATTTTCGGAGAAACTTCGTTTAAGACTCAGATTAAAGGCCAATATATATAATATTACGTGTGCAAATTTCAGATTTAGCTGTAGCTGTAATAGTTTAGGAGATAGAGCCGTTTGAATTAAAAATTGTCAGAGCTTGCAAAATGCAAAAAACAATGCTTTTATTTTAAGGTTCCTGTTGGCCAGATTTCTCATCCAGAAATAAAAAACTTGACTTTTTCTTACACTACAAGAATTTAGAAATACACGCGTGTCTGTAGAATCCATATATGTTATATAGTTTGTGAAAAATATTTATTATTCCGTGTGCAAATTTCAGCGCTCTAGCTCTAATAGTTTAGGAGATAGAGCCATTTAAATATCGACGAAGTTGTCCGATTTAAGACATGGCACGGGTTGTTTTGAAAACCACGTTCCAAGCTCGAAATTTTATGGGAAATTCACTGGTGATAATCATTTTTCGATTAGAAACTTAGTTTTTAAGAAAATCGCAAAAGTATCGCCATTAGAGTCAATTTCTTCCTAGTAACTGTAGAATATTTAAATCTCATGCTCGTTCTGATTTTCGGAGAAACTTCGTTTAAGATTCAGATTAAAGGCCAATATATATAATATTACGTGTGCAAATTTCAGCGCTGTAGCTGTAATAGTTTAGGAGATAGAGCCGTTTAATTAATAATTGTCACAGATTGCAAAATGCGAAAAAACAATGCTTTTATTTTAAGGTTCCTGGAGGCCAGATTTCTCATCCGGAAATAAAAAAACTTGACTTTTTCTTACACTACAAGAATTTAGAAATACACGCGTGTCTGTAGAATCCATATATGTTATATAGTTTGTGAAAAATATTTATTATTCCGTGTGCAAATTTCAGCGCTCTAGCTCTAATAGTTTAGGAGATAGAGCCATTTAAAGATCGACGAAGTTGTCCGATTTAAGACATGGCACGGATTTTTTTGAAAACCACGGACCAAGCTCGAAATTTTATGGGAAATTCACTGGTGATATTCATTTTTCGATTAGAAACTTAGTTTTTAAGAAAATCGCAAAAGTATCGCCATTACAGTCAATTTCTTCCTAGTAACTGTAGAATATTTCCATCTCATGCTCGTTCTGATTTTCGGAGAAACTTCGTTTAAGACTCAGATTAAAGGCCAATATATATAATATTACGTGTGCAAATTTCAGCGCTGTAGCTGTAATAGTGTAGGAGATAGTGCCGTTTAATTAATAATTGTCAGAGATTGCAAAATGCGAAAAAACAATGCTTTTATTTTAAGGTTCCTGGAGGCCAGATTTCTCATCCGGAAATAAAAAACTTGACTTTTTCTTACACTACAAGAATTTAGAAATACACGCGTGTCTGTAGAATCCATATATGTTATATAGTTTGTGAAAAATATTTATTATTCCGTGTGCAAATTTCAGCGCTCTAGCTCTAATAGTTTAGGAGATAGAGCCATTTAAAGATCGACGAAGTTGTCCGATTTAAGACATGGCACGGATTTTTTTGAAAACCACGGACCAAGCTCGAAATTTTATGGGAAATTCACTGGTGATATTCATTTTTCGATTAGAAACTTAGTTTTTAAGAAAATCGCAAAAGTATCGCCATTACAGTCAATTTCTTCCTAGTAACTGTAGAATATTTCCATCTCATGCTCGTTCTGATTTTCGGAGAAACTTCGTCTAAAACTCAGATTAAAGGCCAATATATATAATATTACGTGTGCAAATTTCAGCGCTGTAGCTGTAATAGTTTAGGAGATAGAGCCGTTTAATTAATAATTGTCAGAGATTGCAAAATGCGAAAAAACAATGCTTTTATTTTAAGGTTCCTGGAGGCCAGATTTCTCATCCGGAAATAAAAAACTTGACTTTTTCTTACACTACAAGAATTTAGAAATACACGCGTGTCTGTAGAATCCATATATGTTATATAGTTTGTGAAAAATGTTTATTATTCCGTGTGCAAATTTCAGCGCTCTAGCTCTAATAGTTTAGGAGATAGAGCCATTTAAAGATCGACGAAGTTGTCCGATTTAAGACATGGCACGGATTTTTTTGAAAACCACGGACCAAGCTCGAAATTTTATGGGAAATTCACTGGTGATATTCATTTTTCGATTAGAAACTTAGTTTTTAAGAAAATCGCAAAAGTATCGCCATTAGAGTCAATTTCTTCCTAGTAACTGTAGAATATTTCCATCTCATGCTCGTCCTGATTTTCGGAGAAACTTCGTTTAAGACTCAGATTAAAGGCCAATATATATAATATTACGTGTGCAAATTTTAGCGCTGTAGCTGTAATAGTTTAGGAGATAGAGCCGTTTAATTAATAATTGTCAGAGATTGCAAAATGCGAAAAAACAATGCTTTTATTTTAAGGTTCCTGGAGGCCAGATTTCTCATCCGGAATTAAAAAACTTGACTTTTTCTTACACTACAAGGATTTAGAAATACACGCGCGTCTGTAGAATCCATATATGTTATATAGTTTGCGAAAAATATTTATTATTCCGTGTGCAAATTTCAGCGCTCTAGCTCTAATAGTTTAGGAGATAGAGCCATTTAAAGATCGACGAAGTTGTCCGATTTAAGACATGGCACGGATTTTTTTGAAAACCACGGACCAAGCTCGAAATTTTATGGGAAATTCACTGGTGATATTCATTTTTCGATTAGAAACTTAGTTTTTAAGAAAATCGCAAAAGTATCGCCATTACAGTCAATTTCTTCCTAGTAACTGTAGAATATTTCCATCTCATGCTCGTTCTGATTTTCGGAGAAACTTCGTTTAAAACTCAGATTAAAGGCCAATATATATAATATTACGTGTGCAAATTTCAGCGCTGTAGCTGTAATAGTTTAGGAGATAGAGCCGTTTAATTAATAATTGTCAGAGATTGCAAAATGCGAAAAAACAATGCTTTTATTTTAAGGTTCCTGGAGGCCAGATTTCTCATCCGGAAATAAAAAACTTGACTTTTTCTTACACTACAAGAATTTAGAAATACACGCGTGTCTGTAGAATCCATATATGTTATATAGTTTGTGAAAAATATTTATTATTCCGTGTGCAAATTTCAGCGCTCTAGCTCTAATAGTTTAGGAGATAGAGCCATTTAAAGATCGACGAAGTTGTCCGATTTAAGACATGGCACGGATTTTTTTGAAAACCACGGACCAAGCTCGAAATTTTATGAGAAATTCACTGGTGATATTCATTTTTCGATTAGAAACTTAGTTTTTAAGAAAATCGCAAAAGTATCGCCATTAGAGTCAATTTCTTCCTAGTAACTGTAGAATATTTAAATCTCATGCTCGTTCTGATTTTCGGAGAAACTTCGATTAGATTCAGATTAAAGGCCAATATATATAATATTACGTGTGCAAATTTCAGCGCTGTAGCTGTAATAGTTTAGGAGATAGAGCCGTTTAATTAATAATTGTCACAGATTGCAAAATGCGAAAAAACAATGCTTTTATTTTAAGGTTCCTGGAGGCCAGATTTCTCATCCCGAAATAAAAAAACTTGACTTTTTCTTACACTACAAGAATTTAGAAATACACGCGTGTCTGTAGAATCCATATATGTTATATAGTTTGTGAAAAATATTTATTATTCCGTGTGCAAATTTCAGCGCTCTAGCTCTAATAGTTTAGGAGATAGAGCCATTTAAAGATCGACGAAGTTGTCCAATTTAAGACATGGCACGGATTTTTTTGAAAACCACGGACCAAGCTCGAAATTTTATAGGAAATTCACTGGTGATATTCATTTTTCGATTAGAAAGTTAGTTTTTAAGAAAATCGCAAAAGTATCGCCATTAGAGTCAATTGCTTTCTAGTTACTGTAAAATATTTCCATCTCATGCTCGTTCTGATTTTCGGAGAAACTTCGTTTAAGACTCAGATTAAAGGCCAATATATATAATACTACGTGTGCAAATTTCAGCGCTGTAGCTGTAATAGTTTAGGAGGTAGAGCCGTTTAATTAATAATTGTCAGAGATTGCAAAATGCGAAAAAACAATGCTTTTATTTTAAGGTTCCTGGAGGCCAGATTTCTCATCCGGAAATAAAAAAACTTGACTTTTTCTTACACTACAAGGATTTAGAAATACACGCGCGTCTGTAGAATCCATATATGTTATATAGTTTGTGAAAAATATTTATTATTCCGTGTGCAAATTTCAGCGCTCTAGCTCTAATAGTTTAGGAGATAGAGCCATTTAAAGATCGACGAAGTTGTCCGATTTAAGACATGGCACGGATTTTTTTGAAAACCACGGACCAAGCTCGAAATTTTATGGGAAATTCACTGGTGATATTCATTTTTCGATTAGAAACTTAGTTTTTAAGAAAATCGCAAAAGTATCGCCATTAGAGTCAATTTCTTCCTAGTAACTGTAGAATATTTCCATCTCATGCTCATTCTGATTTTCGGAGAAACTTCGTTTAAGACTCAGATTAAAGGCCAATATATATAATATTACGTGTGCAAATTTCAGCGCTGTAGCTGTAATAGTTTACGAGATAGAGCCGTTTGAATTAATAATTGTCAGAGCTTGCAAAATGCGAAAAAACAATGCTTTTGTTTTAAGGCTCCTGGAGGCCAGATTTCTCATCCGGAAATAAAAAAACTTGACTTTTTCTTACACTACAAGAATTTAGAAATACACGCGTGTCTGTAGAATCCATAAATGTTATATAGTTTGTGAAAAATATTTATTATTCCGTGTGCAAATTTCAGCGCTCTAGCTCTAATAGTTTAGGAGATAGAGCCATTTAAAGATCGACGAAGTTGTCCGATTTAAGACATGGCACGGATTTTTTTGAAAACCACGGACCAAGCTCGAAATTTTATGGGAAATTCACTGGTGATATTCATTTTTCGATTAGAAACTTAGTTTTTAAGAAAATCGCAAAAGTATCGCCATTACAGTCAATTTCTTCCTAGTAAATGTAGAATATTTCCATCTCATGCTCGTTCTGATTTTCGGAGAAACTTCGTTTAAGACTCAGATTAAAGGCCAATATATATAATATTACGTGTGCAAATTTCAGCGCTGTAGCTGTAATAGTTTAGGAGATAGAGCCGTTTGAATTAATAATTGTCAGAGCTTGCAAAATGCGAAAAAACAATGCTTTTATTTTAAGGTTCCTGTTGGCCAGATTTCTCATCCAGAAATAAAAAACTTGACTTTTTCTTACACTACAAGAATTTAGAAATACACGCGTGTCTGTAGAATCCATATATGTTATATAGTTTGTGAAAAATATTTATTATTCCGTGTGCAAATTTCAGCGCTCTAGCTCTAATAGTTTAGGAGATAGAGCCATTTAAAGATCGACGAAGTTGTCCGATTTAAGACATGGCACGGGTTGTTTTGAAAACCACGTTCCAAGCTCGAAATTTTATGGGAAATTCACTGGTGATAATCATTTTTCGATTAGAAACTTAGTTTTTAAGAAAATCGCAAAAGTATCGCCATTAGAGTCAATTTCTTCCTAGTAACTGTAGAATATTTAAATCTCATGCTCGTTCTGATTTTCGGAGAAACTTCGTTTAAGATTCAGATTAAAGGCCAATATATATAATATTACGTGTGCAAATTTCAGCGCTGTAGCTGTAATAGTTTAGGAGATAGAGCCGTTTAATTAATAATTGTCACAGATTGCAAAATGCGAAAAAAACAATGCTTTTATTTTAAGGTTCCTGGAGGCCAGATTTCTCATCCGGAAATAAAAAAACTTGACTTTTTCTTACACTACAAGAATTTAGAAATACACGCGTGTCTGTAGAATCCATATATGTTATATAGTTTGTGAAAAATATTTATTATTCCGTGTGCAAATTTCAGCGCTCTAGCTCTAATAGTTTAGGAGATAGAGCCATTTAAAGATCGACGAAGTTGTCCGATTTAAGACATGGCACGGATTTTTTTGAAAACCACGGACCAAGCTCGAAATTTTATGGGAAATTCACTGGTGATATTCATTTTTCGATTAGAAACTTAGTTTTTAAGAAAATCGCAAAAGTATCGCCATTACAGTCAATTTCTTCCTAGTAACTGTAGAATATTTCCATCTCATGCTCGTTCTGATTTTCGGAGAAACTTCGTTTAAGACTCAGATTAAAGGCCAATATATATAATATTACGTGTGCAAATTTCAGCGCTGTAGCTGTAATAGTGTAGGAGATAGTGCCGTTTAATTAATAATTGTCAGAGATTGCAAAATGCGAAAAAACAATGCTTTTATTTTAAGGTTCCTGGAGGCCAGATTTCTCATCCGGAAATAAAAAACTTGACTTTTTCTTACACTACAAGAATTTAGAAATACACGCGGTGTCTGTAGAATCCATATATGTTATATAGTTTGTGAAAAATATTTATTATTCCGTGTGCAAATTTCAGCGCTCTAGCTCTAATAGTTTAGGAGATAGAGCCATTTAAAGATCGACGAAGTTGTCCGATTTAAGACATGGCACGGATTTTTTTGAAAACCACGGACCAAGCTCGAAATTTTATGGGAAATTCACTGGTGATATTCATTTTTCGATTAGAAACTTAGTTTTAAGAAAATCGCAAAAGTATCGCCATTACAGTCAATTTCTTCCTAGTAACTGTAGAATATTTCCATCTCATGCTCGTTCTGATTTTCGGAGAAACTTCGTTTAAAACTCAGATTAAAGGCCAATATATATAATATTACGTGTGCAAATTTCAGCGCTGTAGCTGTAATAGTTTAGGAGATAGAGCCGTTTAATTAATAATTGTCAGAGATTGCAAAATGCGAAAAAACAATGCTTTTATTTTAAGGTTCCTGGAGGCCAGATTTCTCATCCGGAAATAAAAAACTTGACTTTTTCTTACACTACAAGAATTTAGAAATACACGCGTGTCTGTAGAATCCATATATGTTATATAGTTTGTGAAAAATGTTTATTATTCCGTGTGCAAATTTCAGCGCTCTAGCTCTAATAGTTTAGGAGATAGAGCCATTTAAAGATCGACGAAGTTGTCCGATTTAAGACATGGCACGGATTTTTTGAAAACCACGGACCAAGCTCGAAATTTTATGGGAAAATTCACTGGTGATATTCATTTTTCGATTAGAAACTTAGTTTTTTAAGAAAATCGCAAAAGTATCGCCATTAGAGTCAATTTCTTCCTAGTAACTGTAGAATATTTCCATCTCATGCTCGTCCTGATTTTCGGAGAAACTTCGTTTAAGACTCAGATTAAAGGCCAATATATATAATATTACGTGTGCAAATTTTAGCGCTGTAGCTGTAATAGTTTAGGAGATAGAGCCGTTTAATTAATAATTGTCAGAGATTGCAAAATGCGAAAAAACAATGCTTTTATTTTAAGGTTCCTGGAGGCCAGATTTCTCATCCGGAATTAAAAAACTTGACTTTTTCTTACACTACAAGGATTTAGAAATACACGCGCGTCTGTAGAATCCATATATGTTTATATAGTTTGCGAAAAATATTTATTATTCCGTGTGCAAATTTCAGCGCTCTAGCTCTAATAGTTTAGGAGATAGAGCCATTTAAAGATCGACGAAGTTGTCCGATTTAAGACATGGCACGGATTTTTTTGAAAACCACGGACCAAGCTCGAAATTTTATGGGAAATTCACTGGTGATATACATTTTTCGATTAGAAACTTAGTTTTTAAGAAAATCGCAAAAGTATCGCCATTACAGTCAATTTCTTCCTAGTAACTGTAGAATATTTCCATCTCATGCTCGTTCTGATTTTCGGAGAAACTTCGTTTAAAACTCAGATTAAAGGCCAATATATATAAATATTACGTGTGCAAATTTCAGCGCTGTAGCTGTAATAGTTTAGGAGATAGAGCCGTTTAATTAATAATTGTCAGAGATTGCAAAATGCGAAAAAACAATGCTTTTATTTTAAGGTTCCTGGAGGCCAGATTTCTCATCCGGAAATAAAAAACTTGATTTTTCTTACACTACAAGAATTTAGAAATACACGCGTGTCTGTAGAATCCATATATGTTATATATTTTGTGAAAAATATTTATTATTCCGTGTGCAAATTTCAGCGCTCTAGCTCTAATAGTTTAGGAGATAGAGCCATTTAAAGATCGACGAAGTTGTCCGATTTAAGACATGGCACGGATTTTTTTGAAAA
Organism: Gryllus longicercus; assembly: GCA_038098605.1. Classification (NCBI taxonomy): domain Eukaryota; kingdom Metazoa; phylum Arthropoda; class Insecta; order Orthoptera; family Gryllidae; genus Gryllus; species Gryllus longicercus. Next base: position 76,846 of record JAZDUA010001212.1, on the reverse strand, counting down.
CCACGGACCAAGCTCGAAATTTTATGGGAAATTCACTGGTGATATTCATTTTTCGATTAGAAACTTAGTTTTTAAGAAATCGCAAAAGTATCGCCATTACAGTCAATTTCTTCCTAGTAACTGTAGAATATTTCCATCTCATGCTCGTCCTGATTTTCGGAGAAACTTCGTTAAGACTCAGATTAAAGGCCAATATATATAATATTACGTGTGCAAATTTTAGCGCTGTAGCTGTAATAGTTTAGGAGATAGAGCCGTTTAATTAATAATTGTCAGAGATTGCAAAATGCGAAAAAACAATGCTTTTATTTTAAGGTTCCTGGAGGCCAGATTTCTCATCCGGAATTAAAAAACTTGACTTTTTCTTACACTACAAGGATTTAGAAATACACGCGCGTCTGTAGAATCCATATATGTTATATAGTTTGTGAAAAATATTTATTATTCCGTGTGCAAATTTCAGCGCTCTAGCTCTAATAGTTTAGGAGATAGAGCCATTTAAAGATCGACGAAGTTGTCCGATTTAAGACATGGCACGGATTTTTTTGAAAACCACGGGACCAAGCTCGAAATTTTATGGGAAATTCACTGGTGATATTCATTTTTCGATTAGAAACTTAGTTTTCAAGAAAATCGCAAAAGTATCGCCATTAGAGTCAATTTCTTCCTAGTAACTGTAGAATATTTTCCATCTCATGCTCGTTCTGATTTTCGGAGAAACTTCGTTTAAGACTCAGATTAAAGGCCAATATATATAATATTACGTGTGCAAATTTCAGCGCTGTAGCTGTAATAGTTTACGAGATAGAGCCGTTTGAATTAATAATTGTCAGAGCTTGCAAAATGCGAAAAAACAATGCTTTTGTTTTAAGGTTCCTGGAGGCCAGATTTCTCATCCGGAAATAAAAAACTTGATTTTTCTTACACTACAAGAATTTAGAAATACACGCGTGTCTGTAGAATCCATATATGTTATATAGTTTGTGAAAAATATTTATTATTCCGTGTGCAAATTTCAGCGCTCTAGCTCTAATAGTTTAGGAGATAGAGCCATTTAAAGATCGACGAAGTTGTCCGATTTAAGACATGGCACGGATTTTTTTGAAAACCACGGACCAAGCTCGAAATTTTATGGGAAATTCACTGGTGATATTCATTTTTCGATTAGAAACTTAGTTTTTAAGAAAATCGCAAAAGTATCGCCATTTACAGTCAATTTCTTCCTAGTAAATGTAGAATATTTCCATCTCATGCTCGTTCTGATTTTCGGAGAAACTTCGTTTAAGACTCAGATTAAAGGCCAATATATATATAATATTACGTGTGCAAATTTCAGCGCTGTAGCTGTAATAGTTTAGGAGATAGAGCCGTTTGAATTAATAATTGTCAGAGCTTGCAAAATGCGAAAAAACAATGCTTTTATTTTAAGGTTCCTGTTGGCCAGATTTCTCATCCAGAAATAAAAAACTTGACTTTTTCTTACACTACAAGAATTTAGAAATACACGCGTGTCTGTAGAATCCATATATGTTATATAGTTTGTGAAAAATATTTATTATTCCGTGTGCAAATTTCAGCGCTCTAGCTCTAATAGTTTAGGAGATAGAGCCATTTAAAGATCGACGAAGTTGTCCGATTTAAGACATGGCACGGATTTTTTTGAAAACCACGTACCAAGCTCGAAATTTTATGGGAAATTCACTGGTGATATTCATTTTTCGATTAGAAACTTAGTTTTTAAGAAAATCGCAAAAGTATCGCCATTAGAGTCAATTTCTTCCTAGTAACTGTAGAATATTTAAATCTCATGCTCGTTCTGATTTTCGGAGAAACTTCGATTAGATTCAGATTAAAGGCCAATATATATAATATTACGTGTGCAAATTTCAGCGCTGTAGCTGTAATAGTTTAGGAGATAGAGCCGTTTAATTAATAATTGTCACAGATTGCAAAATGCGAAAAAACAATGCTTTTATTTTAAGGTTCCTGGAGGCCAGATTTCTCATCCGGAAATAAAAAAACTTGACTTTTTCTTACACTACAAGAATTTAGAAATACACGCGTGTCTGTAGAATCCATATATGTTATATAGTTTGTGAAAAATATTTATTATTCCGTGTGCAAATTTCAGCGCTCTAGCTCTAATAGTTTAGGAGATAGAGCCATTTAAAGATCGACGAAGTTGTCCGATTTAAGACATGGCACGGATTTTTTTGAAAACCACGGACCAAGCTCGAAATTTTATGGGAAATTCACTGGTGATATTCATTTTTCGATTAGAAACTTAGTTTTTAAGAAAATCGCAAAAGTATCGCCATTAGAGTCAATTTCTTCCTAGTAACTGTAGAATATTTCCATCTCATGCTCGTTCTGATTTTCGGAGAAACTTCGTTTAAGACTCAGATTAAAGGCCAATATATATAATATTACGTGTGCAAATTTCAGCGCTGTAGCTGTAATAGTGTAGGAGATAGTGCCGTTTAATTAATAATTGTCAGAGATTGCAAAATGCGAAAAAACAATGCTTTTATTTTAAGGTTCCTGGAGGCCAGATTTCTCATCCGGAAATAAAAAACTTGACTTTTTCTTACACTACAAGAATTTAGAAATACACGCGTGTCTGTAGAATCCATATATGTTATATAGTTTGTGAAAAATATTTATTATTCCGTGTGCAAAATTCAGCGCTCTAGCTCTAATAGTTTAGGAGATAGAGCCATTTAAAGATCGACGAAGTTGTCCGATTTAAGACATGGCACGGATTTTTTTGAAAACCACGGACCAAGCTCGAAATTTTATGGGAAATTCACTGGTGATATTCATTTTTCGATTAGAAACTTAGTTTTTAAGAAAATCGCAAAAGTATCGCCATTAGAGTCAATTTCTTCCTAGTAACTGTAGAATATTTCCATCTCATGCTCGTCCTGATTTTCGGAGAAACTTCGTTTAAGACTCAGATTAAAGGCCAATATATATAATATTACGTGTGCAAATTTTAGCGCTGCAGCTGTAATAGTTTAGGAGATAGAGCCCTTTGAATTAATATATGTCAAAACTTGCAAAATGCGAAAAAACAATGCTTTTATTTTAAGGTTCCTGGAGGCCAGATTTCTCATCCGGAAATAAAAAACTTGATTTTTCTTACACTACAAGAATTTAGAAATACACGCGTGTCTGTAGAATCCATATATGTTGTATAGTTTGTGAAAAATATTTATTATTCCGTGTGCAAATTTCAGCGCTCTAGCTCTAATAGTTTAGGAGATAGAGCCATTTAAAGATCGACGAAGTTGTCCAATTTAAGACATGGCACGGATTTTGTTCGAAAACCACGGACCAAGCTCGAAATTTTATGGGAAATTCACTGGTGATATTCATTTTTCGATTAGAAACTTAGTTTTTAAGAAAATCGCAAAAGTATCGCCATTAGAGTCAATTTCTTCCTAGTAACTGTAGAATATTTCCATCTCATGCTCGTCCTGATTTTCGGAGAAACTTCGTTTAAGACTCAGATTAAAGGCCAATATATATAATATTACGTGTGCAAATTTTAGCGCTGTAGCTGTAATAGTTTAGGAGATAGAGCCGTTTAATTAATAATTGTCAGAGATTGCAAAATGCGAAAAAACAATGCTTTTATTTTAAGGTTCCTGGAGGCCAGATTTCTCATCCGGAAATAAAAATCTTGACTTTTTCTTACACTACAAGGATTTAGAAATACACGCGCGTCTGTAGAATCCATATATGTTATATAGTTTGTGAAAAATATTTATTATTCCGTGTGCAAATTTCAGCGCTCTAGCTCTAATAGTTTAGGAGATAGAGCCATTTAAAGATCGACGAAGTTGTCCGATTTAAGACATGGCACGGATTTTTTTGAAAACCACGGACCAAGCTCGAAATTTTATGGGAAATTCACTGGTGATATTCATTTTTCGATTAGAAACTTAGTTTTTAAGAAAATCGCAAAAGTATCGCCATTAGAGTCAATTTCTTCCTAGTAACTGTAGAATATTTCCATCTCATGCTCGTCCTGATTTTCGGAGAAACTTCGTTTAAGACTCAGATTAAAGGCCAATATATATAATATTACGTGTGCAAATTTTAGCGCTGTAGCTGTAATAGTTTAGGAGATAGAGCCGTTTAATTAATAATTGTCAGAGATTGCAAAATGCGAAAAAACAATGCTTTTATTTTAAGGTTCCTGGAGGCCAGATTTCTCATCCGGAAATAAAAATCTTGACTTTTTCTTACACTACAAGGATTTAGAAATACACGCGCGTCTGTAGAATCCATATATGTTATATAGTTTGTGAAAAATATTTATTATTCCGTGTGCAAATTTCAGCGCTCTAGCTCTAATAGTTTAGGAGATAGAGCCATTTAAAGATCGACGAAGTTGTCCGATTTAAGACATGGCACGGATTTTTTTGAAAACCACGGACCAAGCTCGAAATTTTATGGGAAATTCACTGGTGATATTCATTTTTCGATTAGAAACTTAGTTTTTAAGAAAATCGCAAAAGTATCGCCATTAGAGTCAATTTCTTCCTAGTAACTGTAGAATATTTCCATCTCATGCTCGTCCTGATTTTCGGAGAAACTTCGTTTAAGACTCAGATTAAAGGCCAATATACAGGGTGAGGCACCTAAGTTGGCCACAGCAAATATCTCCGAAACGGTTTGAGATATCGGAATCCAGTTTGCGCCAATTTGTAGCAGATGACGGGGGAAACAACACATATCGTTTTCGTGTATGTACCATTTTTAATTGCGAAGATATTGACGCAACTTTATTTTTTTAAATGGAAGTATATATTTTTTCAGCAGCATTATAAAGGTCTCAAAGAGAGGAATACAATGATATAAATATTGTTAATATTTGAAGAGAGACTTTTGCAAAAATACATTATGTCAAGTAGCACGTAATAGACGCGGATGCACACGTTCCTTAGACTTTTTCCTTGTTTACGGAAAGTGCGTTTGACATTGCTTGTAGCCAGATTCTATCTTTCTAACTTTCAACATCCGACCTCGCGTTCGCGAGTCAACACTGCCCACGGCTGAGGGTCGTGATGTGATACCGACGTGCAACCGTCCGAAAACCTGCAAGTGACAACTTTTATTAATTAAATTTAATAAAAAATCAAAAATTAATTTAGTTTGTCACAAATTTATCACGAGAATTGAATATTTTCTTTATTGTACTGTAGATATACTATAAATGAGGCAGAAAGTAAAACATATTGTTCTTTTGTAATTAGAATGGCATACTAAAAAATGTATTGAATGGTAGTACTTTCTAAAACTACCTGCATACTACATCTATTGCAGTAAAAATACATTATGAATTATATGTTAGGAAGAGGAACATAGGAATGCAACAACGTAATAATTTAAGACAATCAAATACCAAATTTACATTTTATGAGTGCGTCCAAGTAAAGTGTAAATTTGGTCGTATTCTGATTATCTTAATTGATTGAACAATACGGGACATTCTACATTGTGGAATACAAATTTTATTCCTTTGACAGCAAGTTATTTACACAGAATAAGTTTGGTATGCTTCAAGCCAGTGCAGTAACATAAGAACTTAAATACAAGAGAGAAAAACAATGAAACACAGTATTGATAAAAATAAGACCTTTAGCACGCATAAAAGAAATTTACATTCCATAAAATAGAACGCGGGGTAGTCTTCACGTCATGTGCTCAATGTGTTTACCGTCCACGGCAATACACATTTGCAGTCTCCTTCCAGCGACCGACGCACGGATTGGAACGTTTCTTGCGTTATCTTGCCGCAAGCTTCTGTAATGCGCCTCTTCATATCTTCTGGAGTCGAAGTAATATTTGCGTATGCAGTATTTTTCAAATTTCCCCACAGAAAGAAATCAAGTGGTGTGAGATCGGGTGACCGAGGCGGCCATTTCACCGCACCACCTCTTCCTATCCAGCGACCTGCAAATGTTTCATTTAGAACTGCCCTTGACACTTCAGCAGAATGTGCAGGGCAACCGTCGTGCTGATACCACATGCAAAGACGAACTGCAAAGGAACTTCATGTAGCAACGTTGGCAAAGTCTCTTTGAGGAATTTAGAATATACAACTGTGAAATCCCGCTCGTGAACAGTTTAGCGACCAATTTCTCTCTAGAGCAGAGCGCTGTGGCAGAAACTTTCCGCCTGCCGAAAAACTGTTTCGGAAAGACACGAATGACGTGGTTTCTGAGAAAATGCAAAACACATTTTTTCTACACTTTCTCTTCAAATATTAACAATATTTATATCATTGTATTCCTCTCTTTGAGACCTTTAAAATGCTGCTGAAAAAATATATACTTCCATTTAAAAAAAATAAATTTGCGTCAATATCTTCGCAATTAAAAATGGTACATACACGAAAACGATATGTGTTATTTCCCCCATCATCTGCTACAAATTGGCGCAAACTGTATTCCGATACCTCAAACCGTTTCGGAGATATTTGCTGTGGCCAACTTAGGTGCCTCACCCTGTATATAATATTACGTGTGCAAATTTTAGCGCTGTAGCTGTAATAGTTTAGGAGATAGAGCCGTTTAATTAATAATTGTCAGAGATTGCAAAATGCGAAAAAACAATGCTTTTATTTTAAGGTTCCTGGAGGCCAGGTTTCTCATCCGGAAATAAAAAACTTGACTTTTTCTTACACTACAAGGATTTAGAAATACACGCGCGTCTGTAGAATCCATATATGTTATATAGTTTGTGAAAAATATTTATTATTCCGTGTGCAAATTTCAGCGCTCTAGCTCTAATAGTTTAGGAGATAGAGCCATTTAAAGATCGACGAAGTTGTCCGATTTAAGACATGGCACGGATTTTTTTTAAACCACGGACCAAGCTCGAAATTTTATGGGAAATTCACTGGTGATATTCATTTTTCGATTAGAAACTTAGTTTTTAAGAAAATCGCAAAAGTATCGCCATTAGAGTCAATTTCTTCCTAGTAACTGTAGAATATTTCCATCTCATGCTCGTTCTGATTTTCGGAGAAACTTCGTTTAAGACTCAGATTAAAGGCCAATATATATAATATTACGTGTGCAAATTTCAGCGCTGCAGCTGTAATAGTTTAGAAGATAGAGCCGTTTGAATTAATATATGTCAAAATTTGCAAAATGCGAAAAAACAATGCTTTTATTTTAAGGTTCCTGGAGGCCAGATTTCTCATCCGGAAATAAAAAACTTGACTTTTTCTTACACTACAAGAATTTAGAAATACACGCGTGTCTGTAGAATCCATATATGTTATATAGTTTGTGAAAAATATTTATTATTCCGTGTGCAAATTTCAGCGCTCTAGCTCTAATAGTTTAGGAGATAGAGCCATTTAATGATCGACGAAGTTGTCCGATTTAAGACATGGCACGGATTTTTTTGAAAACCACGGACCAAGCTCGAAATTTTATGGGAAATTCACTAGTGATATTCATTTTTCGATTAGAAACTTAGTTTTTAAGAAAATCGCAAAAGTATCGCCATTAGAATCAATTTCTTCCTAGTAACTGTAGAATAGTTCCTTCTCATGCTCGTTCTGATTTTCGGAGAAACTTCGTTTAAGACTCAGATTGAAGGACATTATATATAATATTACGTGTGCAAATTTCAGCGCTGTAGCTGTAATAGTTTACGAGTTAGAGCCGTTTGAATTAATAATTGTCAGAGCTTGCAAAATGCGAAAAAACAATGCTTTTATTTTAAGGTTCCTGGAGGCCAGATTTCTCATCCGGAAATAAAAAAACTTGACTTTTTCTTACACTACAAGAATTTAGAAATACACGCGTGTCTGTAGAATCCATTTATGTTATATAGTTTGTGAAAAATATTTATTATTCCGTGTGCAAATTTCAGCGCTCTAGCTCTAATAGTTTAGGAGATAGAGCCATTTAAAGATCGACGAAGTTGTCCGATTTAAGACATGGCACGGATTTTTTTGAAAACCACGGACCAAGCTCGAAATTTTATGGGAAATTCACTGGTGATATTCATTTTTCGATTAGAAACTTAGTTTTTAAGAAAATCGCAAAAGTATCGCCATTAGAGTCAATTTCTTCCGAGTAACTGTAGAATATTTCCATCTCATGCTCGTCCTGATTTTCGGAGAAACTTCGTTTAAGACTCAGATTAAAGGCCAATATATATAATATTACGTGTGCAAATTTTAGCGCTGTAGCTGTAATAGTTTAGGAGATAGAGCCGTTTAATTAATAATTGTCAGAGATTGCAAAATGCGAAAAAACAATGCTTTTATTTTAAAGTTCCTTGAGGCCAGATTTCTCATCCGGAAATAAAAAACTTGACTTTTTCTTACACTACAAGGATTTAGAAATACACGCGCGTCTGTAGAATCCATATATGTTATATAGTTTGTGAAAAATATTTATTATTCCGTGTGCAAAATTCAGCGCTCTAGCTCTAATAGTTTAGGAGATAGAGCCATTTAAAGATCGACGAAGTTGTCCGATTTAAGACATGGCACGGATTTTTTTGAAAACCACGGACCAAGCTCGAAATTTTATGGGAAATTCACTGGTGATATTCATTTTTCGATTAGAAACTTAGTTTTTAAGAAAATCGCAAAAGTATCGCCATTAGAGTCAATTTCTTCCTAGTAACTGTAGAATATTTCCATCTCATGCTCGTCCTGATTTTCGGAGAAACTTCGTTTAAGACTCAGATTAAAGGCCAATATATATAATATTACGTGTGCAAATTTTAGCGCTGTAGCTGTAATAGTTTAGGAGATAGAGCCGTTTAATTAATAATTGTCAGAGATTGCAAAATGCGAAAAAACAATGCTTTTATTTTAAGGTTCCTGGAGGCCAGATTTCTCATCCGGAAATAAAAAACTTGACTTTTTCTTACACTACAAGGATTTAGAAATACACGCGGGTCTGTAGAATCCATATATGTTATATAGTTTGTGAAAAATATTTATTATTCCGTGTGCAAATTTCAGCGCTCTAGCTCTAATAGTTTAGGAGATAGAGCCATTTAAAGATCGACGAAGTTGTCCGATTTAAGACATGGCACGGATTTTTTTTAAACCACGGACCAAGCTCGAAATTTTATGGGAAATTCACTGGTGATATTCATTTTTCGATTAGAAACTTAGTTTTTAAGAAAATCGCAAAAGTATCGCCATTAGAGTCAATTTCTTCCTAGTAACTGTAGAATATTTCCATCTCATGCTCGTTCTGATTTTCGGAGAAACTTCGTTTAAGACTCAGATTAAAGGCCAATATATATAATATTACGTGTGCAAATTTCAGCGCTGCAGCTGTAATAGTTTAGAAGATAGAGCCGTTTGAATTAATATATGTCAAAACTTGCAAAATGCGAAAAAACAATGCTTTTATTTTAAGGTTCCTAGAGGCCAGATTTCTCATCCGGAAATAAAAAACTTGATTTTTCTTACACTACAAGAATTTAGAAATACACGCGTGTCTGTAAAATCCATATATGTTGTATAGTGTGTGAAAAATATTTATTATTCCGTGTGCAAATTTCAGCGCTCTAGCTCTAATAGTTTAGGAGATAGAGCCATTTAAAGATCGACGAAGTTGTCCGATTTAAGACATGGCACGGATTTTTTTTAAAACCACGGACCAAGCTCGAAATTTTATGGGAAATTCACTGGTGATATTCATTTTTCTATTAGAAACTTAGTTTTTAAGAAAATCGCAAAAGTATCGCCATTAGAGTCAATTTCTTCCTAGTACCTGTAGAATATTTCCATCTCATGCTCGTTCTGATTTTCGGAGAAACTTCGTTTAAGACTCAGATTAAAGGCCAATATATATATTATAACGTGTGCAAATTTCAGCGCTGTAGCTGTAATAGTGTAGGAGATAGTGCCGTTTAATTAATAATTGTCAGAGATTGCAAAATGCGAAAAAACAATGCTTTTATTTTAAGGTTCCTGGAGGCCAGATTTCTCATCCGGAAATAAAAAACTTGACTTTTTCTTACACTACAAGAATTTAGAAATACACGCGTGTCTGTAGAATCCATATATGTTATATAGTTTGTGAAAAATATTTATTATTCCGTGTACAAATTTCAGCGCTCTAGCTCTAATAGTTTAGGAGATAGAGCCATTTAAAGATCGACGAAGTTGTCCGATTTAAGACATGGCACGGATTTTTTGAAAACCACGGACCAAGCTCGAAATTTTATGGGAAATTCACTGGTGATATTCATTTTTCGATTAGAAACTTAGTTTTTAAGAAAATCGCAAAAGTATCGCCATTAGAGTCAATTTCTTCCTAGTAACTGTAGAATATTTCCATCTCATGCTCGTTCTGATTTTCGGAGAAACTTCGTTTAAGACTCAGATTAAAGGCCAATATATATAATATTACGTGTGCAAATTTCAGCGCTGCAGCTGTAATAGTTTAGGAGATAGAGCCGTTTGAATTAATATATGTCAAAACTTGCAAAATGCGAAAAAACAATGCTTTTATTTTAAGGTTCCTGGAGGCCAGATTTCTCATCCGGAAATAAAAAACTTGATTTTTCTTTCACTACAAGAATTTAGAAATACACGCGTGTCTGTAGAATCCATATATGTTGTATAGTTTGTGAAAAATATTTATTATTCCGTGTGCAAATTTCAGCGCTCTAGCTCTAATAGTTTAAGAGATAGAGCCATTTAAAGATCGACGAAGTTGTCCGATTTAAGACATGGCACGGATTTTTTTTAAAACCACACGGACCAAGCTCGAAATTTTATGGGAAATTCACTGGTGATATTCATTTTTCGATTAGAAACTTAGTTTTTAAGAAAATCGCAAAAGTATCGCCATTAGAGTCAATTTCTTCCTAGTAACTGTAGAATATTTCCATCTCATGCTCGTTCTGATTTTCGGAGAAACTTCGTTTAAGACTCAGATTAAAGGCCAATATATATAATATTACGTGTGCAAATTTCAGCGCTGTAGCTGTAATAGTTTACGAGATAGAGCCGTTTGAATTAATAATTGTCAGAGCTTGCAAAATGCGAAAAAACAATGCTTTAATTTAAGGTTCCTGGAGGCCAGATTTCTCATCCGGAAATAAAAAAACTTGACTTTTTCTTACACTACAAGAAATTAGAAATACACGCGTGTCTGTAGAATCCATATATGTTATATAGTTTGTGAAAATATTTATTATTCCGTGTGCAAATTTCAGCGCTCTAGCTCTATTAGTTTAGGAGATAGAGCCATTTAAAGATCGACGAAGTTGTCCGATTTAAGACATGGCACGGATTTTTTTTAAAACGACGGACCAAGCTCGAAATTTTAAGGGAAATTCACTGGTGATATTCATTTTTCGATTAGAAACTTAGTTTTTAAGAAAATCGCAAAAGTATCGCCATTACAGTCAATTTCTTCCTAGTAACTGTAGAATATTTCCATCTCATGCTCGTTCTGATTTTCGGAGAAACTTCGTTTAAAAACTCAGATTAAAGGCCAATATATATAATATTACGTGTGCAAATTTCAGCGCTGTAGCTGTAATAGTTTAGGATATAGAGCCGTTTAATTAATAATTGTCAGAGATTGCAAAATGCGAAAAAACAATGCTTTTATTTAAGGTTCCTGGAGGCCAGATTTCTCATCCGGAAATAAAAAACTTGACTTTTCTTACACTACAAGAATTTAGAAATACACGCGTGTCTGTAGAATCCATATATGTTATATAGTTTGTGAAAAATATTTATTATTCCGTGTGCAAATTTCAGCGCTCTAGCTCTAATAGTTTAGGAGATAGAGCCATTTAAAGATCGACGAAGTTGTCCGATTTAAGACATGGCACGGATTTTTTTGAAAACCACGGACCAAGCTCGAAATTTTATGGGAAATTCACTGGTGATATTCATTTTTCGATTAGAAACTTAGTTTTTAAGAAATCGCAAAAGTATCGCCATTAGAGTCAATTTCTTCCGAGTAACTGTAGAATATTTCCATCTCATGCTCGTCCTGATTTTCGGAGAAACTTCGTTTAAGACTCAGATTAAAGGCCAATATATATAATATTACGTGTGCAAATTTTAGCGCTGTAGCTGTAATAGTTTAGGAGATAGAGCCGTTTAATTAATAATTGTCAGAGATTGCAAAATGCGAAAAAACAATGCTTTTATTTTAAGGTTCCTGGAGGCCAGATTTCTCATCCGGAAATAAAAAACTTGACTTTTTCTTACACTACAAGGATTTAGAAATACACGCGCGTCTGTAGAATCGATATATGTTATATAGTTTGTGAAAAATATTTATTATTCCGTGTTCAAAATTCAGCGCTCTAGCTCTAATAGTTTAGGAGATAGAGCCATTTAAAGATCGACGAAGTTGTCCGATTAAGACATGGCACGGATTTTTTGAAAACAACGGACCAAGCTCGAAATTTTATGGGAAATTCACTGGTGATATTCATTTTTTCGATTAGAAACTTAGTTTTAAGAAAATCGCAAAAGTATCGCCATTAGAGTCAATTTCTTCCTAGTAACTGTAGAATATTTCCATCTCATGCTCGTTCTGATTTTCGGAGAAACTTCGTTTAAGACTCAGATAAAGGCCAATATATATAATATTACGTGTGCAAATTTCAGCGCTGCAGCTGTAATAATTTAGGAGATAGAGCCGTTTGAAATTAATATATGTCAAAACTTGCAAAATGCGAAAAAACAATGCTTTTATTTTAAGGTTCCTGGAGGCCAGATTTCTCATCCGGAAATAAAAAAACTTGATTTTTCTTACACTACAAGAATTTAGAAATACACGCGTGTCTGTAGAATCCATATGTTGTATAGTTTGTGAAAAATATTTATTATTCCGTGTGCAAATTTCAGCGCTCTAGCTCTAATAGTTTAGGAGATAGAGCCATTTAAAGATCGACGAAGTTGTCCGATTTAAGACATGGCACGGATTTTGTTCAAAAACCACGGACCAAGCTCGAAATTTTATGGGAAATTCACTGGTGATATTCATTTTCGATTAGAACTTAGTTTTTAAGAAAATCGCAAAAGTATCGCCATTAGAGTCAATTTCTTCCTAGTAACTGTAGAATATTTCCATCTCATGCTCGTCCCGATTTTCGGAGAAACTTCGTTTAAGACTCAGATTAAAGGCCAATATATATAATATTACGTGTGCAAATTTTAGCGCTGTAGCTGTAATAGTTTAGGAGATAGAGCCGTTTAATTAATAATTGTCAGAGCTTGCAAAATGCGAAAGAACAATGCTTTTATTTTAAGGTTCCTGGAGGCCAGATTTCTCATCCGGAAATAAAAAACTTGACTTTTTCTTACACTACAAGGATTTAGAAATACACGCGCGTCTGTAGAATCCATATATGTTATATAGTTTGTGAAAAATATTTATTATTCCGTGTGCAAATTTCAGCGCTCTAGCTCTAATAGTTTAGGAGATAGAGCCATTTAAAGATCGACGAAGTTGTCCGATTTAAGACATGGCACGGATTTTTTTGAAAACCACGGACCAAGCTCGAAATTTTATGGGAAATTCACTGGTGATATTCATTTTCGATTAGAAACTTAGTTTTTAAGTAAATCGCAAAAGTATCGCCATTAGAGTCAATTTCTTCCTAGTAACTGTAGAATATTTCCATCTCATGCTCGTTCTGATTTTCGGAGAAACTTCGTTTAAGACTCAGATTAAAGGCCAATATATATATATTACGTGTGCAAATTTCAGCGCTGTAGCTGTAATAGTTTACGAGATAGAGCCGTTTGAATTAATAATTGTCAGAGCTTGCAAAATGCGAAAAAACAATGCTTTTATTTTAAGGTTCCTGGAGGCCAGATTTCTCATCCGGAAATAAAAACTTGACTTTTTCTTACACTACAAGAATTTAGAAATACACGCGTGTCTGTAGAATCCATATATGTTATATAGTTTGTGAAAAATATTTATTATTCCGTGTGCAAATTTCAGCGCTCTAGCTCTAATAGTTTAGGAGATAGAGCCATTTAAAGATCGACGAAGTTGTCCGATTTAAGACATGGCACGGATTTTTTTGAAAACCACGGACCAAGCTCGAAATTTATGGGAAATTCACTAGTGATATTCATTTTCGATTAGAAACTTAGTTTTTAAGAAAATCGCAAAAGTATCGCCATTAGAATCAATTTCTTCCTAGTAACTGTAGAATATTTCCATCTCATGCTCGTCCCTGATTTTCGGAGAAACTTCGTTTAAGACTCAGATTGAAGGCCATTATATATAATATTACGTGTGCAAATTTCAGCGCTGTAGCTGTAATAGTTTACGAGTTAGAGCCGTTTGAATTAATAATTGTCAGAGCTTGCAAAATGCGAAAAAACAATGCTTTTATTTTAAGGTTCCTGGAGGCCAGATTTCTCATCCGGAAATAAAAAAACTTGATGTTTTCTTACACTACAAGAATTTAGAAATACACGCGTGTCTGTAGAATCCATATATGTTATATAGTTTGTGAAAAATATTTATTATTCCGTGTGCAAATTTCAGCGCTCTAGCTCTAATAGTTTAGGAGATAGAGCCATTTAAAGATCGACGAAGTTGTCCGATTTAAGACATGGCACGGATTTTTTGAAAACAACGGACCAAGCTCGAAATTTTATGGGAAATTCACTGGTGATATTCATTTTCGATTAGAAACTTAGTTTTTAAGAAAATCGCAAAAGTATCGCCATTAGAGTCAATTTCTTCCTAGTAACTGTAGAATATTTCCATCTCATGCTCGTCCTGATTTTCGGAGAAACTTCGTTTAAGACTCAGATTAAAGGCCAATATATATAATATTACGTGTGCAAATTTTAGCGCTGTAGCTGTAATAGTTTAGGAGATAGAGCCGTTTAATTAATAATTGTCAGAGATTGCAAAATGCGAAAAAACAATGCTTTATTTTAAGGTTCCTGGAGGCCAGATTTCTCATCCGGAAATAAAAAAACTTGACTTTTTCTTACACTACAAGGATTTAGAAATACACGCGCGTCTGTAGAATCCATATATGTTATATAGTTTGTGAAAAATATTTATTATTCCGTGTGCAAATTTCAGCGCTCTAGCTCTAATAGTTTAGGAGATAGAGCCATTTAAAGATCGACGAAGTTGTCCGATTAAAGACATGGCACGGATTTTTTGAAAACCACGGACCAAGCTCGAAATTTTATGGGAAATTCACTGGTGATATTCATTTTTCGATTAGAAACTTAGTTTTTAAGAA
Source organism: Gryllus longicercus (assembly GCA_038098605.1). Taxonomy (NCBI): domain Eukaryota; kingdom Metazoa; phylum Arthropoda; class Insecta; order Orthoptera; family Gryllidae; genus Gryllus; species Gryllus longicercus. The sequence goes on along the minus strand of JAZDUA010001212.1, from coordinate 61,588 downwards.
AATCGCAAAAGTATCGCCATTAGAGTCAATTTCTTCCTAGTAACTGTAGAATATTTCCATCTCATGCTCGTCCTGATTTTCGGAGAAACTTCGTTTAAGACTCAGATTAGAGGCCAATATATATAATAATACGTGTGCAAATTTTAGCGCTGTAGCTGTAATAGTTTAGGAGATAGAGCCGTTTAATTAATAATTGTCAGAGATTGCAAAATGCGAAAAAACAATGCTTTTATTTTAAGGTTCCTGGAGGCCAGATTTCTCATCCGGAAATAAAAAACTTGACTTTTCTTACACTACAAGGATTTAGAAATACACGCGCGTCTGTAGAATCCATATATGTTATATAGTTTGTGAAAAATATTTATTATTCCGTGTGCAAATTTCAGCGCTCTAGCTCTAATAGTTTAGGAGATAGAGCCATTTAAAGATCGACGAAGTTGTCCGATTTAAGACATGGCACGGATTTTTTTGAAACCACGGACCAAGCTCGAAATTTTATGGGAAATTCACTGGTGATATTCATTTTTCGATTAGAAACTTAGTTTTTAAGAAAATCGCAAAAGTATCGCCATTAGAGTCAATTTCTTCCTAGTAACTGTAGAATATTTCCATCTCATGCTCGTCCTGATTTTCGGAGAAACTTCGTTTAAGACTCAGATTAGAGGCCAATATATATAATAATACGTGTGCAAATTTTAGCGCTGTAGCTGTAATAGTTTAGGAGATAGAGCCGTTTAATTAATAATTGTCAGAGATTGCAAAATGCGAAAAAACAATGCTTTTATTTTAAGGTTCCTGGAGGCCAGATTTCTCATCCGGAAATAAAAAACTTGACTTTTTCTTACACTACAAGGATTTAGAAATACACGCGCGTCTGTAGAATCCATATATGTTATATAGTTTGTGAAAAATATTTATTATTCCGTGTGCAAATTTCAGCGCTCTAGCTCTAATAGTTTAGGAGATAGAGCCATTTAAAGATCGACGAAGTTGTCCGATTTAAGACATGGCACGGATTTTTTTGAAAACCACGGACCAAGCTCGAAATTTTATGGGAAATTCACTGGTGATATTCATTTTTCGATTAGAAACTTAGTTTTTAAGAAAATCGCAAAAGTATCGCCATTAGAGTCAATTTCTTCCTAGTAACTGTAGAATATTTCCATCTCATGCTCGTTCTGATTTTCGGAGAAACTTCGTTTAAGACTCAGATTAAAGGCCAATATATATAATATTACGTGTGCAAATTTCAGCGCTGCAGCTGTAATAGTTTAGGAGATAGAGCCGTTTGAATTAATATATGTCAAAACTTGCAAAATGCGAAAAAACAATGCTTTTATTTTAAGGTTCCTGGAGGCCAGATTTCTCATCCGGAAATAAAAAACTTGATTTTTCTTACACTACAAGAATTTAGAAATACACGCGTGTCTGTAGAATCCATATATGTTGTATAGTTTGTGAAAAATATTTATTATTCCGTGTGCAAATTTCAGCGCTCTAGCTCTAATAGTTTAAGAGATAGAGCCATTTAAAGATCGACGAAGTTGTCCGATTTAAGACATGGCACGGATTTTTTTAAAACCACGGACCAAGCTCGAAATTTTATGGGAAATTCACTGGTGATATTCATTTTTCGATTAAAAACTTAGTTTTTAAGAAAATCGCAAAAGTATCGCCATTAGAGTCAATTTCTTCCTAGTAACTGTAGAATATTTCCATCTCATGCTCGTCCTGATTTTCGGAGAAACTTCGTTTAAGACTCAGATTAGAGGCCAATATATATAATATTACGTGTGCAAATTTTAGCGCTGTAGCTGTAATAGTTTAGGAGATAGAGCCGTTTAATTAATAATTGTCAGAGATTGCAAAATGCGAAAAAACAATGCTTTTATTTTAAGGTTCCTGGAGGCCAGATTTCTCATCCGGAAATAAAAAACTTGACTTTTTCTTACACTACAAGGATTTAGAAATACACGCGCGTCTGTAGAATCCATATATGTTATATAGTTTGTGAAAAATATTTATTATTCCGTGTGCAAATTTCAGCGCTCTAGCTCTAATAGTTTAGGAGATAGAGCCATTTAAACATCGACGAAGTTGTCCGATTTAAGACATGGCACGGATTTTTTTGAAAACCACGGACCAAGCTCGAAATTTTATGGGAAATTCACTGGTGATATTCATTTTTCGATTAGAAACTTAGTTTTTTAAGAAAATCGCAAAAGTATCGCCATTAGAGTCAATTTCTTCCTAGTAACTGTAGAATATTTCCATCTCATGCTCGTTCTGATTTTCGGAGAAACTTCGTTTAAGACTCAGATTAAAGGCCAATATATATAATATTACGTGTGCAAATTTCAGCGCTGCAGCTGTAATAGTTTAGGAGATAGAGCCGTTTGAATTAATATATGTCAAAACTTGCAAAATGCGAAAAAACAATGCTTTTATTTTAAGGTTCCTGGAGGCCAGATTTCTCATCCGGAAATAAAAAACTTGATTTTTCTTACACTACAAGAATTTAGAAATACATGCGTGTCTGTAGAATCCATATATGTTGTATAGTTTGTGAAAAATATTTATTATTCCGTGTGCAAATTTCAGCGCTCTAGCTCTAATAGTTTAAGAGATAGAGCCATTTAAAGATCGACGAAGTTGTCCGATTTAAGACATGGCACGGATTTTTTTGAAAACCACGGACCAAGCTCGAAATTTTATGGGAAATTCACTGGTGATATTCATTTTTCGATTAGAAACTTAGTTTTTAAGAAAATCGCAAAAGTATCGCCATTAGAGTCAATTTCTTCCTAGTAACTGTAGAATATTTCCATCTCATGCTCGTCCTGATTTTCGGAGAAACTTCGTTTAAGACTCAGATTAAAGGCCAATATATATAATATTACGTGTGCAAATTTTAGCGCTGTAGCTGTAATAGTTTAGGAGATAGAGCCGTTTAATTAATAATTGTCAGAGATTGCAAAATGCGAAAAAACAATGCTTTTATTTTAAGGTTCCTGGAGGCCAGATTTCTCATCCGGAAATAAAAAACTTGACTTTTTCTTACACTACAAGGATTTAGAAATACACGCGCGTCTGTAGAATCCATATATGTTATATAGTTTGTGAAAAATATTTATTATTCCGTGTGCAAATTTCAGCGCTCTAGCTCTAATAGTTTAGGAGATAGAGCCATTTAAACATCGACGAAGTTGTCCGATTTAAGACATGGCACGGATTTTTTTGAAAACCACGGACCAAGCTCGAAATTTTATGGGAAATTCACTGGTGATATTCATTTTTCGATTAGAAACTTAGTTTTTTAAGAAAATCGCAAAAGTATCGCCATTAGAGTCAATTTCTTCCTAGTAACTGTAGAATATTTCCATCTCATGCTCGTTCTGATTTTCGGAGAAACTTCGTTTAAGACTCAGATTAAAGGCCAATATATATAATATTACGTGTGCAAATTTCAGCGCTGCAGCTGTAATAGTTTAGGAGATAGAGCCGTTTAATTAATAATTGTCAGAGATTGCAAAATGCGAAAAAACAATGCTTTTATTTTAAGGTTCCTGGAGGCCAGATTTCTCATCCGGAAATAAAAAACTTGACTTTTTCTTACACTACAAGAATTTAGAAATACACGCGTGTCTGTAGAATCCATATATGTTATATAGTTTGTGAAAAATATTTATTATTCCGTGTGCAAATTTCAGCGCTCTAGCTCTAATAGTTTAGGAGATAGAGCCATTTAAAGATCGACGAAGTTGTCCGATTTAAGACATGGCACGGATTTTTTGAAAACCACGGACCAAGCTCGAAATTTTATGGGAAATTCACTGGTGATATTCATTTTTCGATTAGAAACTTAGTTTTTAAGAAAATCGCAAAAGTATCGCCATTAGAGTCAATTTCTTCCTAGTAACTGTAGAATATTTCCATCTCATGCTCGTCCTGATTTTCGGAGAAACTTCGTTTAAGACTCATATTAAAGGCCAATATATATAATATTACGTGTGCAAATTTTAGCGCTGTAGCTGTAATAGTTTAGGAGATAGAGCCGTTTAATTAATAATTGTCAGAGATTGCAAAATGCGAAAAAACAATGCTTTTATTTTAAGGTTCCTGGAGGCCAGATTTCTCATCCGGAAATAAAAAACTTGACTTTTTCTTACACTACAAGGATTTAGAAATACACGCGCGTCTGTAGAATCCATATATGTTATATAGTTTGTGAAAAATATTTATTATTCCGTGTGCAAATTTCAGCGCTCTAGCTCTAATAGTTTAGGAGATAGAGCCATTTAAACATCGACGAAGTTGTCCGATTTAAGACATGGCACGGATTTTTTTGAAAACCACGGACCAAGCTCGAAATTTTATGGGAAATTCACTGGTGATATTCATTTTTCGATTAGAAACTTAGTTTTTTAAGAAAATCGCAAAAGTATCGCCATTAGAGTCAATTTCTTCCTAGTAACTGTAGAATATTTCCATCTCATGCTCGTTCTGATTTTCGGAGAAACTTCGTTTAAGACTCAGATTAAAGGCCAATATATATAATATTACGTGTGCAAATTTCAGCGCTGCAGCTGTAATAGTTTAGGAGATAGAGCCGTTTGAATTAATATATGTCAAAACTTGCAAAATGCGAAAAAACAATGCTTTTATTTTAAGGTTCCTGGAGGCCAGATTTCTCATCCGGAAATAAAAAACTTGATTTTTCTTACACTACAAGAATTTAGAAATACATGCGTGTCTGTAGAATCCATATATGTTGTATAGTTTGTGAAAAATATTTATTATTCCGTGTGCAAATTTCAGCGCTCTAGCTCTAATAGTTTAAGAGATAGAGCCATTTAAAGATCGACGAAGTTGTCCGATTTAAGACATGGCACGGATTTTTTTTAAAACCACGGACCAAGCTCGAAATTTTATGGGAAATTCACTGGTGATATTCATTTTTCGATTAGAAACTTAGTTTTTAAGAAAATCGCAAAAGTATCGCCATTAGAGTCAATTTCTTCCTAGTAACTGTAGAATATTTCCATCTCATGCTCGTCCTGATTTTCGGAGAAACTTCGTTTAAGACTCAGATTAAAGGCCAATATATATAATATTACGTGTGCAAATTTTAGCGCTGTAGCTGTAATAGTTTAGGAGATAGAGCCGTTTAATTAATAATTGTCAGAGATTGCAAAATGCGAAAAAACAATGCTTTTATTTTAAGGTTCCTGGAGGCCAGATTTCTCATCCGGAAATAAAAAACTTGACTTTTTCTTACACTACAAGGATTTAGAAATACACGCGCGTCTGTAGAATCCATATATGTTATATAGTTTGTGAAAAATATTTATTATTCCGTGTGCAAATTTCAGCGCTCTAGCTCTAATAGTTTAGGAGATAGAGCCATTTAAACATCGACGAAGTTGTCCGATTTAAGACATGGCACGGATTTTTTTGAAAACCACGGACCAAGCTCGAAATTTTATGGGAAATTCACTGGTGATATTCATTTTTCGATTAGAAACTTAGTTTTTTAAGAAAATCGCAAAAGTATCGCCATTAGAGTCAATTTCTTCCTAGTAACTGTAGAATATTTCCATCTCATGCTCGTCCTGATTTTCGGAGAAACTTCGTTTAAGACTCAGATTAAAGGCCAATATATATAATATTACGTGTGCAAATTTCAGCGCTGCAGCTGTAATAGTTTAGGAGATAGAGCCGTTTGAATTAATATATGTCAAAACTTGCAAAATGCGAAAAAACAATGCTTTTATTTTAAGGTTCCTGGAGGCCAGATTTCTCATCCGGAAATAAAAAACTTGATTTTTCTTACACTACAAGAATTTAGAAATACATGCGTGTCTGTAGAATCCATATATGTTGTATAGTTTGTGAAAAATATTTATTATTCCGTGTGCAAATTTCAGCGCTCTAGCTCTAATAGTTTAAGAGATAGAGCCATTTAAAGATCGACGAAGTTGTCCGATTTAAGACATGGCACGGATTTTTTTTAAAACCACGGACCAAGCTCGAAATTTTATGGGAAATTCACTGGTGATATTCATTTTTCGATTAGAAACTTAGTTTTTAAGAAAATCGCAAAAGTATCGCCATTAGAGTCAATTTCTTCCTAGTAACTGTAGAATATTTCCATCTCATGCTCGTTCTGATTTTCGGAGAAACTTCGTTTAAGACTCAGATTAAAGGCCAATATATATAATATTACGTGTGCAAATTTCAGCGCTGCAGCTGTAATAGTTTAGGAGATAGAGCCGTTTGAATTAATATATGTCAAAACTTGCAAAATGCGAAAAAACAATGCTTTTATTTTAAGGTTCCTGGAGGCCAGATTTCTCATCCGGAAATAAAAAACTTGATTTTTCTTATACTACAAGAATTTAGAAATACACGCGTGTCTGTAGAATCCATATATGTTGTATAGTTTGTGAAAAATATTTATTATTCCGTGTGCAAATTTTAGCGCTCTAGCTCTAATAGTTTAAGAGATAGAGCCATTTAAAGATCGACGAAGTTGTCCGATTTAAGACATGGCACGGATTTTTTTAAAACCACGGACCAAGCTCGAAATTTTATGGGAAATTCACTGGTGATATTCATTTTTCGATTAGAAACTTAGTTTTTAAGAAAATCGCAAAAGTATCGCCATTAGAGTCAATTTCTTCCTAGTAACTGTAGAATATTTCCATCTCATGCTCGTTCTGATTTTCGGAGAAACTTCGTTTAAGACTCAGATTAAAGGCCAATATATATAATATTACGTGTGCAAATTTCAGCGCTGTAGCTGTAATAGTTTACGAGATAGAGCCGTTTGAATTAATAATTGTCAGAGCTTGCAAAATGCGAAAAAACAATGCTTTTATTTTAAGGTTCCTGGAGGCCAGATTTCTCATCCGGAAATAAAAAACTTGACTTTTTCTTACACTACAAGAATTTAGAAATACACGCGTGTCTGTAGAATCCATATATGTTATATAGTTTGTGAAAAATATTTATTATTCCGTGTGCAAATTTCAGCGCTCTAGCTCTAATAGTTTAGGAGATAGAGCCATTTAAAAATCGACGAAGTTGTCCGATTTAAGACATGGCACGGATTTTTTTGAAAACCACGGACCAAGCTCGAAATTTTATGGGAAATTCACTAGTGATATTCATTTTTCGATTAGAAACTTAGTTTTTAAGAAAATCGCAAAAGTATCGCCATTAGAATCAATTTCTTCCTAGTAACTGTAGAATATTTCCATCTCATGCTCGTCCTGATTTTCGGAGAAACTTCGTTTAAGACTCAGATTGAAGGCCATTATATATAATATTACGTGTGCAAATTTCAGCGCTGTAGCTGTAATAGTTTACGAGTTAGAGCCGTTTGAATTAATAATTGTCAGAGCTTGCAAAATGCGAAAAAACAATGCTTTTATTTTAAGGTTCCTGGAGGCCAGATTTCTCATCCGGAAATAAAAAAACTTGATGTTTTCTTACACTACAAGAATTTATAAATACACGCGTGTCTGTAGAATCCATATACGTTATATAGTTCGTGAAAAATATTTATTATTCCGTGTGCAAATTTCAGCGCTCTAGCTCTAATAGTTTAGGAGATAGAGCCATTTAAAGATCGACGAAGTTGTCCGATTTAAGACATGGCACGGATTTTTTTGAAAACAACGGACCAAGCTCGAAATTTTATGGGAAATTCACTGGTGATATTCATTTTTCGATTAGAAACTTAGTTTTTAAGAAAATCGCAAAAGTATCGCCATTAGAGTCAATTTCTTCCTAGTAACTGTAGAATATTTCCATCTCATGCTCGTTCTGATTTTCGGAGAAACTTCGTTTAAGACTCAGATTAAAGGCCAATATATATAATATTACGTGTGCAAATTTCAGCGCTGCAGCTGTAATAGTTTAGGAGATAGAGCCGTTTGAATTAATATATGTCAAAACTTGCAAAATGCGAAAAAACAATGCTTTTATTTTAAGGTTCCTGGAGGCCAGATTTCTCATCCGGAAATAAAAAACTTGATTTTTCTTACACTACAAGAATTTAGATATACACGCGTGTCTGTAGAATCCATATATGTTGTATAGTTTGTGAAAAATATTTATTATTCCGTGTGCAAATTTCAGCGCTCTAGCTCTAATAGTTTAGGAGATAGAGCCATTTAAAGATCGACGAAGTTGTCCGATTTAAGACATGGCACGGATTTTGTTCAAAAACCACGGACCAAGCTCGAAATTTTATGGGAAATTCACTGGTGATATTCATTTTTCGATTAGAAACTTAGTTTTTAAGAAAATCGCAAAAGTATCGCCATTAGAGTCAATTTCTTCCTAGTAACTGTAGAATATTTCCATCTCATGCTCGTTCTGATTTTCGGAGAAACTTCGTTTAAGACTCAGATTAAAGGCCAATATATATAATATTACGTGTGCAAATTTCAGCGCTGCAGCTGTAATAGTTTAGGAGATAGAGCCGTTTGAATTAATATATGTCAAAACTTGCAAAATGCGAAAAAACAATGCTTTTATTTTAAGGTTCCTGGAGGCCAGATTTCTCATCCGGAAATAAAAAACTTGACTTTTTCTTACACTACAAGGATTTAGAAATACACGCGCGTCTGTAGAATCCATATATGTTATATAGTTTGTGAAAAATATTTATTATTCCGTGTGCAAATTTCAGCGCTCTAGCTCTAATAGTTTAGGAGATAGAGCCATTTAAACATCGACGAAGTTGTCCGATTTAAGACATGGCACGGATTTTTTTGAAAACCACGGACCAAGCTCGAAATTTTATGGGAAATTCACTGGTGATATTCATTTTTCGATTAGAAACTTAGTTTTTTAAGAAAATCGCAAAAGTATCGCCATTAGAGTCAATTTCTTCCTAGTAACTGTAGAATATTTCCATCTCATGCTCGTTCTGATTTTCGGAGAAACTTCGTTTAAGACTCAGATTAAAGGCCAATATATATAATATTACGTGTGCAAATTTCAGCGCTGCAGCTGTAATAGTTTAGGAGATAGAGCCGTTTGAATTAATATATGTCAAAACTTGCAAAATGCGAAAAAACAATGCTTTTATTTTAAGGTTCCTGGAGGCCAGATTTCTCATCCGGAAATAAAAAACTTGATTTTTCTTACACTACAAGAATTTAGAAATACATGCGTGTCTGTAGAATCCATATATGTTGTATAGTTTGTGAAAAATATTTATTATTCCGTGTGCAAATTTCAGCGCTCTAGCTCTAATAGTTTAAGAGATAGAGCCATTTAAAGATCGACGAAGTTGTCCGATTTAAGACATGGCACGGATTTTTTTTAAAACCACGGACCAAGCTCGAAATTTTATGGGAAATTCACTGGTGATATTCATTTTTCGATTAGAAACTTAGTTTTTAAGAAAATCGCAAAAGTATCGCCATTAGAGTCAATTTCTTCCTAGTAACTGTAGAATATTTCCATCTCATGCTCGTCCTGATTTTCGGAGAAACTTCGTTTAAGACTCAGATTAAAGGCCAATATATATAATATTACGTGTGCAAATTTTAGCGCTGTAGCTGTAATAGTTTAGGAGATAGAGCCGTTTAATTAATAATTGTCAGAGATTGCAAAATGCGAAAAAACAATGCTTTTATTTTAAGGTTCCTGGAGGCCAGATTTCTCATCCGGAAATAAAAAACTTGACTTTTTCTTACACTACAAGGATTTAGAAATACACGCGCGTCTGTAGAATCCATATATGTTATATAGTTTGTGAAAAATATTTATTATTCCGTGTGCAAATTTCAGCGCTCTAGCTCTAATAGTTTAGGAGATAGAGCCATTTAAACATCGACGAAGTTGTCCGATTTAAGACATGGCACGGATTTTTTTGAAAACCACGGACCAAGCTCGAAATTTTATGGGAAATTCACTGGTGATATTCATTTTTCGATTAGAAACTTAGTTTTTTAAGAAAATCGCAAAAGTATCGCCATTAGAGTCAATTTCTTCCTAGTAACTGTAGAATATTTCCATCTCATGCTCGTTCTGATTTTCGGAGAAACTTCGTTTAAGACTCAGATTAAAGGCCAATATATATAATATTACGTGTGCAAATTTCAGCGCTGCAGCTGTAATAGTTTAGGAGATAGAGCCGTTTGAATTAATATATGTCAAAACTTGCAAAATGCGAAAAAACAATGCTTTTATTTTAAGGTTCCTGGAGGCCAGATTTCTCATCCGGAAATAAAAAACTTGATTTTTCTTACACTACAAGAATTTAGAAATACATGCGTGTCTGTAGAATCCATATATGTTGTATAGTTTGTGAAAAATATTTATTATTCCGTGTGCAAATTTCAGCGCTCTAGCTCTAATAGTTTAAGAGATAGAGCCATTTAAAGATCGACGAAGTTGTCCGATTTAAGACATGGCACGGATTTTTTTTAAAACCACGGACCAAGCTCGAAATTTTATGGGAAATTCACTGGTGATATTCATTTTTTCGATTAGAAACTTAGTTTTTAAGAAAATCGCAAAAGTATCGCCATTACAGTCAATTTCTTCCTAGTAACTGTAGAATATTTCCATCTCATGCTCGTTCTGATTTTCGGAGAAACTTCGTTTAAGACTCAGATTAAAGGCCAATATATATAATATTACGTGTGCAAATTTCAGCGCTGCAGCTGTAATAGTTTAGGAGATAGAGCCGTTTGAATTAATATGTGTCAAAACTTGCAAAATGCGAAAAAAACAATGCTTTTATTTTAAGGTTCCTGGAGGCCAGATTTCTCATCCGGAAATAAAAAACTTGATTTTTCTTATACTACAAGAATTTAGAAATACACGCGTGTCTGTAGAATCCATATATGTTGTATAGTTTGTGAAAAATATTTATTATTCCGTGTGCAAATTTTAGCGCTCTAGCTCTAATAGTTTAAGAGATAGAGCCATTTAAAGATCGACGAAGTTGTCCGATTTAAGACATGGCACGGATTTTTTTAAAACCACGGACCAAGCTCGAAATTTTATGGGAAATTCACTGGTGATATTCATTTTTCGATTAGAAACTTAGTTTTTAAGAAAATCGCAAAAGTATCGCCATTAGAGTCAATTTCTTCCTAGTAACTGTAGAATATTTCCATCTCATGCTCGTTCTGATTTTCGGAGAAACTTCGTTTAAGACTCAGATTAAAGGCCAATATATATAATATTACGTGTGCAAATTTCAGCGCTGTAGCTGTAATAGTTTACGAGATAGAGCCGTTTGAATTAATAATTGTCAGAGCTTGCAAAATGCGAAAAAACAATGCTTTTATTTTAAGGTTCCTGGAGGCCAGATTTCTCATCCGGAAATAAAAAACTTGACTTTTTCTTACACTACAAGAATTTAGAAATACACGCGTGTCTGTAGAATCCATATATGTTATATAGTTTGTGAAAAATATTTATTATTCCGTGTGCAAATTTCAGCGCTCTAGCTCTAATAGTTTAGGAGATAGAGCCATTTAAAAATCGACGAAGTTGTCCGATTTAAGACATGGCACGGATTTTTTTGAAAACCACGGACCAAGCTCGAAATTTTATGGGAAATTCACTAGTGATATTCATTTTTCGATTAGAAACTTAGTTTTTAAGAAAATCGCAAAAGTATCGCCATTAGAATCAATTTCTTCCTAGTAACTGTAGAATATTTCCATCTCATGCTCGTCCTGATTTTCGGAGAAACTTCGTTTAAGACTCAGATTGAAGGCCATTATATATAATATTACGTGTGCAAATTTCAGCGCTGTAGCTGTAATAGTTTACGAGTTAGAGCCGTTTGAATTAATAATTGTCAGAGCTTGCAAAATGCGAAAAAACAATGCTTTTATTTTAAGGTTCCTGGAGGCCAGATTTCTCATCCGGAAATAAAAAACTTGATTTTTCTTACACTACAAGAATTTAGAAATACACGCGTGTCTGTAGAATCCATATATGTTGTATAGTTTGTGAAAAATATTTATTATTCCGTGTGCAAATTTCAGCGCTCTAGCTCTAATAGTTTAGGAGATAGAGCCATTTAAAGATCGACGAAGTTGTCCGATTTAAGACATGGCACGGATTTTGTTCAAAAACCACGGACCAAGCTCGAAATTTTATGGGAAATTCACTGGTGATATTCATTTTTCGATTAGAAACTTAGTTTTTAAGAAAATCGCAAAAGTATCGCCATTAGAGTCAATTTCTTCCTAGTAACTGTAGAATATTTCCATCTCATGCTCGTTCTGATTTTCGGAGAAACTTCGTTTAAGACTCAGATTAAAGGCCAATATATATAATATTACGTGTGCAAATTTCAGCGCTGCAGCTGTAATAGTTTAGGAGATAGAGCCGTTTGAATTAATATATGTCAAAACTTGCAAAATGCGAAAAAACAATGCTTTTATTTTAAGGTTCCTGGAGGCCAGATTTCTCATCCGGAAATAAAAAACTTGACTTTTTCTTACACTACAAGGATTTAGAAATACACGCGCGTCTGTAGAATCCATATATGTTATATAGTTTGTGAAAAATATTTATTATTCCGTGTGCAAATTTCAGCGCTCTAGCTCTAATAGTTTAGGAGATAGAGCCATTTAAACATCGACGAAGTTGTCCGATTTAAGACATGGCACGGATTTTTTTGAAAACCACGGACCAAGCTCGAAATTTTATGGGAAATTCACTGGTGATATTCATTTTTCGATTAGAAACTTAGTTTTTTAAGAAAATCGCAAAAGTATCGCCATTAGAGTCAATTTCTTCCTAGTAACTGTAGAATATTTCCATCTCATGCTCGTTCTGATTTTCGGAGAAACTTCGTTTAAGACTCAGATTAAAGGCCAATATATATAATATTACGTGTGCAAATTTCAGCGCTGCAGCTGTAATAGTTTAGGAGATAGAGCCGTTTGAATTAATATATGTCAAAACTTGCAAAATGCGAAAAAACAATGCTTTTATTTTAAGGTTCCTGGAGGCCAGATTTCTCATCCGGAAATAAAAAACTTGACTTTTTCTTACACTACAAGGATTTAGAAATACACGCGCGTCTGTAGAATCCATATATGTTATATAGTTTGTGAAAAATATTTATTATTCCGTGTGCAAATTTCAGCGCTCTAGCTCTAATAGTTTAGGAGATAGAGCCATTTAAACATCGACGAAGTTGTCCGATTTAAGACATGGCACGGATTTTTTTGAAAACCACGGACCAAGCTCGAAATTTTATGGGAAATTCACTGGTGATATTCATTTTTCGATTAGAAACTTAGTTTTTTAAGAAAATCGCAAAAGTATCGCCATTAGAGTCAATTTCTTCCTAGTAACTGTAGAATATTTCCATCTCATGCTCGTTCTGATTTTCGGAGAAACTTCGTTTAAGACTCAGATTAAAGGCCAATATATATAATATTACGTGTGCAAATTTCAGCGCTGCAGCTGTAATAGTTTAGGAGATAGAGCCGTTTGAATTAATATATGTCAAAACTTGCAAAATGCGAAAAAACAATGCTTTTATTTTAAGGTTCCTGGAGGCCAGATTTCTCATCCGGAAATAAAAAACTTGATTTTTCTTACACTACAAGAATTTAGAAATACATGCGTGTCTGTAGAATCCATATATGTTGTATAGTTTGTGAAAAATATTTATTATTCCGTGTGCAAATTTCAGCGCTCTAGCTCTAATAGTTTAAGAGATAGAGCCATTTAAAGATCGACGAAGTTGTCCGATTTAAGACATGGCACGGATTTTTTTTAAAACCACGGACCAAGCTCGAAATTTTATGGGAAATTCACTGGTGATATTCATTTTTCGATTAGAAACTTAGTTTTTAAGAAAATCGCAAAAGTATCGCCATTAGAGTCAATTTCTTCCTAGTAACTGTAGAATATTTCCATCTCATGCTCGTCCTGATTTTCGGAGAAACTTCGTTTAAGACTCAGATTAAAGGCCAATATATATAATATTACGTGTGCAAATTTTAGCGCTGTAGCTGTAATAGTTTAGGAGATAGAGCCGTTTAATTAATAATTGTCAGAGATTGCAAAATGCGAAAAAACAATGCTTTTATTTTAAGGTTCCTGGAGGCCAGATTTCTCATCCGGAAATAAAAAACTTGACTTTTTCTTACACTACAAGGATTTAGAAATACACGCGCGTCTGTAGAATCCATATATGTTATATAGTTTGTGAAAAATATTTATTATTCCGTGTGCAAATTTCAGCGCTCTAGCTCTAATAGTTTAGGAGATAGAGCCATTTAAACATCGACGAAGTTGTCCGATTTAAGACATGGCACGGATTTTTTTGAAAACCACGGACCAAGCTCGAAATTTTATGGGAAATTCACTGGTGATATTCATTTTTCGATTAGAAACTTAGTTTTTTAAGAAAATCGCAAAAGTATCGCCATTAGAGTCAATTTCTTCCTAGTAACTGTAGAATATTTCCATCTCATGCTCGTTCTGATTTTCGGAGAAACTTCGTTTAAGACTCAGATTAAAGGCCAATATATATAATATTACGTGTGCAAATTTCAGCGCTGCAGCTGTAATAGTTTAGGAGATAGAGCCGTTTGAATTAATATATGTCAAAACTTGCAAAATGCGAAAAAACAATGCTTTTATTTTAAGGTTCCTGGAGGCCAGATTTCTCATCCGGAAATAAAAAACTTGATTTTTCTTACACTACAAGAATTTAGAAATACATGCGTGTCTGTAGAATCCATATATGTTGTATAGTTTGTGAAAAATATTTATTATTCCGTGTGCAAATTTCAGCGCTCTAGCTCTAATAGTTTAAGAGATAGAGCCATTTAAAGATCGACGAAGTTGTCCGATTTAAGACATGGCACGGATTTTTTTTAAAACCACGGACCAAGCTCGAAATTTTATGGGAAATTCACTGGTGATATTCATTTTTCGATTAGAAACTTAGTTTTTAAGAAAATCGCAAAAGTATCGCCATTAGAGTCAATTTCTTCCTAGTAACTGTAGAATATTTCCATCTCATGCTCGTTCTGATTTTCGGAGAAACTTCGTTTAAGACTCAGATTAAAGGCCAATATATATAATATTACGTGTGCAAATTTCAGCGCTGCAGCTGTAATAGTTTAGGAGATAGAGCCGTTTGAATTAATAATTGTCAGAGCTTGCAAAATGCGAAAAAACAATGCTTTTATTTTAAGGTTCCTGGAGGCCAGATTTCTCATCCGGAAATAAAAAACTTGACTTTTTCTTACACTACAAGAATTTAGAAATACACGCGTGTCTGTAGAATCCATATATGTTATATAGTTTGTGAAAAATATTTATTATTCCGTGTGCAAATTTCAGCGCTCTAGCTCTAATAGTTTAGGAGATAGAGCCATTTAAAGATCGACGAAGTTGTCCGATTTAAGACATGGCACGGATTTTTTTGAAAACCACGGACCAAGCTCGAAATTTTATGGGAAATTCACTAGTGATATTCATTTTTCGATTAGAAACTTAGTTTTTAAGAAAATCGCAAAAGTATCGCCATTAGAATCAATTTCTTCCTAGTAACTGTAGAATATTTCCATCTCATGCTCGTCCTGATTTTCGGAGAAACTTCGTTTAAGACTCAGATTGAAGGCCATTATATATAATATTACGTGTGCAAATTTCAGCGCTGTAGCTGTAATAGTTTACGAGTTAGAGCCGTTTGAATTAATAATTGTCAGAGCTTGCAAAATGCGAAAAAACAATGCTTTTATTTTAAGGTTCCTGGAGGCCAGATTTCTCATCCGGAAATAAAAAAACTTGATGTTTTCTTACACTACAAGAATTTAGAAATACACGCGTGTCTGTAGAATCCATATATGTTATATAGTTTGTGAAAAATATTTATTATTCCGTGTGCAAATTTCAGCGCTCTAGCTCTAATAGTTTAGGAGATAGAGCCATTTAAAGATCGACGAAGTTGTCCGATTTAAGACATGGCACGGATTTTTTTGAAAACAACGGACCAAGCTCGAAATTTTATGGGAAATTCACTGGTGATATTCATTTTTCGATTAGAAACTTAGTTTTTAAGAAAATCGCAAAAGTATCGCCATTAGAGTCAATTTCTTCCTAGTAACTGTAGAATATTTCCATCTCATGCTCGTTCTGATTTTCGGAGAAACTTCGTTTAAGACTCAGATTAAAGGCCAATATATATAATATTACGTGTGCAAATTTCAGCGCTGCAGCTGTAATAGTTTAGGAGATAGAGCCGTTTGAATTAATATATGTCAAAACTTGCAAAATGCGAAAAAACAATGCTTTTATTTTAAGGTTCCTGGAGGCCAGATTTCTCATCCGGAAATAAAAAACTTGATTTTTCTTACACTACAAGAATTTAGAAATACACGCGTGTCTGTAGAATCCATATATGTTGTATAGTTTGTGAAAAATATTTATTATTCCGTGTGCAAATTTCAGCGCTCTAGCTCTAATAGTTTAGGAGATAGAGCCATTTAAAGATCGACGAAGTTGTCCGATTTAAGACATGGCACGGATTTTGTTCAAAAACCACGGACCAAGCTCGAAATTTTATGGGAAATTCACTGGTGATATTCATTTTTCGATTAGAAACTTAGTTTTTAAGAAAATCGCAAAAGTATCGCCATTAGAGTCAATTTCTTCCTAGTAACTGTAGAATATTTCCATCTCATGCTCGTCCTGATTTTCGGAGAAACTTCGTTTAAGACTCAGATTAAAGGCCAATATATGTAATATTACGTGTGCAAATTTTAGCGCTGTAGCTGTAATAGTTTAGGAGATAGAGCCGTTTAATTAATAATTGTCAGAGATTGCAAAATGCGAAAAAACAATGCTTTTATTTTAAGGTTCCTGGAGGCCAGATTTCTCATCCGGAAATAAAAAACTTGACTTTTTCTTACACTACAAGGATTTAGAAATACACGCGCGTCTGTAGAATCCATATATGTTATATAGTTTGTGAAAAATATTTATTATTCCGTGTGCAAATTTCAGCGCTCTAGCTCTAATAGTTTAGGAGATAGAGCCATTTAAAGATCGACGAAGTTGTCCGATTTAAGACATGGCACGGATTTTGTTAAAACCACGGACCAAGCTCGAAATTTTATGGGAAATTCACTGGTGATATTCATTTTTCGATTAGAAACTTAGTTTTTAAGAAAATCGCAAAAGTATCGCCATTAGAGTCAATTTCTTCCTAGTAACTGTAGAATATTTCCATCTCATGCTCGTTCTGATTTTCGGAGAAACTTCGTTTAAGACTCAGATTAAAGGCCAATATATATAATATTACGTGTGCAAATTTCAGCGCTGTAGCTGTAATAGTTTACGAGATAGAGCCGTTTGAATTAATAATTGTCAGAGATTGCAAAATGCGAAAAAACAATGCTTTTATTTTAAGGTTCCTGGAGGCCAGATTTCTCATCCGGAAATAAAAAACTTGACTTTTTCTTACACTACAAGGATTTAGAAATACACGCGCGTCTGTAGAATCCATATATGTTATATAGTTTGTGAAAAATATTTATTATTCCGTGTGCAAATTTCAGCGCTCTAGCTCTAATAGTTTAGGAGATAGAGCCATTTAAACATCGACGAAGTTGTCCGATTTAAGACATGGCACGGATTTTTTTGAAAACCACGGACCAAGCTCGAAATTTTATGGGAAATTCACTGGTGATATTCATTTTTCGATTAGAAACTTAGTTTTTTAAGAAAATCGCAAAAGTATCGCCATTAGAGTCAATTTCTTCCTAGTAACTGTAGAATATTTCCATCTCATGCTCGTTCTGATTTTCGGAGAAACTTCGTTTAAGACTCAGATTAAAGGCCAATATATATAATATTACGTGTGCAAATTTCAGCGCTGCAGCTGTAATAGTTTAGGAGATAGAGCCGTTTGAATTAATATATGTCAAAACTTGCAAAATGCGAAAAAACAATGCTTTTATTTTAAGGTTCCTGGAGGCCAGATTTCTCATCCGGAAATAAAAAACTTGATTTTTCTTACACTACAAGAATTTAGAAATACATGCGTGTCTGTAGAATCCATATATGTTGTATAGTTTGTGAAAAATATTTATTATTCCGTGTGCAAATTTCAGCGCTCTAGCTCTAATAGTTTAAGAGATAGAGCCATTTAAAGATCGACGAAGTTGTCCGATTTAAGACATGGCACGGATTTTTTTTAAAACCACGGACCAAGCTCGAAATTTTATGGGAAATTCACTGGTGATATTCATTTTTCGATTAGAAACTTAGTTTTTAAGAAAATCGCAAAAGTATCGCCATTAGAGTCAATTTCTTCCTAGTAACTGTAGAATATTTCCATCTCATGCTCGTTCTGATTTTCGGAGAAACTTCGTTTAAGACTCAGATTAAAGGCCAATATATATAATATTACGTGTGCAAATTTCAGCGCTGCAGCTGTAATAGTTTAGGAGATAGGGCCGTTTGAATTAATAATTGTCAGAGCTTGCAAAATGCGAAAAAACAATGCTTTTATTTTAAGGTTCCTGGAGGCCAGATTTCTCATCCGGAAATAAAAAACTTGACTTTTTCTTACACTACAAGAATTTAGAAATACACGCGTGTCTGTAGAATCCATATATGTTATATAGTTTGTGAAAAATATTTATTATTCCGTGTGCAAATTTCAGCGCTCTAGCTCTAATAGTTTAGGAGATAGAGCCATTTAAAGATCGACGAAGTTGTCCGATTTAAGACATGGCACGGATTTTTTTGAAAACCACGGACCAAGCTCGAAATTTTATGGGAAATTCACTAGTGATATTCATTTTTCGATTAGAAACTTAGTTTTTAAGAAAATCGCAAAAGTATCGCCATTAGAATCAATTTCTTCCTAGTAACTGTAGAATATTTCCATCTCATGCTCGTCCTGATTTTCGGAGAAACTTCGTTTAAGACTCAGATTGAAGGCCATTATATATAATATTACGTGTGCAAATTTCAGCGCTGTAGCTGTAATAGTTTACGAGTTAGAGCCGTTTGAATTAATAATTGTCAGAGCTTGCAAAATGCGAAAAAACAATGCTTTTATTTTAAGGTTCCTGGAGGCCAGATTTCTCATCCGGAAATAAAAAAACTTGATGTTTTCTTACACTACAAGAATTTAGAAATACACGCGTGTCTGTAGAATCCATATATGTTATATAGTTTGTGAAAAATATTTATTATTCCGTGTGCAAATTTCAGCGCTCTAGCTCTAATAGTTTAGGAGATAGAGCCATTTAAAGATCGACGAAGTTGTCCGATTTAAGACATGGCACGGATTTTTTTGAAAACAACGGACCAAGCTCGAAATTTTATGGGAAATTCACTGGTGATATTCATTTTTCGATTAGAAACTTAGTTTTTAAGAAAATCGCAAAAGTATCGCCATTAGAGTCAATTTCTTCCTAGTAACTGTAGAATATTTCCATCTCATGCTCGTTCTGATTTTCGGAGAAACTTCGTTTAAGACTCAGATTAAAGGCCAATATATATAATATTACGTGTGCAAATTTCAGCGCTGCAGCTGTAATAGTTTAGGAGATAGAGCCGTTTGAATTAATATATGTCAAAACTTGCAAAATGCGAAAAAACAATGCTTTTATTTTAAGGTTCCTGGAGGCCAGATTTCTCATCCGGAAATAAAAAACTTGATTTTTCTTACACTACAAGAATTTAGAAATACACGCGTGTCTGTAGAATCCATATATGTTGTATAGTTTGTGAAAAATATTTATTATTCCGTGTGCAAATTTCAGCGCTCTAGCTCTAATAGTTTAGGAGATAGAGCCATTTAAAGATCGACGAAGTTGTCCGATTTAAGACATGGCACGGATTTTGTTCAAAAACCACGGACCAAGCTCGAAATTTTATGGGAAATTCACTGGTGATATTCATTTTTCGATTAGAAACTTAGTTTTTAAGAAAATCGCAAAAGTATCGCCATTAGAGTCAATTTCTTCCTAGTAACTGTAGAATATTTCCATCTCATGCTCGTCCTGATTTTCGGAGAAACTTCGTTTAAGACTCAGATTAAAGGCCAATATATGTAATATTACGTGTGCAAATTTTAGCGCTGTAGCTGTAATAGTTTAGGAGATAGAGCCGTTTAATTAATAATTGTCAGAGATTGCAAAATGCGAAAAAACAATGCTTTTATTTTAAGGTTCCTGGAGGCCAGATTTCTCATCCGGAAATAAAAAACTTGACTTTTTCTTACACTACAAGGATTTAGAAATACACGCGCGTCTGTAGAATCCATATATGTTATATAGTTTGTGAAAAATATTTATTATTCCGTGTGCAAATTTCAGCGCTCTAGCTCTAATAGTTTAGGAGATAGAGCCATTTAAAGATCGACGAAGTTGTCCGATTTAAGACATGGCACGGATTTTGTTAAAACCACGGACCAAGCTCGAAATTTTATGGGAAATTCACTGGTGATATTCATTTTTCGATTAGAAACTTAGTTTTTAAGAAAATCGCAAAAGTATCGCCATTAGAGTCAATTTCTTCCTAGTAACTGTAGAATATTTCCATCTCATGCTCGTTCTGATTTTCGGAGAAACTTCGTTTAAGACTCAGATTAAAGGCCAATATATATAATATTACGTGTGCAAATTTCAGCGCTGTAGCTGTAATAGTTTACGAGATAGAGCCGTTTGAATTAATAATTGTCAGAGCTTGCAAAATGCGAAAAAACAATGCTTTTATTTTAAGGTTCCTGGAGGCCAGATTTCTCATCCGGAAATAAAAAACTTGACTTTTTCTTACACTACAAGAATTTAGAAATACACGCGTGTCTGTAGAATCCATATATGTTATATAGTTTGTGAAAAATATTTATTATTCCGTGTGCAAATTTCAGCGCTCTAGCTCTAATAGTTTAGGAGATAGAGCCATTTAAAGATCGACGAAGTTGTCCGATTTAAGACATGGCACGGATTTTTTTGAAAACCACGGACCAAGCTCGAAATTTTATGGGAAATTCACTAGTGATATTCATTTTTCGATTAGAAACTTAGTTTTTAAGAAAATCGCAAAAGTATCGCCATTAGAATCAATTTCTTCCTAGTAACTGTAGAATATTTCCATCTCATGCTCGTCCTGATTTTCGGAGAAACTTCGTTTAAGACTCAGATTGAAGGCCATTATATATAATATTACGTGTGCAAATTTCAGCGCTGTAGCTGTAATAGTTTACGAGTTAGAGCCGTTTGAATTAATAATTGTCAGAGCTTGCAAAATGCGAAAAAACAATGCTTTTATTTTAAGGTTCCTGGAGGCCAGATTTCTCATCCGGAAATAAAAAAACTTGATGTTTTCTTACACTACAAGAATTTAGAAATACACGCGTGTCTGTAGAATCCATATATGTTATATAGTTTGTGAAAAATATTTATTATTCCGTGTGCAAATTTCAGCGCTCTAGCTCTAATAGTTTAGGAGATAGAGCCATTTAAAGATCGACGAAGTTGTCCGATTTAAGACATGGCACGGATTTTTTTGAAAACAACGGACCAAGCTCGAAATTTTATGGGAAATTCACTGGTGATATTCATTTTTCGATTAGAAACTTAGTTTTTAAGAAAATCGCAAAAGTATCGCCATTAGAGTCAATTTCTTCCTAGTAACTGTAGAATATTTCCATCTCATGCTCGTTCTGATTTTCGGAGAAACTTCGTTTAAGACTCAGATTAAAGGCCAATATATATAATATTACGTGTGCAAATTTCAGCGCTGCAGCTGTAATAGTTTAGGAGATAGAGCCGTTTGAATTAATATATGTCAAAACTTGCAAAATGCGAAAAAACAATGCTTTTATTTTAAGGTTCCTGGAGGCCAGATTTCTCATCCGGAAATAAAAAACTTGATTTTTCTTACACTACAAGAATTTAGAAATACACGCGTGTCTGTAGAATCCATATATGTTGTATAGTTTGTGAAAAATATTTATTATTCCGTGTGCAAATTTCAGCGCTCTAGCTCTAATAGTTTAGGAGATAGAGCCATTTAAAGATCGACGAAGTTGTCCGATTTAAGACATGGCACGGATTTTGTTCAAAAACCACGGACCAAGCTCGAAATTTTATGGGAAATTCACTGGTGATATTCATTTTTCGATTAGAAACTTAGTTTTTAAGAAAATCGCAAAAGTATCGCCATTAGAGTCAATTTCTTCCTAGTAACTGTAGAATATTTCCATCTCATGCTCGTCCTGATTTTCGGAGAAACTTCGTTTAAGACTCAGATTAAAGGCCAATATATGTAATATTACGTGTGCAAATTTTAGCGCTGTAGCTGTAATAGTTTAGGAGATAGAGCCGTTTAATTAATAATTGTCAGAGATTGCAAAATGCGAAAAAACAATGCTTTTATTTTAAGGTTCCTGGAGGCCAGATTTCTCATCCGGAAATAAAAAACTTGACTTTTTCTTACACTACAAGGATTTAGAAATACACGCGCGTCTGTAGAATCCATATATGTTATATAGTTTGTGAAAAATATTTATTATTCCGTGTGCAAATTTCAGCGCTCTAGCTCTAATAGTTTAGGAGATAGAGCCATTTAAAGATCGACGAAGTTGTCCGATTTAAGACATGGCACGGATTTTTTTGAAAACCACGGACCAAGCTCGAAATTTTATGGGAAATTCACTGGTGATATTCATTTTTCGATTAGAAACTTAGTTTTTAAGAAAATCGCAAAAGTATCGCCATTAGAGTCAATTTCTTCCTAGTAACTGTAGAATATTTCCATCTCATGCTCGTCCTGATTTTCGGAGAAACTTCGTTTAAGACTCAGATTAGAGGCCAATATATATAATATTACGTGTGCAAATTTTAGCGCTGTAGCTGTAATAGTTTAGGAGATAGAGCCGTTTAATTAATAATTGTCAGAGATTGCAAAATGCGAAAAAACAATGCTTTTATTTTAAGGTTCCTGGAGGCCAGATTTCTCATCCGGAAATAAAAAACTTGACTTTTTCTTACACTACAAGGATTTAGAAATACACGCGCGTCTGTAGAATCCATATATGTTATATAGTTTGTGAAAAATATTTATTATTCCGTGTGCAAATTTCAGCGCTCTAGCTCTAATAGTTTAGGAGATAGAGCCATTTAAAGATCGACGAAGTTGTCCGATTTAAGACATGGCACGGATTTTTTTGAAAACCACGGACCAAGCTCGAAATTTTATGGGAAATTCACTGGTGATATTCATTTTTCGATTAGAAACTTAGTTTTTAAGAAAATCGCAAAAGTATCGCCATTAGAGTCAATTTCTTCCTAGTAACTGTAGAATATTTCCATCTCATGCTCGTTCTGATTTTCGGAGAAACTTCGTTTAAGACTCAGATTAAAGGCCAATATATACAATATTACGTGTGCAAATTTCAGCGCTGCAGCTGTAATAGTTTAGGAGATAGAGCCGTTTGAATTAATATATGTCAAAACTTGCAAAATGCGAAAAAACAATGCTTTTATTTTAAGGTTCCTGGAGGCCAGATTTCTCATCCGGAAATAAAAAACTTGATTTTTCTTACACTACAAGAATTTAGAAATACACGCGTGTCTGTAGAATCCATATATGTTGTATAGTTTGTGAAAAATATTTATTATTCCGTGTGCAAATTTCAGCGCTCTAGCTCTAATAGTTTAGGAGATAGAGCCATTTAAAGATCGACGAAGTTGTCCGATTTAAGACATGGCACGGATTTTGTTCAAAAACCACGGACCAAGCTCGAAATTTTATGGGAAATTCACTGGTGATATTCATTTTTCGATTAGAAACTTAGTTTTTAAGAAAATCGCAAAAGTATCGCCATTAGAGTCAATTTCTTCCTAGTAACTGTAGAATATTTCCATCTCATGCTCGTCCTGATTTTCGGAGAAACTTCGTTTAAGACTCAGATTAAAGGCCAATATATGTAATATTACGTGTGCAAATTTTAGCGCTGTAGCTGTAATAGTTTAGGAGATAGAGCCGTTTAATTAATAATTGTCAGAGATTGCAAAATGCGAAAAAACAATGCTTTTATTTTAAGGTTCCTGGAGGCCAGATTTCTCATCCGGAAATAAAAAACTTGACTTTTTCTTACACTACAAGGATTTAGAAATACACGCGCGTCTGTAGAATCCATATATGTTATATAGTTTGTGAAAAATATTTATTATTCCGTGTGCAAATTTCAGCGCTCTAGCTCTAATAGTTTAGGAGATAGAGCCATTTAAAGATCGACGAAGTTGTCCGATTTAAGACATGGCACGGATTTTGTTAAAACCACGGACCAAGCTCGAAATTTTATGGGAAATTCACTGGTGATATTCATTTTTCGATTAGAAACTTAGTTTTTAAGAAAATCGCAAAAGTATCGCCATTAGAGTCAATTTCTTCCTAGTAACTGTAGAATATTTCCATCTCATGCTCGTTCTGATTTTCGGAGAAACTTCGTTTAAGACTCAGATTAAAGGCCAATATATATAATATTACGTGTGCAAATTTCAGCGCTGTAGCTGTAATAGTTTACGAGATAGAGCCGTTTGAATTAATAATTGTCAGAGCTTGCAAAATGCGAAAAAACAATGCTTTTATTTTAAGGTTCCTGGAGGCCAGATTTCTCATCCGGAAATAAAAAACTTGACTTTTTCTTACACTACAAGAATTTAGAAATACACGCGTGTCTGTAGAATCCATATATGTTATATAGTTTGTGAAAAATATTTATTATTCCGTGTGCAAATTTCAGCGCTCTAGCTCTAATAGTTTAGGAGATAGAGCCATTTAAAGATCGACGAAGTTGTCCGATTTAAGACATGGCACGGATTTTTTTGAAAACCACGGACCAAGCTCGAAATTTTATGGGAAATTCACTAGTGATATTCATTTTTCGATTAGAAACTTAGTTTTTAAGAAAATCGCAAAAGTATCGCCATTAGAATCAATTTCTTCCTAGTAACTGTAGAATATTTCCATCTCATGCTCGTCCTGATTTTCGGAGAAACTTCGTTTAAGACTCAGATTGAAGGCCATTATATATAATATTACGTGTGCAAATTTCAGCGCTGTAGCTGTAATAGTTTACGAGTTAGAGCCGTTTGAATTAATAATTGTCAGAGCTTGCAAAATGCGAAAAAACAATGCTTTTATTTTAAGGTTCCTGGAGGCCAGATTTCTCATCCGGAAATAAAAAAACTTGATGTTTTCTTACACTACAAGAATTTAGAAATACACGCGTGTCTGTAGAATCCATATATGTTATATAGTTTGTGAAAAATATTTATTATTCCGTGTGCAAATTTCAGCGCTCTAGCTCTAATAGTTTAGGAGATAGAGCCATTTAAAGATCGACGAAGTTGTCCGATTTAAGACATGGCACGGATTTTTTTGAAAACAACGGACCAAGCTCGAAATTTTATGGGAAATTCACTGGTGATATTCATTTTTCGATTAGAAACTTAGTTTTTAAGAAAATCGCAAAAGTATCGCCATTAGAGTCAATTTCTTCCTAGTAACTGTAGAATATTTCCATCTCATGCTCGTTCTGATTTTCGGAGAAACTTCGTTTAAGACTCAGATTAAAGGCCAATATATATAATATTACGTGTGCAAATTTCAGCGCTGCAGCTGTAATAGTTTAGGAGATAGAGCCGTTTGAATTAATATATGTCAAAACTTGCAAAATGCGAAAAAACAATGCTTTTATTTTAAGGTTCCTGGAGGCCAGATTTCTCATCCGGAAATAAAAAACTTGATTTTTCTTACACTACAAGAATTTAGAAATACACGCGTGTCTGTAGAATCCATATATGTTGTATAGTTTGTGAAAAATATTTATTATTCCGTGTGCAAATTTCAGCGCTCTAGCTCTAATAGTTTAGGAGATAGAGCCATTTAAAGATCGACGAAGTTGTCCGATTTAAGACATGGCACGGATTTTGTTCAAAAACCACGGACCAAGCTCGAAATTTTATGGGAAATTCACTGGTGATATTCATTTTTCGATTAGAAACTTAGTTTTTAAGAAAATCGCAAAAGTATCGCCATTAGAGTCAATTTCTTCCTAGTAACTGTAGAATATTTCCATCTCATGCTCGTCCTGATTTTCGGAGAAACTTCGTTTAAGACTCAGATTAAAGGCCAATATATGTAATATTACGTGTGCAAATTTTAGCGCTGTAGCTGTAATAGTTTAGGAGATAGAGCCGTTTAATTAATAATTGTCAGAGATTGCAAAATGCGAAAAAACAATGCTTTTATTTTAAGGTTCCTGGAGGCCAGATTTCTCATCCGGAAATAAAAAACTTGACTTTTTCTTACACTACAAGGATTTAGAAATACACGCGCGTCTGTAGAATCCATATATGTTATATAGTTTGTGAAAAATATTTATTATTCCGTGTGCAAATTTCAGCGCTCTAGCTCTAATAGTTTAGGAGATAGAGCCATTTAAAGATCGACGAAGTTGTCCGATTTAAGACATGGCACGGATTTTTTTGAAAACCACGGACCAAGCTCGAAATTTTATGGGAAATTCACTGGTGATATTCATTTTTCGATTAGAAACTTAGTTTTTAAGAAAATCGCAAAAGTATCGCCATTAGAGTCAATTTCTTCCTAGTAACTGTAGAATATTTCCATCTCATGCTCGTTCTGATTTTCGGAGAAACTTCGTTTAAGACTCAGATTAAAGGCCAATATATATAATATTACGTGTGCAAATTTCAGCGCTGTAGCTGTAATAGTTTACGAGATAGAGCCGTTTGAATTAATAATTGTCAGAGCTTGCAAAATGCGAAAAAACAATGCTTTTATTTTAAGGTTCCTGGAGGCCAGATTTCTCATCCGGAAATAAAAAACTTGACTTTTTCTTACACTACAAGAATTTAGAAATACACGCGTGTCTGTAGAATCCATATATGTTATATAGTTTGTGAAAAATATTTATTATTCCGTGTGCAAATTTCAGCGCTCTAGCTCTAATAGTTTAGGAGATAGAGCCATTTAAAGATCGACGAAGTTGTCCGATTTAAGACATGGCACGGATTTTTTTGAAAACCACGGACCAAGCTCGAAATTTTATGGGAAATTCACTAGTGATATTCATTTTTCGATTAGAAACTTAGTTTTTAAGAAAATCGCAAAAGTATCGCCATTAGAATCAATTTCTTCCTAGTAACTGTAGAATATTTCCATCTCATGCTCGTCCTGATTTTCGGAGAAACTTCGTTTAAGACTCAGATTGAAGGCCATTATATATAATATTACGTGTGCAAATTTCAGCGCTGTAGCTGTAATAGTTTACGAGTTAGAGCCGTTTGAATTAATAATTGTCAGAGCTTGCAAAATGCGAAAAAACAATGCTTTTATTTTAAGGTTCCTGGAGGCCAGATTTCTCATCCGGAAATAAAAAAACTTGATGTTTTCTTACACTACAAGAATTTAGAAATACACGCGTGTCTGTAGAATCCATATATGTTATATAGTTTGTGAAAAATATTTATTATTCCGTGTGCAAATTTCAGCGCTCTAGCTCTAATAGTTTAAGAGATAGAGCCATTTAAAGATCGACGAAGTTGTCCGATTTAAGACATGGCACGGATTTTTTTGAAAACAACGGACCAAGCTCGAAATTTTATGGGAAATTCACTGGTGATATTCATTTTTCGATTAGAAACTTAGTTTTTAAGAAAATCGCAAAAGTATCGCCATTAGAGTCAATTTCTTCCTAGTAACTGTAGAATATTTCCATCTCATGCTCGTTCTGATTTTCGGAGAAACTTCGTTTAAGACTCAGATTAAAGGCCAATATATATAATATTACGTGTGCAAATTTCAGCGCTGCAGCTGTAATAGTTTAGGAGATAGAGCCGTTTGAATTAATATATGTCAAAACTTGCAAAATGCGAAAAAACAATGCTTTTATTTTAAGGTTCCTGGAGGCCAGATTTCTCATCCGGAAATAAAAAACTTGATTTTTCTTACACTACAAGAATTTAGAAATACACGCGTGTCTGTAGAATCCATATATGTTGTATAGTTTGTGAAAAATATTTATTATTCCGTGTGCAAATTTCAGCGCTCTAGCTCTAATAGTTTAGGAGATAGAGCCATTTAAAGATCGACGAAGTTGTCCGATTTAAGACATGGCACGGATTTTGTTCAAAAACCACGGACCAAGCTCGAAATTTTATGGGAAATTCACTGGTGATATTCATTTTTCGATTAGAAACTTAGTTTTTAAGAAAATCGCAAAAGTATCGCCATTAGAGTCAATTTCTTCCTAGTAACTGTAGAATATTTCCATCTCATGCTCCTTCTGATTTTCGGAGAAACTTCATTTAAGACTCAGATTAAAGGCCAATTTATGTATTATTTCGTGTGCAAATTTCAGCGCTGTAGCTCTAATAGTTTAGGAGATAGAGCCATTTGAAATAATAATTGTCAGAGCTTGTAAGATGCGAAAATACAAAGCTTTTATTTTAAGTTTCCTGGAGGCCACACTTCTCATCCGGAAATAAAAATCTTGACTTTTTCTTACACTACAGGAATTTAGAAACACACGCGTGTCTGTAGAATTGATTTATGTTACATAGTTTGTGTAATATTCAAGTTTAATTATTGTGTTAAAAAATGCAAAGTTTCGTCGATCCATGGATCGACGAAATTGGCCGATTTTCGACATGTCACGGATTTTTGTGAAAACCACGGACCAAGCTCGAAATTTTATGGGGAATTCACTGGTGAAGTCCGTTTTTCGATTAGACTCTTAGTTTTTAAGAAAATCGCAAAAGTATCGCCATTAGAGTCAATTTCTTCCTAGTAACTGTAGAATATTTCCATCTCATGCTCGTCCTGATTTTCGGAGAAACTTCGTTTAAGACTCAGATTAAAGGCCAATATATATAATATTACGTGTGCAAATTTTAGCGCTGTAGCTGTAATAGTTTAGGAGATAGAGCCGTTTAATTAATAATTGTCAGAGATTGCAAAATGCGAAAAAACAATGCTTTTATTTTAAGGTTCCTGGAGGCCAGATTTCTCATCCGGAAATAAAAAACTTGACTTTTTCTTACACTACAAGGATTTAGAAATACACGCGCGTCTGTAGAATCCATATATGTTATATAGTTTGTGAAAAATATTTATTATTCCGTGTGCAAATTTCAGCGCTCTAGCTCTAATAGTTTAGGAGATAGAGCCATTTAAAGATCGACGAAGTTGTCCGATTTAAGACATGGCACGGATTTTTTTGAAAACAACGGACCAAGCTCGAAATTTTATGGGAAATTCACTGGTGATATTCATTTTTCGATTAGAAACTTAGTTTTTAAGAAAATCGCAAAAGTATCGCCATTAGAGTCAATTTCTTCCTAGTAACTGTAGAATATTTCCATCTCATGCTCGTTCTGATTTTCGGAGAAACTTCGTTTAAGACTCAGATTAAAGGCCAATATATATAATATTACGTGTGCAAATTTCAGCGCTGCAGCTGTAATAGTTTAGGAGATAGAGCCGTTTGAATTAATATATGTCAAAACTTGCAAAATGCGAAAAAACAATGCTTTTATTTTAAGGTTCCTGGAGGCCAGATTTCTCATCCGGAAATAAAAAACTTGATTTTTCTTACACTACAAGAATTTAGAAATACACGCGTGTCTGTAGAATCCATATATGTTGTATAGTTTGTGAAAAATATTTATTATTCCGTGTGCAAATTTCAGCGCTCTAGCTCTAATAGTTTAGGAGATAGAGCCATTTAAAGATCGACGAAGTTGTCCGATTTAAGACATGGCACGGATTTTGTTCAAAAACCACGGACCAAGCTCGAAATTTTATGGGAAATTCACTGGTGATATTCATTTTTCGATTAGAAACTTAGTTTTTAAGAAAATCGCAAAAGTATCGCCATTAGAGTCAATTTCTTCCTAGTAACTGTAGAATATTTCCATCTCATGCTCCTTCTGATTTTCGGAGAAACTTCATTTAAGACTCAGATTAAAGGCCAATTTATGTATTATTTCGTGTGCAAATTTCAGCGCTGTAGCTCTAATAGTTTAGGAGATAGAGCCATTTGAAATAATAATTGTCAGAGCTTGTAAGATGCGAAAATACAAAGCTTTTATTTTAAGTTTCCTGGAGGCCACACTTCTCATCCGGAAATAAAAATCTTGACTTTTTCTTACACTACAGGAATTTAGAAACACACGCGTGTCTGTAGAATTGATTTATGTTACATAGTTTGTGTAATATTCAAGTTTAATTATTGTGTTAAAAAATGCAAAGTTTCGTCGATCCATGGATCGACGAAATTGGCCGATTTTCGACATGTCACGGATTTTTGTGAAAACCACGGACCAAGCTCGAAATTTTATGGGGAATTCACTGGTGAAGTCCGTTTTTCGATTAGACTCTTAGTTTTTAAGAAAATCGCAAAAGTATCGCCATTAGAGTCAATTTCTTCCTAGTAACTGTAGAATATTTCCATCTCATGCTCGTCCTGATTTTCGGAGAAACTTCGTTTAAGACTCAGATTAAAGGCCAATATATATAATATTACGTGTGCAAATTTTAGCGCTGTAGCTGTAATAGTTTAGGAGATAGAGCCGTTTAATTAATAATTGTCAGAGATTGCAAAATGCGAAAAAACAATGCTTTTATTTTAAGGTTCCTGGAGGCCAGATTTCTCATCCGGAAATAAAAAACTTGACTTTTTCTTACACTACAAGGATTTAGAAATACACGCGCGTCTGTAGAATCCATATATGTTATATAGTTTGTGAAAAATATTTATTATTCCGTGTGCAAATTTCAGCGCTCTAGCTCTAATAGTTTAGGAGATAGAGCCATTTAAAGATCGACGAAGTTGTCCGATTTAAGACATGGCACGGATTTTTTGAAAACCACGGACCAAGCTCGAAATTTTATGGGAAATTCACTGGTGATATTCATTTTTCGATTAGAAACTTAGTTTTTAAGAAAATCGCAAAAGTATCGCCATTAGAGTCAATTTCTTCCTAGTAACTGTAGAATATTTCCATCTCATGCTCGTCCTGATTTTCGGAGAAACTTCGTTTAAGACTCAGTTTAGAGGCCAATGTATATAATAATACGTGTGCAAATTTTAGCGCTGTAGCTGTAATAGTTTAGGAGATAGAGCCGTTTAATTAATAATTGTCAGAGATTGCAAAATGCGAAAAAACAATGCTTTTATTTTAAGGTTCCTGGAGGCCAGATTTCTCATCCGGAAATAAAAAACTTGACTTTTTCTTACACTACAAGGATTTAGAAATACACGCGCGTCTGTAGAATCCATATATGTTATATAGTTTGTGAAAAATATTTATTATTCCGTGTGCAAATTTCAGCGCTCTAGCTCTAATAGTTTAGGAGATAGAGCCATTTAAAGATCGACGAAGTTGTCCGATTTAAGACATGGCACGGATTTTTTTGAAAACCACGGACCAAGCTCGAAATTTTATGGGAAATTCACTGGTGATATTCATTTTTCGATTAGAAACTTAGTTTTTAAGAAAATCGCAAAAGTATCGCCATTAGAGTCAATTTCTTCCTAGTAACTGTAGAATATTTCCATCTCATGCTCGTCCTGATTTTCGGAGAAACTTCGTTTAAGACTCAGATTAGAGGCCAATATATATAATAATACGTGTGCAAATTTTAGCGCTGTAGCTGTAATAGTTTAGGAGATAGAGCCGTTTAATTAATAATTGTCAGAGATTGCAAAATGCGAAAAAACAATGCTTTTATTTTAAGGTTCCTGGAGGCCAGATTTCTCATCCGGAAATAAAAAACTTGACTTTTTCTTACACTACAAGGGTTTAGAAATACACGCGCGTCTGTAGAATCCATATATGTTATATAGTTTGTGAAAAATATTTATTATTCCGTGTGCAAATTTCAGCGCTCTAGCTCTAATAGTTTAGGAGATAGAGCCATTTAAAGATCGACGAAGTTGTCCGATTTAAGACATGGCACGGATTTTTTTGAAAACCACGGACCAAGCTCGAAATTTTATGGGAAATTCACTGGTGATATTCATTTTTCGATTAGAAACTTAGTTTTTAAGAAAATCGCAAAAGTATCGCCATTAGAGTCAATTTCTTCCTAGTAACTGTAGAATATTTCCATCTCATGCTCGTTCTGATTTTCGGAGAAACTTCGTTTAAGACTCAGATTAAAGGCCAATATATATAATATTACGTGTGCAAATTTCAGCGCTGCAGCTGTAATAGTTTAGGAGATAGAGCCGTTTGAATTAATATATGTCAAAACTTGCAAAATGCGAAAAAACAATGCTTTTATTTTAAGGTTCCTGGAGGCCAGATTTCTCATCCGGAAATAAAAAACTTGATTTTTCTTACACTACAAGAATTTAGAAATACACGCGTGTCTGTAGAATCCATATATGTTGTATAGTTTGTGAAAAATATTTATTATTCCGTGTGCAAATTTCAGCGCTCTAGCTCTAATAGTTTAAGAGATAGAGCCATTTAAAGATCGACGAAGTTGTCCGATTTAAGACATGGCACGGATTTTTTTTAAAACCACGGACCAAGCTCGAAATTTTATGGGAAATTCACTGGTGATATTCATTTTTCGATTAGAAACTTAGTTTTTAAGAAAATCGCAAAAGTATCGCCATTACAGTCAATTTCTTCCTAGTAACTGTAGAATATTTCCATCTCATGCTCGTCCTGATTTTCGGAGAAACTTCGTTTAAGACTCAGATTAGAGGCCAATATATATAATATTACGTGTGCAAATTTTAGCGCTGTAGCTGTAATAGTTTAGGAGATAGAGCCGTTTAATTAATAATTGTCAGAGATTGCAAAATGCGAAAAAACAATGCTTTTATTTTAAGGTTCCTGGAGGCCAGATTTCTCATCCGGAAATAAAAAACTTGACTTTTTCTTACACTACAAGGATTTAGAAATACACGCGCGTCTGTAGAATCCATATATGTTATATAGTTTGTGAAAAATATTTATTATTCCGTGTGCAAATTTCAGCGCTCTAGCTCTAATAGTTTAGGAGATAGAGCCATTTAAAGATCGACGAAGTTGTCCGATTTAAGACATGGCACGGATTTTTTTGAAAACCACGGACCAAGCTCGAAATTTTATGGGAAATTCACTGGTGATATTCATTTTTCGATTAGAAACTTAGTTTTTAAGAAAATCGCAAAAGTATCGCCATTAGAGTCAATTTCTTCCTAGTAACTGTAGAATATTTCCATCTCATGCTCGTTCTGATTTTCGGAGAAACTTCGTTTAAGACTCAGATTAAAGGCCAATATATATAATATTACGTGTGCAAATTTCAGCGCTGTAGCTGTAATAGTTTACGAGATAGAGCCGTTTGAATTAATAATTGTCAGAGCTTGCAAAATGCGAAAAAACAATGCTTTTATTTTAAGGTTCCTGGAGGCCAGATTTCTCATCCGGAAATAAAAAACTTGACTTTTTCTTACACTACAAGAATTTAGAAATACACGCGTGTCTGTAGAATCCATATATGTTATATAGTTTGTGAAAAATATTTATTATTCCGTGTGCAAATTTCAGCGCTCTAGCTCTAATAGTTTAGGAGATAGAGCCATTTAAAGATCGACGAAGTTGTCCGATTTAAGACATGGCACGGATTTTTTTGAAAACCACGGACCAAGCTCGAAATTTTATGGGAAATTCACTAGTGATATTCATTTTTCGATTAGAAACTTAGTTTTTAAGAAAATCGCAAAAGTATCGCCAGTAGAATCAATTTCTTCCTAGTAACTGTAGAATATTTCCATCTCATGCTCGTCCTGATTTTCGGAGAAACTTCGTTTAAGACTCAGATTGAAGGCCATTATATATAATATTACGTGTGCAAATTTCAGCGCTGTAGCTGTAATAGTTTACGAGTTAGAGCCGTTTGAATTAATAATTGTCAGAGCTTGCAAAATGCGAAAAAACAATGCTTTTATTTTAAGGTTCCTGGAGGCCAGATTTCTCATCCGGAAATAAAAAAACTTGATGTTTTCTTACACTACAAGAATTTAGAAATACACGCGTGTCTGTAGAATCCATATATGTTATATAGTTTGTGAAAAATATTTATTATTCCGTGTGCAAATTTCAGCGCTCTAGCTCTAATAGTTTAGGAGATAGAGCCATTTAAAAATCGACGAAGTTGTCCGATTTAAGACATGGCACGGATTTTTTTGAAAACGACGGACCAAGCTCGAAATTTTATGGGAAATTCACTGGTGATATTCATTTTTCGATTAGAAACTTAGTTTTTAAGAAAATCGCAAAAGTATCGCCATTACAGTCAATTTCTTCCTAGTAACTGTAGAATATTTCCATCTCATGCTCGTTCTGATTTTCGGAGAAACTTCGTTTAAGACTCAGATTAAAGGCCAATATATATAATATTACGTGTGCAAATTTCAGCGCTGTAGCTGTAATAGTTTAGGAGATAGAGCCGTTTAATTAATAATTGTCAGAGATTGCAAAATGCGAAAAAACAATGCTTTTATTTTAAGGTTCCTGGAGGCCAGATTTCTCATCCGGAAATAAAAAACTTGACTTTTTCTTACACTACAAGAATTTAGAAATACACGCGTGTCTGTAGAATCCATATATGTTATATAGTTTGTGAAAAATATTTATTATTCCGTGTGCAAATTTCAGCGCTCTAGCTCTAATAGTTTAGGAGATAGAGCCATTTAAAGATCGACGAAGTTGTCCGATTTAAGACATGGCACGGATTTTTTGAAAACCACGGACCAAGCTCGAAATTTTATGGGAAATTCACTGGTGATATTCATTTTTCGATTAGAAACTTAGTTTTTAAGAAAATCGCAAAAGTATCGCCATTAGAGTCAATTTCTTCCTAGTAACTGTAGAATATTTCCATCTCATGCTCGTCCTGATTTTCGGAGAAACTTCGTTTAAGACTCAGATTAAAGGCCAATATATATAATATTACGTGTGCAAATTTTAGCGCTGTAGCTGTAATAGTTTAGGAGATAGAGCCGTTTAATTAATAATTGTCAGAGATTGCAAAATGCGAAAAAACAATGCTTTTATTTTAAGGTTCCTGGAGGCCAGATTTCTCATCCGGAAATAAAAAACTTGACTTTTTCTTACACTACAAGGATTTAGAAATACACGCGCGTCTGTAGAATCCATATATGTTATATAGTTTGTGAAAAATATTTATTATTCCGTGTGCAAATTTCAGCGCTCTAGCTCTAATAGTTTAGGAGATAGAGCCATTTAAACATCGACGAAGTTGTCCGATTTAAGACATGGCACGGATTTTTTGAAAACCACGGACCAAGCTCGAAATTTTATGGGAAATTCACTGGTGATATTCATTTTTCGATTAGAAACTTAGTTTTTTAAGAAAATCGCAAAAGTATCGCCATTAGAGTCAATTTCTTCCTAGTAACTGTAGAATATTTCCATCTCATGCTCGTTCTGATTTTCGGAGAAACTTCGTTTAAGACTCAGATTAAAGGCCAATATATATAATATTACGTGTGCAAATTTCAGCGCTGCAGCTGTAATAGTTTAGGAGATAGAGCCGTTTGAATTAATTTATGTCAAAACTTGCAAAATGCGAAAAAACAATGCTTTTATTTTAAGGTTCCTGGAGGCCAGATTTCTCATCCGGAAATAAAAAACTTGATTTTTCTTACACTACAAGAATTTAGAAATACATGCGTGTCTGTAGAATCCATATATGTTGTATAGTTTGTGAAAAATATTTATTATTCCGTGTGCAAATTTCAGCGCTCTAGCTCTAATAGTTTAAGAGATAGAGCCATTTAAAGATCGACGAAGTTGTCCGATTTAAGACATGGCACGGATTTTTTTTAAAACCACGGACCAAGCTCGAAATTTTATGGGAAATTCACTGGTGATATTCATTTTTCGATTAGAAACTTAGTTTTTAAGAAAATCGCAAAAGTATCGCCATTAGAGTCAATTTCTTCCTAGTAACTGTAGAATATTTCCATCTCATGCTCGTCCTGATTTTCGGAGAAACTTCGTTTAAGACTCAGATTAAAGGCCAATATATATAATATTACGTGTGCAAATTTTAGCGCTGTAGCTGTAATAGTTTAGGAGATAGAGCCGTTTAATTAATAATTGTCAGAGATTGCAAAATGCGAAAAAACAATGCTTTTATTTTAAGGTTCCTGGAGGCCAGATTTCTCATCCGGAAATAAAAAACTTGACTTTTTCTTACACTACAAGGATTTAGAAATACACGCGCGTCTGTAGAACCCATATATGTTATATAGTTTGTGAAAAATATTTATTATTCCGTGTGCAAATTTCAGCGCTCTAGCTCTAATAGTTTAGGAGATAGAGCCATTTAAACATCGACGAAGTTGTCCGATTTAAGACATGGCACGGATTTTTTTGAAAACCACGGACCAAGCTCGAAATTTTATGGGAAATTCACTGGTGATATTCATTTTTCGATTAGAAACTTAGTTTTTTAAGAAAATCGCAAAAGTATCGCCATTAGAGTCAATTTCTTCCTAGTAACTGTAGAATATTTCCATCTCATGCTCGTTCTGATTTTCGGAGAAACTTCGTTTAAGACTCAGATTAAAGGCCAATATATATAATATTACGTGTGCAAATTTCAGCGCTGCAGCTGTAATAGTTTAGGAGATAGAGCCGTTTGAATTAATATATGTCAACACTTGCAAAATGCGAAAAAACAATGCTTTTATTTTAAGGTTCCTGGAGGCCAGATTTCTCATCCGGAAATAAAAAACTTGATTTTTCTTACACTACAAGAATTTAGAAATACATGCGTGTCTGTAGAATCCATATATGTTGTATAGTTTGTGAAAAATATTTATTATTCCGTGTGCAAATTTCAGCGCTCTAGCTCTAATAGTTTAAGAGATAGAGCCATTTAAAGATCGACGAAGTTGTCCGATTTAAGACATGGCACGGATTTTTTTTAAAACCACGGACCAAGCTCGAAATTTTATGGGAAATTCACTGGTGATATTCATTTTTCGATTAGAAACTTAGTTTTTAAGAAAATCGCAAAAGTATCGCCATTAGAGTCAATTTCTTCCTAGTAACTGTAGAATATTTCCATCTCATGCTCGTTCTGATTTTCGGAGAAACTTCGTTTAAGACTCAGATTAAAGGCCAATATATATAATATTACGTGTGCAAATTTCAGCGCTGCAGCTGTAATAGTTTAGGAGATAGAGCCGTTTGAATTAATATATGTCAAAACTTGCAAAATGCGAAAAAACAATGCTTTTATTTTAAGGTTCCTGGAGGCCAGATTTCTCATCCGGAAATAAAAAACTTGATTTTTCTTATACTACAAGAATTTAGAAATACACGCGTGTCTGTAGAATCCATATATGTTGTATAGTTTGTGAAAAATATTTATTATTCCGTGTGCAAATTTTAGCGCTCTAGCTCTAATAGTTTAAGAGATAGAGCCATTTAAAGATCGACGAAGTTGTCCGATTTAAGACATGGCACGGATTTTTTTAAAACCACGGACCAAGCTCGAAATTTTATGGGAAATTCACTGGTGATATTCATTTTTCGATTAGAAACTTAGTTTTTAAGAAAATCGCAAAAGTATCGCCATTAGAGTCAATTTCTTCCTAGTAACTGTAGAATATTTCCATCTCATGCTCGTTCTGATTTTCGGAGAAACTTCGTTTAAGACTCAGATTAAAGGCCAATATATATAATATTACGTGTGCAAATTTCAGCGCTGTAGCTGTAATAGTTTACGAGATAGAGCCGTTTGAATTAATAATTGTCAGAGCTTGCAAAATGCGAAAAAACAATGCTTTTATTTTAAGGTTCCTGGAGGCCAGATTTCTCATCCGGAAATAAAAAACTTGACTTTTTCTTACACTACAAGAATTTAGAAATACACGCGTGTCTGTAGAATCCATATATGTTATATAGTTTGTGAAAAATATTTATTATTCCGTGTGCAAATTTCAGCGCTCTAGCTCTAATAGTTTAGGAGATAGAGCCATTTAAAGATCGACGAAGTTGTCCGATTTAAGACATGGCACGGATTTTTTTGAAATCCACGGACCAAGCTCGAAATTTTATGGGAAATTCACTAGTGATATTCATTTTTCGATTAGAAACTTAGTTTTTAAGAAAATCGCAAAAGTATCGCCATTAGAATCAATTTCTTCCTAGTAACTGTAGAATATTTCCATCTCATGCTCGTCCTGATTTTCGGAGAAACTTCGTTTTAGACTCAGATTGAAGGCCATTATATATAATATTACGTGTGCAAATTTCAGCGCTGTAGCTGTAATAGTTTACGAGTTAGAGCCGTTTGAATTAATAATTGTCAGAGCTTGCAAAATGCGAAAAAACAATGCTTTTATTTTAAGGTTCCTGGAGGCCAGATTTCTCATCCGGAAATAAAAAAACTTGATGTTTTCTTACACTACAAGAATTTAGAAATACACGCGTGTCTGTAGAATCCATATATGTTATATAGTTTGTGAAAAATATTTATTATTCCGTGTGCAAATTTCAGCGCTCTAGCTCTAATAGTTTAGGAGATAGAGCCATTTAAAGATCGACGAAGTTGTCCGATTTAAGACATGGCACGGATTTTTTTGAAAACAACGGACCAAGCTCGAAATTTTATGGGAAATTCACTGGTGATATTCATTTTTCGATTAGAAACTTAGTTTTTAAGAAAATCGCAAAAGTATCGCCATTAGAGTCAATTTCTTCCTAGTAACTGTAGAATATTTCCATCTCATGCTCGTTCTGATTTTCGGAGAAACTTCGTTTAAGACTCAGATTAAAGGCCAATATATATAATATTACGTGTGCAAATTTCAGCGCTGCAGCTGTAA
Organism: Gryllus longicercus; assembly: GCA_038098605.1. NCBI lineage: Eukaryota > Metazoa > Arthropoda > Insecta > Orthoptera > Gryllidae > Gryllus > Gryllus longicercus. The sequence goes on along the minus strand of JAZDUA010001212.1, from coordinate 22,644 downwards.
TAGTTTAGGAGATAGAGCCGTTTGAATTAATATATGTCAAAACTTGCAAAATGCGAAAAAACAATGCTTTTATTTTAAGGTTCCTGGAGGCCAGATTTCTCATCCGGAAATAAAAAACTTGATTTTTCTTACACTACAAGAATTTAGAAATACACGCGTGTCTGTAGAATCCATATATGTTGTATAGTTTGTGAAAAATATTTATTATTCCGTGTGCAAATTTCAGCGCTCTAGCTCTAATAGTTTAGGAGATAGAGCCATTTAAAGATCGACGAAGTTGTCCGATTTAAGACATGGCACGGATTTTTTTGAAAACCACGGACCAAGCTCGAAATTTTATGGGAAATTCACTGGTGATATTCATTTTTCGATTAGAAACTTAGTTTTTAAGAAAATCGCAAAAGTATCGCCATTAGAGTCAATTTCTTCCTAGTAACTGTAGAATATTTCCATCTCATGCTCGTTCTGATTTTCGGAGAAACTTCGTTTAAGACTCAGATTAAAGGCCAATATATATAATATTACGTGTGCAAATTTCAGCGCTGCAGCTGTAATAGTTTAGGAGATAGAGCCGTTTGAATTAATATATGTCAAAACTTGCAAAATGCGAAAAAACAATGCTTTTATTTTAAGGTTCCTGGAGGCCAGATTTCTCATCCGGAAATAAAAAACTTGACTTTTTCTTACACTACAAGGATTTAGAATACACGCGCGTCTGTAGAATCCATATATGTTATATAGTTTGTGAAAAATATTTATTATTCCGTGTGCAAATTTCAGCGCTCTAGCTCTAATAGTTTAGGAGATAGAGCCATTTAAACATCGACGAAGTTGTCCGATTTAAGACATGGCACGGATTTTTTTGAAAACCACGGACCAAGCTCGAAATTTTATGGGAAATTCACTGGTGATATTCATTTTTCGATTAGAAACTTAGTTTTTTAAGAAAATCGCAAAAGTATCGCCATTAGAGTCAATTTCTTCCTAGTAACTGTAGAATATTTCCATCTCATGCTCGTTCTGATTTTCGGAGAAACTTCGTTTAAGACTCAGATTAAAGGCCAATATATATAATATTACGTGTGCAAATTTCAGCGCTGCAGCTGTAATAGTTTAGGAGATAGAGCCGTTTGAATTAATATATGTCAAAACTTGCAAAATGCGAAAAAACAATGCTTTTATTTTAAGGTTCCTGGAGGCCAGATTTCTCATCCGGAAATAAAAAACTTGATTTTTCTTATACTACAAGAATTTAGAAATACACGCGTGTCTGTAGAATCCATATATGTTGTATAGTTTGTGAAAAATATTTATTATTCCGTGTGCAAATTTTAGCGCTCTAGCTCTAATAGTTTAAGAGATAGAGCCATTTAAAGATCGACGAAGTTGTCCGATTTAAGACATGGCACGGATTTTTTTAAAACCACGGACCAAGCTCGAAATTTTATGGGAAATTCACTGGTGATATTCATTTTTCGATTAGAAACTTAGTTTTTAAGAAAATCGCAAAAGTATCGCCATTAGAGTCAATTTCTTCCTAGTAACTGTAGAATATTTCCATCTCATGCTCGTTCTGATTTTCGGAGAAACTTCGTTTAAGACTCAGATTAAAGGCCAATATATATAATATTACGTGTGCAAATTTCAGCGCTGTAGCTGTAATAGTTTACGAGATAGAGCCGTTTGAATTAATAATTGTCAGAGCTTGCAAAATGCGAAAAAACAATGCTTTTATTTTAAGGTTCCTGGAGGCCAGATTTCTCATCCGGAAATAAAAAACTTGACTTTTTCTTACACTACAAGAATTTAGAAATACACGCGTGTCTGTAGAATCCATATATGTTATATAGTTTGTGAAAAATATTTATTATTCCGTGTGCAAATTTCAGCGCTCTAGCTCTAATAGTTTAGGAGATAGAGCCATTTAAAGATCGACGAAGTTGTCCGATTTAAGACATGGCACGGATTTTTTTGAAAACCACGGACCAAGCTCGAAATTTTATGGGAAATTCACTAGTGATATTCATTTTTCGATTAGAAACTTAGTTTTTAAGAAAATCGCAAAAGTATCGCCATTAGAATCAATTTCTTCCTAGTAACTGTAGAATATTTCCATCTCATGCTCGTCCTGATTTTCGGAGAAACTTCGTTTAAGACTCAGATTGAAGGCCATTATATATAATATTACGTGTGCAAATTTCAGCGCTGTAGCTGTAATAGTTTACGAGTTAGAGCCGTTTGAATTAATAATTGTCAGAGCTTGCAAAATGCGAAAAAACAATGCTTTTATTTTAAGGTTCCTGGAGGCCAGATTTCTCATCCGGAAATAAAAAAACTTGATGTTTTCTTACACTACAAGAATTTAGAAATACACGCGTGTCTGTAGAATCCATATATGTTATATAGTTTGTGAAAAATATTTATTATTCCGTGTGCAAATTTCAGCGCTCTAGCTCTAATAGTTTAGGAGATAGAGCCATTTAAAGATCGACGAAGTTGTCCGATTTAAGACATGGCACGGATTTTTTTGAAAACAACGGACCAAGCTCGAAATTTTATGGGAAATTCACTGGTGATATTCATTTTTCGATTAGAAACTTAGTTTTTAAGAAAATCGCAAAAGTATCGCCATTAGAGTCAATTTCTTCCTAGTAACTGTAGAATATTTCCATCTCATGCTCGTTCTGATTTTCGGAGAAACTTCGTTTAAGACTCAGATTAAAGGCCAATATATATAATATTACGTGTGCAAATTTCAGCGCTGCAGCTGTAATAGTTTAGGAGATAGAGCCGTTTGAATTAATATATGTCAAAACTTGCAAAATGCGAAAAAACAATGCTTTTATTTTAAGGTTCCTGGAGGCCAGATTTCTCATCCGGAAATAAAAAACTTGATTTTTCTTACACTACAAGAATTTAGAAATACACGCGTGTCTGTAGAATCCATATATGTTGTATAGTTTGTGAAAAATATTTATTATTCCGTGTGCAAATTTCAGCGCTCTAGCTCTAATAGTTTAGGAGATAGAGCCATTTAAAGATCGACGAAGTTGTCCGATTTAAGACATGGCACGGATTTTTTTGAAAACCACGGACCAAGCTCGAAATTTTATGGGAAATTCACTGGTGATATTCATTTTTCGATTAGAAACTTAGTTTTTAAGAAAATCGCAAAAGTATCGCCATTAGAGTCAATTTCTTCCTAGTAACTGTAGAATATTTCCATCTCATGCTCGTTCTGATTTTCGGAGAAACTTCGTTTAAGACTCAGATTAAAGGCCAATATATATAATATTACGTGTGCAAATTTCAGCGCTGCAGCTGTAATAGTTTAGGAGATAGAGCCGTTTGAATTAATATATGTCAAAACTTGCAAAATGCGAAAAAACAATGCTTTTATTTTAAGGTTCCTGGAGGCCAGATTTCTCATCCGGAAATAAAAAACTTGACTTTTTCTTACACTACAAGGATTTAGAATACACGCGCGTCTGTAGAATCCATATATGTTATATAGTTTGTGAAAAATATTTATTATTCCGTGTGCAAATTTCAGCGCTCTAGCTCTAATAGTTTAGGAGATAGAGCCATTTAAACATCGACGAAGTTGTCCGATTTAAGACATGGCACGGATTTTTTTGAAAACCACGGACCAAGCTCGAAATTTTATGGGAAATTCACTGGTGATATTCATTTTTCGATTAGAAACTTAGTTTTTTAAGAAAATCGCAAAAGTATCGCCATTAGAGTCAATTTCTTCCTAGTAACTGTAGAATATTTCCATCTCATGCTCGTTCTGATTTTCGGAGAAACTTCGTTTAAGACTCAGATTAAAGGCCAATATATATAATATTACGTGTGCAAATTTCAGCGCTGCAGCTGTAATAGTTTAGGAGATAGAGCCGTTTGAATTAATATATGTCAAAACTTGCAAAATGCGAAAAAACAATGCTTTTATTTTAAGGTTCCTGGAGGCCAGATTTCTCATCCGGAAATAAAAAACTTGATTTTTCTTACACTACAAGAATTTAGAAATACATGCGTGTCTGTAGAATCCATATATGTTGTATAGTTTGTGAAAAATATTTATTATTCCGTGTGCAAATTTCAGCGCTCTAGCTCTAATAGTTTAAGAGATAGAGCCATTTAAAGATCGACGAAGTTGTCCGATTTAAGACATGGCACGGATTTTTTTTAAAACCACGGACCAAGCTCGAAATTTTATGGGAAATTCACTGGTGATATTCATTTTTCGATTAGAAACTTAGTTTTTAAGAAAATCGCAAAAGTATCGCCATTAGAGTCAATTTCTTCCTAGTAACTGTAGAATATTTCCATCTCATGCTCGTCCTGATTTTCGGAGAAACTTCGTTTAAGACTCAGATTAAAGGCCAATATATATAATATTACGTGTGCAAATTTTAGCGCTGTAGCTGTAATAGTTTAGGAGATAGAGCCGTTTAATTAATAATTGTCAGAGATTGCAAAATGCGAAAAAAACAATGCTTTTATTTTAAGGTTCCTGGAGGCCAGATTTCTCATCCGGAAATAAAAAACTTGACTTTTTCTTACACTACAAGGATTTAGAAATACACGCGCGTCTGTAGAATCCATATATGTTATATAGTTTGTGAAAAATATTTATTATTCCGTGTGCAAATTTCAGCGCTCTAGCTCTAATAGTTTAGGAGATAGAGCCATTTAAACATCGACGAAGTTGTCCGATTTAAGACATGGCACGGATTTTTTTGAAAACCACGGACCAAGCTCGAAATTTTATGGGAAATTCACTGGTGATATTCATTTTTCGATTAGAAACTTAGTTTTTTAAGAAAATCGCAAAAGTTGCGCCATTAGAGTCAATTTCTTCCTAGTAACTGTAGAATATTTCCATCTCATGCTCGTTCTGATTTTCGGAGAAACTTCGTTTAAGACTCAGATTAAAGGCCAATATATATAATATTACGTGTGCAAATTTCAGCGCTGCAGCTGTAATAGTTTAGGAGATAGAGCCGTTTGAATTAATATATGTCAAAACTTGCAAAATGCGAAAAAACAATGCTTTTATTTTAAGGTTCCTGGAGGCCAGATTTCTCATCCGGAAATAAAAAACTTGACTTTTTCTTACACTACAAGGATTTAGAAATACACGCGCGTCTGTAGAATCCATATATGTTATATAGTTTGTGAAAAATATTTATTATTCCGTGTGCAAATTTCAGCGCTCTAGCTCTAATAGTTTAGGAGATAGAGCCATTTAAAGATCGACGAAGTTGTCCGATTTAAGACATGGCACGGATTTTTTTTAAAACCACGGACCAAGCTCGAAATTTTATGGGAAATTCACTGGTGATATTCATTTTTCGATTAGAAACTTAGTTTTTAAGAAAATCGCAAAAGTATCGCCATTAGAGTCAATTTCTTCCTAGTAACTGTAGAATATTTCCATCTCATGCTCGTTCTGATTTTCGGAGAAACTTCGTTTAAGACTCAGATTAAAGGCCAATATATATAATATTACGTGTGCAAATTTCAGTGCTGCAGCTGTAATAGTTTAGGAGATAGAGCCGTTTGAATTAATATATGTCAAAACTTGCAAAATGCGAAAAAACAATGCTTTTATTTTAAGGTTCCTGGAGGCCAGATTTCTCATCCGGAAATAAAAAACTTGATTTTTCTTACACTACAAGAATTTAGAAATACACGCGTGTCTGTAGAATCCATATATGTTGTATAGTTTGTGAAAAATATTTATTATTCCGTGTGCAAATTTCAGCGCTCTAGCTCTAATAGTTTAAGAGATAGAGCCATTTAAAGATCGACGAAGTTGTCCGATTTAAGACATGGCACGGATTTTTTTAAAACCACGGACCAAGCTCGAAATTTTATGGGAAATTCACTGGTGATATTCATTTTTCGATTAGAAACTTAGTTTTTAAGAAAATCGCAAAAGTATCGCCATTAGAGTCAATTTCTTCCTAGTAACTGTAGAATATTTCCATCTCATGCTCGTTCTGATTTTCGGAGAAACTTCGTTTAAGACTCAGATTAAAGGCCAATATATATAATATTACGTGTGCAAATTTCAGCGCTGTAGCTGTAATAGTTTACGAGATAGAGCCGTTTGAATTAATAATTGTCAGAGCTTGCAAAATGCGAAAAAACAATGCTTTTATTTTAAGGTTCCTGGAGGCCAGATTTCTCATCCGGAAATAAAAAACTTGACTTTTTCTTACACTACAAGAATTTAGAAATACACGCGTGTCTGTAGAATCCATATATGTTATATAGTTTGTGAAAAATATTTATTATTCCGTGTGCAAATTTCAGCGCTCTAGCTCTAATAGTTTAGGAGATAGAGCCATTTAAAGATCGACGAAGTTGTCCGATTTAAGACATGGCACGGATTTTTTTGAAAACCACGGACCAAGCTCGAAATTTTATGGGAAATTCACTGGTGATATTCATTTTTCGATTAGAAACTTAGTTTTTAAGAAAATCGCAAAAGTATCGCCATTAGAGTCAATTTCTTCCTAGTAACTGTAGAATATTTCCATCTCATGCTCGTTCTGATTTTCGGAGAAACTTCGTTTAAGACTCAGATTAAAGGCCAATATATATAATATTACGTGTGCAAATTTCAGCGCTGCAGCTGTAATAGTTTAGGAGATAGAGCCGTTTGAATTAATATATGTCAAAACTTGCAAAATGCGAAAAAACAATGCTTTTATTTTAAGGTTCCTGGAGGCCAGATTTCTCATCCGGAAATAAAAAACTTGATTTTTCTTACACTACAAGAATTTAGAAATACACGCGTGTCTGTAGAATCCATATATGTTGTATAGTTTGTGAAAAATATTTATTATTCCGTGTGCAAATTTCAGCGCTCTAGCTCTAATAGTTTAGGAGATAGAGCCATTTAAAGATCGACGAAGTTGTCCGATTTAAGACATGGCACGGATTTTGTTCAAAAACCACGGACCAAGCTCGAAATTTTATGGGAAATTCACTAGTGATATTCATTTTTCGATTAGAAACTTAGTTTTTAAGAAAATCGCAAAAGTATCGCCATTAGAGTCAATTTCTTCCTAGTAACTGTAGAATATATCCATCTCATGCTCGTCCTGATTTTCGGAGAAACTTCGTTTAAGACTCAGATTAAAGGCCAATATATGTAATATTACGTGTGCAAATTTTAGCGCTGTAGCTGTAATAGTTTAGGAGATAGAGCCGTTTAATTAATAATTGTCAGAGATTGCAAAATGCGAAAAAACAATGCTTTTATTTTAAGGTTCCTGGAGGCCAGATTTCTCATCCGGAAATAAAAAACTTGACTTTTTCTTACACTACAAGGATTTAGAAATACACGCGCGTCTGTAGAATCCATATATGTTATATAGTTTGTGAAAAATATTTATTATTCCGTGTGCAAATTTCAGCGCTCTAGCTCTAATAGTTTAGGAGATAGAGCCATTTAAAGATCGACGAAAATGTCCGATTTAAGACATGGCACGGATTTTTTTGAAAACCACGGACCAAGCTCGAAATTTTATGGGAAATTCACTGGTGATATTCATTTTTCGATTAGAAACTTAGTTTTTAAGAAAATCGCAAAAGTATCGCCATTAGAGTCAATTTCTTCCTAGTAACTGTAGAATATTTCCATCTCATGCTCGTTCTGATTTTCGGAGAAACTTCGTTTAAGACTCAGATTAAAGGCCAATATATATAATATTACGTGTGCAAATTTCAGCGCTGCAGCTGTAATAGTTTAGGAGATAGAGCCGTTTGAATTAATATATGTCAAAACTTGCAAAATGCGAAAAAACAATGCTTTTATTTTAAGGTTCCTGGAGGCCAGATTTCTCATCCGGAAATAAAAAACTTGATTTTTCTTACATACAAGAATTTAGAAATACACGCGTGTCTGTAGAATCCATATATGTTGTATAGTTTGTGAAAAATATTTATTATTCCGTGTGCAAATTTCAGCGCTCTAGCTCTAATAGTTTAAGAGATAGAGCCATTTAAAGATCGACGAAGTTGTCCGATTTAAGACATGGCACGGATTTTTTTTAAAACCACGGACCAAGCTCGAAATTTTATGGGAAATTCACTGGTGATATTCATTTTTCGATTAGAAACTTAGTTTTTAAGAAAATCGCAAAAGTATCGCCATTAGAGTCAATTTCTTCCTAGTAACTGTAGAATATTTCCATCTCATGCTCGTCCTGATTTTCGGAGAAACTTCGTTTAAGACTCAGATTAGAGGCCAATATATATAATATTACGTGTGCAAATTTTAGCGCTGTAGCTGTAATAGTTTAGGAGATAGAGCCGTTTAATTAATAATTGTCAGAGATTGCAAAATGCGAAAAAACAATGCTTTTATTTTAAGGTTCCTGGAGGCCAGATTTCTCATCCGGAAATAAAAAACTTGACTTTTTCTTACACTACAAGGATTTAGAAATACACGCGCGTCTGTAGAATCCATATATGTTATATAGTTTGTGAAAAATATTTATTATTCCGTGTGCAAATTTCAGCGCTCTAGCTCTAATAGTTTAGGAGATAGAGCCATTTAAAGATCGACGAAGTTGTCCGATTTAAGACATGGCACGGATTTTTTTGAAAACCACGGACCAAGCTCGAAATTTTATGGGAAATTCACTGGTGATATTCATTTTTCGATTAGAAACTTAGTTTTTAAGAAAATCGCAAAAGTATCGCCATTAGAGTCAATTTCTTCCTAGTAACTGTAGAATATTTCCATCTCATGCTCGTTCTGATTTTCGGAGAAACTTCGTTTAAGACTCAGATTAAAGGCCAATATATATAATATTACGTGTGCAAATTTCAGCGCTGTAGCTGTAATAGTTTACGAGATAGAGCCGTTTGAATTAATAATTGTCAGAGCTTGCAAAATGCGAAAAAACAATGCTTTTATTTTAAGGTTCCTGGAGGCCAGATTTCTCATCCGGAAATAAAAAACTTGACTTTTTCTTACACTACAAGAATTTAGAAATACACGCGTGTCTGTAGAATCCATATATGTTATATAGTTTGTGAAAAATATTTATTATTCCGTGTGCAAATTTCAGCGCTCTAGCTCTAATAGTTTAGGAGATAGAGCCATTTAAAGATCGACGAAGTTGTCCGATTTAAGACATGGCACGGATATTTTTGAAAACCACGGACCAAGCTCGAAATTTTATGGGAAATTCACTAGTGATATTCATTTTTCGATTAGAAACTTAGTTTTTAAGAAAATCGCAAAAGTATCGCCAGTAGAATCAATTTCTTCCTAGTAACTGTAGAATATTTCCATCTCATGCTCGTCCTGATTTTCGGAGAAACTTCGTTTAAGACTCAGATTGAAGGCCATTATATATAATATTACGTGTGCAAATTTCAGCGCTGTAGCTGTAATAGTTTACGAGTTAGAGCCGTTTGAATTAATAATTGTCAGAGCTTGCAAAATGCGAAAAAACAATGCTTTTATTTTAAGGTTCCTGGAGGCCAGATTTCTCATCCGGAAATAAAAAAACTTGATGTTTTCTTACACTACAAGAATTTAGAAATACACGCGTGTCTGTAGAATCCATATATGTTATATAGTTTGTGAAAAATATTTATTATTCCGTGTGCAAATTTCAGCGCTCTAGCTCTAATAGTTTAGGAGATAGAGCCATTTAAAAATCGACGAAGTTGTCCGATTTAAGACATGGCACGGATTTTTTTGAAAACGACGGACCAAGCTCGAAATTTTATGGGAAATTCACTGGTGATATTCATTTTTCGATTAGAAACTTAGTTTTTAAGAAAATCGCAAAAGTATCGCCATTACAGTCAATTTCTTCCTAGTAACTGTAGAATATTTCCATCTCATGCTCGTTCTGATTTTCGGAGAAACTTCGTTTAAGACTCAGATTAAAGGCCAATATATATAATATTACGTGTGCAAATTTCAGCGCTGTAGCTGTAATAGTTTAGGAGATAGAGCCGTTTAATTAATAATTGTCAGAGATTGCAAAATGCGAAAAAACAATGCTTTTATTTTAAGGTTCCTGGAGGCCAGATTTCTCATCCGGAAATAAAAAACTTGACTTTTTCTTACACTACAAGAATTTAGAAATACACGCGTGTCTGTAGAATCCATATATGTTATATAGTTTGTGAAAAATATTTATTATTCCGTGTGCAAATTTCAGCGCTCTAGCTCTAATAGTTTAGGAGATAGAGCCATTTAAACATCGACGAAGTTGTCCGATTTAAGACATGGCACGGATTTTTTTGAAAACCACGGACCAAGCTCGAAATTTTATGGGAAATTCACTGGTGATATTCATTTTTCGATTAGAAACTTAGTTTTTTAAGAAAATCGCAAAAGTATCGCCATTAGAGTCAATTTCTTCCTAGTAACTGTAGAATATTTCCATCTCATGCTCGTTCTGATTTTCGGAGAAACTTCGTTTAAGACTCAGATTAAAGGCCAATATATATAATATTACGTGTGCAAATTTCAGCGCTGCAGCTGTAATAGTTTAGGAGATAGAGCCGTTTGAATTAATATATGTCAAAACTTGCAAAATGCGAAAAAACAATGCTTTTATTTTAAGGTTCCTGGAGGCCAGATTTCTCATCCGGAAATAAAAAACTTGATTTTTCTTACACTACAAGAATTTAGAAATACATGCGTGTCTGTAGAATCCATATATGTTGTATAGTTTGTGAAAAATATTTATTATTCCGTGTGCAAATTTCAGCGCTCTAGCTCTAATAGTTTAAGAGATAGAGCCATTTAAAGATCGACGAAGTTGTCCGATTTAAGACATGGCACGGATTTTTTTTAAAACCACGGACCAAGCTCGAAATTTTATGGGAAATTCACTGGTGATATTCATTTTTCGATTAGAAACTTAGTTTTTAAGAAAATCGCAAAAGTATCGCCATTAGAGTCAATTTCTTCCTAGTAACTGTAGAATATTTCCATCTCATGCTCGTTCTGATTTTCGGAGAAACTTCGTTTAAGACTCAGATTAAAGGCCAATATATATAATATTACGTGTGCAAATTTCAGCGCTGTAGCTGTAATAGTTTAGGAGATAGAGCCGTTTAATTAATAATTGTCAGAGATTGCAAAATGCGAAAAAACAATGCTTTTATTTTAAGGTTCCTGGAGGCCAGATTTCTCATCCGGAAATAAAAAACTTGACTTTTTCTTACACTACAAGAATTTAGAAATACACGCGTGTCTGTAGAATCCATATATGTTATATAGTTTGTGAAAAATATTTATTATTCCGTGTGCAAATTTCAGCGCTCTAGCTCTAATAGTTTAAGAGATAGAGCCATTTAAAGATCGACGAAGTTGTCCGATTTAAGACATGGCACGGATTTTTTTTAAAACCACGGACCAAGCTCGAAATTTTATGGGAAATTCACTGGTGATATTCATTTTTCGATTAGAAACTTAGTTTTTAAGAAAATCGCAAAAGTATCGCCATTAGAGTCAATTTCTTCCTAGTAACTGTAGAATATTTCCATCTCATGCTCGTCCTGATTTTCGGAGAAACTTCGTTTAAGACTCAGATTAGAGGCCAATATATATAATATTACGTGTGCAAATTTTAGCGCTGTAGCTGTAATAGTTTAGGAGATAGAGCCGTTTAATTGATAATTGTCAGAGATTGCAAAATGCGAAAAAACAATGCTTTTATTTTAAGGTTCCTGGAGGCCAGATTTCTCATCCGGAAATAAAAAACTTGACTTTTTCTTACACTACAAGGATTTAGAAATACACGCGCGTCTGTAGAATCCATATATGTTATATAGTTTGTGAAAAATATTTATTATTCCGTGTGCAAATTTTAGCGCTCTAGCTCTAATAGTTTAGGAGATAGAGCCATTTAAAGATCGACGAAGTTGTCCGATTTAAGACATGGCACGGATTTTTTGAAAACCACGGACCAAGCTCGAAATTTTATGGGAAATTCACTGGTGATATTCATTTTTCGATTAGAAACTTAGTTTTTAAGAAAATCGCAAAAGTATCGCCATTAGAGTCAATTTCTTCCTAGTAACTGTAGAATATTTCCATCTCATGCTCGTTCTGATTTTCGGAGAAACTTCGTTTAAGACTCAGATTAAAGGCCAATATATATAATATTACGTGTGCAAATTTCAGCGCTGTAGCTGTAATAGTTTACGAGATAGAGCCGTTTGAATTAATAATTGTCAGAGCTTGCAAAATGCGAAAAAACAATGCTTTTATTTTAAGGTTCCTGGAGGCCAGATTTCTCATCCGGAAATAAAAAACTTGACTTTTTCTTACACTACAAGAATTTAGAAATACACGCGTGTCTGTAGAATCCATATATGTTATATAGTTTGTGAAAAATATTTATTATTCCGTGTGCAAATTTCAGCGCTCTAGCTCTAATAGTTTAGGAGATAGAGCCATTTAAAGATCGACGAAGTTGTCCGATTTAAGACATGGCACGGATTTTTTTGAAAACCACGGACCAAGCTCGAAATTTTATGGGAAATTCACTAGTGATATTCATTTTTCGATTAGAAACTTAGTTTTTAAGAAAATCGCAAAAGTATCGCCATTAGAATCAATTTCTTCCTAGTAACTGTAGAATATTTCCATCTCATGCTCGTCCTGATTTTCGGAGAAACTTCGTTTAAGACTCAGATTGAAGGCCATTATATATAATATTACGTGTGCAAATTTCAGCGCTGTAGCTGTAATAGTTTACGAGTTAGAGCCGTTTGAATTAATAATTGTCAGAGCTTGCAAAATGCGAAAAAACAATGCTTTTATTTTAAGGTTCCTGGAGGCCAGATTTCTCATCCGGAAATAAAAAAACTTGATGTTTTCTTACACTACAAGAATTTAGAAATACACGCGTGTCTGTAGAATCCATATATGTTATATAGTTTGTGAAAAATATTTATTATTCCGTGTGCAAATTTCAGCGCTCTAGCTCTAATAGTTTAGGAGATAGAGCCATTTAAAAATCGACGAAGTTGTCCGATTTAAGACATGGCACGGATTTTTTTGAAAACGACGGACCAAGCTCGAAATTTTATGGGAAATTCACTGGTGATATTCATTTTTCGATTAGAAACTTAGTTTTTAAGAAAATCGCAAAAGTATCGCCATTACAGTCAATTTCTTCCTAGTAACTGTAGAATATTTCCATCTCATGCTCGTTCTGATTTTCGGAGAAACTTCGTTTAAGACTCAGATTAAAGGCCAATATATATAATATTACGTGTGCAAATTTCAGCGCTGTAGCTGTAATAGTTTAGGAGATAGAGCCGTTTAATTAATAATTGTCAGAGATTGCAAAATGCGAAAAAACAATGCTTTTATTTTAAGGTTCCTGGAGGCCAGATTTCTCATCCGGAAATAAAAAACTTGACTTTTTCTTACACTACAAGAATTTAGAAATACACGCGTGTCTGTAGAATCCATATATGTTATATAGTTTGTGAAAAATATTTATTATTCCGTGTGCAAATTTCAGCGCTCTAGCTCTAATAGTTTAGGAGATAGAGCCATTTAAAGATCGACGAAGTTGTCCGATTTAAGACATGGCACGGATTTTTTGAAAACCACGGACCAAGCTCGAAATTTTATGGGAAATTCACTGGTGATATTCATTTTTCGATTAGAAACTTAGTTTTTAAGAAAATCGCAAAAGTATCGCCATTAGAGTCAATTTCTTCCTAGTAACTGTAGAATATTTCCATCTCATGCTCGTCCTGATTTTCGCAGAAACTTCGTTTAAGACTCAGATTAAAGGCCAATATATATAATATTACGTGTGCAAATTTTAGCGCTGTAGCTGTAATAGTTTAGGAGATAGAGCCGTTTAATTAATAATTGTCAGAGATTGCAAAATGCGAAAAAACAATGCTTTTATTTTAAGGTTCCTGGAGGCCAGATTTCTCATCCGGAAATAAAAAACTTGACTTTTTCTTACACTACAAGGATTTAGAAATACACGCGCGTCTGTAGAATCCATATATGTTATATAGTTTGTGAAAAATATTTATTATTCCGTGTGCAAATTTCAGCGCTCTAGCTCTAATAGTTTAGGAGATAGAGCCATTTAAACATCGACGAAGTTGTCCGATTTAAGACATGGCACGGATTTTTTTGAAAACCACGGACCAAGCTCGAAATTTTATGGGAAATTCACTGGTGATATTCATTTTTCGATTAGAAACTTAGTTTTTTAAGAAAATCGCAAAAGTATCGCCATTAGAGTCAATTTCTTCCTAGTAACTGTAGAATATTTCCATCTCATGCTCGTTCTGATTTTCGGAGAAACTTCGTTTAAGACTCAGATTAAAGGCCAATATATATAATATTACGTGTGCAAATTTCAGCGCTGCAGCTGTAATAGTTTAGGAGATAGAGCCGTTTGAATTAATATATGTCAAAACTTGCAAAATGCGAAAAAACAATGCTTTTATTTTAAGGTTCCTGGAGGCCAGATTTCTCATCCGGAAATAAAAAACTTGATTTTTCTTACACTACAAGAATTTAGAAATACATGCGTGTCTGTAGAATCCATATATGTTGTATAGTTTGTGAAAAATATTTATTATTCCGTGTGCAAATTTCAGCGCTCTAGCTCTAATAGTTTAAGAGATAGAGCCATTTAAAGATCGACGAAGTTGTCCGATTTAAGACATGGCACGGATTTTTTTTAAAACCACGGACCAAGCTCGAAATTTTATGGGAAATTCACTGGTGATATTCATTTTTCGATTAGAAACTTAGTTTTTAAGAAAATCGCAAAAGTATCGCCATTACAGTCAATTTCTTCCTAGTAACTGTAGAATATTTCCATCTCATGCTCGTCCTGATTTTCGGAGAAACTTCGTTTCAGACTCAGATTAAAGGCCAATATATATAATATTACGTGTGCAAATTTTAGCGCTGTAGCTGTAATAGTTTAGGAGATAGAGCCGTTTAATTAATAATTGTCAGAGATTGCAAAATGCGAAAAAACAATGCTTTTATTTTAAGGTTCCTGGAGGCCAGATTTCTCACCGGAAATAAAAAACTTGACTTTTTCTTACACTACAAGGATTTAGAAATACACGCGCGTCTGTAGAATCCATATATGTTATATAGTTTGTGAAAAATATTTATTATTCCGTGTGCAAATTTCAGCGCTCTAGCTCTAATAGTTTAGGAGATAGAGCCATTTAAACATCGACGAAGTTGTCCGATTTAAGACATGGCACGGATTTTTTTGAAAACCACGGACCAAGCTCGAAATTTTATGGGAAATTCACTGGTGATATTCATTTTTCGATTAGAAACTTAGTTTTTTAAGAAAATCGCAAAAGTATCGCCATTAGAGTCAATTTCTTCCTAGTAACTGTAGAATATTTCCATCTCATGCTCGTTCTGATTTTCGGAGAAACTTCGTTTAAGACTCAGATTAAAGGCCAATATATATAATATTACGTGTGCAAATTTCAGCGCTGCAGCTGTAATAGTTTAGGAGATAGAGCCGTTTGAATTAATATATGTCAAAACTTGCAAAATGCGAAAAAACAATGCTTTTATTTTAAGGTTCCTGGAGGCCAGATTTCTCATCCGGAAATAAAAAACTTGATTTTTCTTACACTACAAGAATTTAGAAATACATGCGTGTCTGTAGAATCCATATATGTTGTATAGTTTGTGAAAAATATTTATTATTCCGTGTGCAAATTTCAGCGCTCTAGCTCTAATAGTTTAAGAGATAGAGCCATTTAAAGATCGACGAAGTTGTCCGATTTAAGACATGGCACGGATTTTTTTTAAAACCACGGACCAAGCTCGAAATTTTATGGGAAATTCACTGGTGATATTCATTTTTCGATTAGAAACTTAGTTTTTAAGAAAATCGCAAAAGTATCGCCATTACAGTCAATTTCTTCCTAGTAACTGTAGAATATTTCCATCTCATGCTCGTCCTGATTTTCGGAGAAACTTCGTTTAAGACTCAGATTAAAGGCCAATATATATAATATTACGTGTGCAAATTTTAGCGCTGTAGCTGTAATAGTTTAGGAGATAGAGCCGTTTAATTAATAATTGTCAGAGATTGCAAAATGCGAAAAAACAATGCTTTTATTTTAAGGTTCCTGGAGGCCAGATTTCTCATCCGGAAATAAAAAACTTGACTTTTTCTTACACTACAAGGATTTAGAAATACACGCGCGTCTGTAGTATCCATATATGTTATATAGTTTGTGAAAAATATTTATTATTCCGTGTGCAAATTTCAGCGCTCTAGCTCTAATAGTTTAGGAGATAGAGCCATTTAAACATCGACGAAGTTGTCCGATTTAAGACATGGCACGGATTTTTTTGAAAACCACGGACCAAGCTCGAAATTTTATGGGAAATTCACTGGTGATATTCATTTTTCGATTAGAAACTTAGTTTTTTAAGAAAATCGCAAAAGTATCGCCATTAGAGTCAATTTCTTCCTAGTAACTGTAGAATATTTCCATCTCATGCTCGTTCTGATTTTCGGAGAAACTTCGTTTAAGACTCAGATTAAAGGCCAATATATATAATATTACGTGTGCAAATTTCAGCGCTGCAGCTGTAATAGTTTAGGAGATAGAGCCGTTTGAATTAATATATGTCAAAACTTGCAAAATGCGAAAAAACAATGCTTTTATTTTAAGGTTCCTGGAGGCCAGATTTCTCATCCGGAAATAAAAAACTTGATTTTTCTTACACTACAAGAATTTAGAAATACATGCGTGTCTGTAGAATCCATATATGTTGTATAGTTTGTGAAAAATATTTATTATTCCGTGTGCAAATTTCAGCGCTCTAGCTCTAATAGTTTAAGAGATAGAGCCATTTAAAGATCGACGAAGTTGTCCGATTTAAGACATGGCACGGATTTTTTTAAAACCACGGACCAAGCTCGAAATTTTATGGGAAATTCACTGGTGATATTCATTTTTCGATTAGAAACTTAGTTTTTAAGAAAATCGCAAAAGTATCGCCATTAGAGTCAATTTCTTCCTAGTAACTGTAGAATATTTCCATCTCATGCTCGTTCTGATTTTCGGAGAAACTTCGTTTAAGACTCAGATTAAAGGCCAATATATATAATATTACGTGTGCAAATTTCAGCGCTGTAGCTGTAATAGTTTAGGAGATAGAGCCGTTTAATTAATAATTGTCAGAGATTGCAAAATGCGAAAAAACAATGCTTTTATATTAAGGTTCCTGGAGGCCAGATTTCTCATCCGGAAATAAAAAACTTGACTTTTTCTTACACTACAAGAATTTAGAAATACACGCGTGTCTGTAGAATCCATATATGTTATATAGTTTGTGAAAAATATTTATTATTCCGTGTGCAAATTTCAGCGCTCTAGCTCTAATAGTTTAGGAGATAGAGCCATTTAAAGATCGACGAAGTTGTCCGATTTAAGACATGGCACGGATTTTTTTGAAAACCACGGACCAAGCTCGAAATTTTATGGGAAATTCACTGGTGATATTCATTTTTCGATTAGAAACTTAGTTTTTAAGAAAATCGCAAAAGTATCGCCATTAGAGTCAATTTCTTCCTAGTAACTGTAGAATATTTCCATCTCATGCTCGTCCTGATTTTCGGAGAAACTTCGTTTAAGACTCAGATTAAAGGCCAATATATATAATATTACGTGTGCAAATTTTAGCGCTGTAGCTGTAATAGTTTAGGAGATAGAGCCGTTTAATTAATAATTGTCAGAGATTGCAAAATGCGAAAAAACAATGCTTTTATTTTATGGTTCCTGGAGGCCAGATTTCTCATCCGGAAATAAAAAACTTGACTTTTTCTTACACTACAAGGATTTAGAAATACACGCGCGTCTGTAGAATCCATATATGTTATATAGTTTGTGAAAAATATTTATTATTCCGTGTGCAAATTTCAGCGCTCTAGCTCTAATAGTTTAGGAGATAGAGCCATTTAAAGATCGACGAAGTTGTCCGATTTAAGACATGGCACGGATTTTTTTGAAAACCACGGACCAAGCTCGAAATTTTATGGGAAATTCACTGGTGATATTCATTTTTCGATTAGAAACTTAGTTTTTAAGAAAATCGCAAAAGTATCGCCATTAGAGTCAATTTCTTCCTAGTAACTGTAGAATATTTCCATCTCATGCTCGTCCTGATTTTCGGAGAAACTTCGTTTAAGACTCAGATTAGAGGCCAATATATATAATATTACGTGTGCAAATTTTAGCGCTGTAGCTGTAATAGTTTAGGAGATAGAGCCGTTTAATAAATAATTGTCAGAGATTGCAAAATGCGAAAAAACAATGCTTTTATTTTAAGGTTCCTGGAGGCCAGATTTCTCATCCGGAAATAAAAAACTTGACTTTTTCTTACACTACAAGGATTTAGAAATACACGCGCGTCTGTAGAATCCATATATGTTATATAGTTTGTGAAAAATATTTATTATTCCGTGTGCAAATTTCAGCGCTCTAGCTCTAATAGTTTAGGAGATAGAGCCATTTAAAGATCGACGAAGTTGTCCGATTTAAGACATGGCACGGATTTTTTTGAAAACCACGGACCAAGCTCGAAATTTTATGGGAAATTCACTGGTGATATTCATTTTTCGATTAGAAACTTAGTTTTTAAGAAAATCGCAAAAGTATCGCCATTAGAGTCAATTTCTTCCTAGTAACTGTAGAATATTTCCATCTCATGCTCGTTCTGATTTTCGGAGAAACTTCGTTTAAGACTCAGATTAAAGGCCAATATATATAATATTACGTGTGCAAATTTCAGCGCTGCAGCTGTAATAGTTTAGGAGATAGAGCCGTTTGAATTAATATATGTCAAAACTTGCAAAATGCGAAAAAACAATGCTTTTATTTTAAGGTTCCTGGAGGCCAGATTTCTCATCCGGAAATAAAAAACTTGATTTTTCTTACACTACAAGAATTTAGAAATACACGCGTGTCTGTAGAATCCATATATGTTGTATAGTTTGTGAAAAATATTTATTATTCCGTGTGCAAATTTCAGCGCTCTAGCTCTAATAGTTTAAGAGATAGAGCCATTTAAAGATCGACGAAGTTGTCCGATTTAAGACATGGCACGGATTTTTTTTAAAACCACGGACCAAGCTCGAAATTTTATGGGAAATTCACTGGTGATATTCATTTTTCGATTAGAAACTTAGTTTTTAAGAAAATCGCAAAAGTATCGCCATTAGAGTCAATTTCTTCCTAGTAACTGTAGAATATTTCCATCTCATGCTCGTTCTGATTTTCGGAGAAACTTCGTTTAAGACTCAGATTAAAGGCCAATATATATAATATTACGTGTGCAAATTTCAGCGCTGTAGCTGTAATAGTTTACGAGATAGAGCCGTTTGAATTAATAATTGTCAGAGCTTGCAAAATGCGAAAAAACAATGCTTTTATTTTAAGGTTCCTGGAGGCCAGATTTCTCATCCGGAAATAAAAAACTTGACTTTTTCTTACACTACAAGAATTTAGAAATACACGCGTGTCTGTAGAATCCATATATGTTATATAGTTTGTGAAAAATATTTATTATTCCGTGTGCAAATATCAGCGCTCTAGCTCTAATAGTTTAGGAGATAGAGCCATTTAAAGATCGACGAAGTTGTCCGATTTAAGACATGGCACGGATTTTTTTGAAAACCACGGACCAAGCTCGAAATTTTATGGGAAATTCACTAGTGATATTCATTTTTCGATTAGAAACTTAGTTTTTAAGAAAATCGCAAAAGTATCGCCATTAGAATCAATTTCTTCCTAGTAACTGTAGAATATTTCCATCTCATGCTCGTTCTGATTTTCGGAGAAACTTCGTTTAAGACTCAGATTGAAGGCCATTATATATAATATTACGTGTGCAAATTTCAGCGCTGTAGCTGTAATAGTTTACGAGTTAGAGCCGTTTGAATTAATAATTGTCAGAGCTTGCAAAATGCGAAAAAACAATGCTTTTATTTTAAGGTTCCTGGAGGCCAGATTTCTCATCCGGAAATAAAAAAACTTGACTTTTTCTTACACTACAAGAATTTAGAAATACACGCGTGTCTGTAGAATCCATATATGTTATATAGTTTGTGAAAAATATTTATTATTCCGTGTGCAAATTTCAGCGCTCTAGCTCTAATAGTTTAAGAGATAGAGCCATTTAAAAATCGACGAAGTTGTCGGATTTAAGACATGGCACGGATTTTTTTGAAAACGACGGACCAAGCTCGAAATTTTATGGGAAATTCACTGGTGATATTCATTTTTCGATTAGAAACTTAGTTTTTAAGAAAATCGCAAAAGTATCGCCATTAGAGTCAATTTCTTCCTAGTAACTGTAGAATATTTCCATCTCATGCTCGTTCTGATTTTCGGAGAAACTTCGTTTAAGACTCAGATTAAAGGCCAATATATATAATATTACGTGTGCAAATTTCAGCGCTGTAGCTGTAATAGTTTAGGAGATAGAGCCGTTTAATTAATAATTGTCAGAGATTGCAAAATGCGAAAAAACAATGCTTTTATTTTAAGGTTCCTGGAGGCCAGATTTCTCATCCGGAAATAAAAAACTTGACTTTTTCTTACACTACAATAATTTAGAAATACACGCGTTGCTGTAGAATCCATATATGTTATATAGTTTGTGAAAAATATTTATTATTCCGTGTGCAAATTTCAGCGCTCTAGCTCTAATAGTTTAGGAGATAGAGCCATTTAAAGATCGACGAAGTTGTCCGATTTAAGACATGGCACGGATTTTTTTGAAAACCACGGACCAAGCTCGAAATTTTATGGGAAATTCACTGGTGATATTCATTTTTCGATTAGAAACTTAGTTTTTAAGAAAATCGCAAAAGTATCGCCATTAGAGTCAATTTCTTCCTAGTAACTGTAGAATATTTCCATCTCATGCTCGTCCTGATTTTCGGAGAAACTTCGTTTAAGACTCAGATTAAAGGCCAATATATATAATATTACGTGTGCAAATTTTAGCGCTGTAGCTGTAATAGTTTAGGAGATAAAGCCGTTTAATTAATAATTGTCAGAGATTGCAAAATGCGAAAAAACAATGCTTTTATTTTAAGGTTCCTGGAGGCCAGATTTCTCATCCGGAAATAAAAAACTTGACTTTTTCTTACACTACAAGGATTTAGAAATACACGCGCGTCTGTAGAATCCATATATGTTATATAGTTTGTGAAAAATATTTATTATTCCGTGTGCAAATTTCAGCGCTCTAGCTCTAATAGTTTAGGAGATAGAGCCATTTAAAGATCGACGAAGTTGTCCGATTTAAGACATGGCACGGATTTTTTTGAAAACCACGGACCAAGCTCGAAATTTTATGGGAAATTCACTGGTGATATTCATTTTTCGATTAGAAACTTAGTTTTTAAGAAAATCGCAAAAGTATCGCCATTAGAGTCAATTGCTTCCTAGTAACTGTAGAATATTTCCATCTCATGCTCGTTCTGATTTTCGGAGAAACTTCGTTTAAGACTCAGATTAAAGGCCAATATATATAATATTACGTGTGCAAATTTCAGCGCTGTAGCTGTAATAGTTTAGGAGATAGAGGCGTTTAATTAATAATTGTCAGAGATTGCAAAATGCGAAAAAACAATGCTTTTATTTTAAGGTTCCTGGAGGCCAGATTTCTCATCCGGAAATAAAAAACTTGACTTTTTCTTACACTACAAGAATTTAGAAATACACGCGTGTCTGTAGAATCCATATATGTTATATAGTTTGTGAAAAATATTTATTATTCCGTGTGCAAATTTCAGCGCTCTAGCTCTAATAGTTTAGGAGATAGAGCCATTTAAAGATCGACGAAGTTGTCCGATTTAAGACATGGCACGGATTTTTTTCAAAAACCACGGACCAAGCTCGAAATTTTATGGGAAATTCACTGGTGATAATCATTTTTCGATTAGAAACTTAGTTTTTAAGAAAATCGCAAAAGTATCGCCATTAGAGTCAATTTCTTCCTAGTAACTGTAGAATATTTCCATCTCATGCTCGTCCTGATTTTCGGAGAAACTTCGTTTAAGACTCATATTAAAGGCCAATATATATAATATTACGTGTGCAAATTTCAGCGCTGTAGCTGTAATAGTTTAGGAGATAGAGCCGTTTAATTAATAATTGTCAGAGATTGCAAAATGCGAAAAAACAATGCTTTTATTTTAAGGTTCCTGGAGGCCAGATTTCTCATCCGGAAATAAAAAACTTGACTTTTTCTTACACTACAAGGATTTAGAAACACACGCGCGTCTGTAGAATCCATATATGTTATATAGTTTGTGAAAAATATTTATTATTCCGTGTGCAAATTTCAGCGCTCTAGCTCTAATAGTTTAGGAGATAGAGCCATTTAAAGATCGACGAAGTTGTCCGATTTAAGACATGGCACGGATTTTCTTGAAAACCACGGACCAAGCTTCAAATTTTATGGGAAATTCACTGGTGATATTCATTTTTCGATTAGAAACTTAGTTTTTAAGAAAATCGCAAAAGTATCGCCATTAGAGTCAATTTCTTCCTAGTAACTGTAGAATATTTCCATCTCATGCTCGTTCT
>JAZDUA010001141.1:0-185474 GCA_038098605.1 Gryllus longicercus | reverse complement strand
TTGACTTTTAAATAATTTCATGTACAATTTTTCGAAAATTTGAGAATATTTACCGTAATTGTCCGTGAAAATACGGGGTAGAAAGCACGTGCTCTTTTAGCACTACTCGTTTCCGTTCAAGGGATGCCGGTGTCCTGTACTTATTTCATCAGCATTAGGGATGTTGAGTTGAAGAGGAAACGTGTTTCAGTATTTAAATGGTTCCTTGTTTGGTGCTCTATTTAGTGTGCAAAAATTAGTTACAACTTCAAAGAAAATGTTTAATATTAATATTTTCCCCCAAACCCTCACACATCATTTCTTGCCAATACAAGACAAAATACACACAAAATAATTTCAGGCGTTTGAAATGAAATGTAAACCTTATTGCCTTAAAACTTTCCGTACCGATTTCTTTACGTTATTTCCTTGAAAGTAATTCAACAATACACAATAAAATCGTATTATGTCTGACACAAAATTCAATTTGGCACAAAATTCAATTTGGTATTCGGGATTATGCATACTGCTACATCCTGAATTACTATATTTTGTTCACTTATCCATGTGAATAACCACAATATTATATCAAATATCCAATATCAAACGTCACATACGGATTTTGCTTCAATGTCATCAGCCCATAAGAACAACTCTTGGAACGTGCTGTCACGCGAGTATGTAAATTTATGTTCTTGAATGAAATTTAGTGGCAATATTGACTTTTCTTGTGGACTTGCGATAAACCAAAACGTGCCGAGTATCGACAGAAATGCCTGCTAAATACTGGCTTGTCGACGTAACTGCTGCGGTAAATCCACAACTTCTAAGTTTATTTTGTAAAGCTAAGGGAAACAAAGTTCGATATTATCGGTTGGACGCACAAAACAAAACAGGTCACGCCAGCGCCCGCAAAACTACGCGACAGCTGTTGATGGAGAGGTGCCGCTGCGGATGTTCGCTGCTCAAACCAGCTCACGCGGACGTTCATAGTTTTCGAATTTCTGGCGACTGAACCGGAACGCAAAGCAACAAAATACCACTAATCAAATCCTTTTCAATTTACAAATCTGCATCCCCTCTGGTTTATCTCTAACAAACAAATTCACAGAGAACTTAAACTTGATTATTTCGAGTCATTTATTTAACTACACAAAACATTATATAATAAACAAATTATCAACTTCACCCACTTTCCAAAATGTTACATAAGGTCAAAACTATTATCCTCATCCTGGAATCCTATCACGTTTTCCTAAATATTTTTTCATCCTCGATAAATTAAAACTTGTTTTATTTCTAATTACGCCTTCCATGATTATTTTTCAATTACATCATTAAAGTTATAGATACAATTAAATTAGTGGTACCTATTTACCTGACAAAATTGCAAGCATTTGAAGAAATCTGATACAACGAACGCTATGAAGTCTTGTTACAACAAATGTAATGAATATATCAATTGTATCGTTTATTTCAGAAACCCATGAAATTCCAAATTCCTCATTTCGAGAAAAATAGCAAGAAGTCTCCCAATTTTTCAGGTTTCAAAATACTTTTTTCATTAATGGAGTTGATAAATGAATATTTTTCGTATAAATATTCACCAAACGATGTGTTTATCCTCCTGGAACAATTATGCGTCGCAAAACCGTGTTTTGTATTTTGGCGTTTGACGGGTCTCTGAAATAAACGATCCAATTTTTGCATATCTTAAAAGGGTCGGGATTGCATTGAACTATTTGTTCTGCTAGAACTCAAAGTAGAAATGAATGTTATTGGTTAAAAAATATTACATGTGGTATAAAATGTATCTACAACTTAGAAATAACGGCGATATCATCACATTGCAATTTTGAGTTAAGACCAACTTAGGTATTACATTGCTTTGCATCTATCGTCAATAAAATCAGATAAAATGCTATGGAATAAAATTATTTCCTCATTTTTTATTTAATTTTTTTATTTTAAAATATTGGAGAAATGTCACTGTTTTTATCTTGGCCGCGACTCGCGGAGCTGGTCATTATTCAACCTACATCGCAGTCACATTTGACTCGAACCATTATCGCATACAAAATTTCCTCTGCCAGCTTTGTATTCTGCTTTAATGAGTACTTGGCGCAGGCGACACATCAAGTTCGAAAATTACTCCAGTACGCCTTCCTACCAGGAAACTCCTGAAGTAATGCCACTGAATAAAATCGAACGAGAATATATCATCTCCTATATCAGCGACTGGAAAGTCCCCTGTCAGCTGTAATTTATCTCATTACCAAACCACCCGAATCTGTTTACATTGTAATACATCTGTTCATTGCAATCGTAATTAGAGATCGATTATAGTAGTTAACTAGTTAATTCACATGTTTCCCATCCGACAAGCTTTGAATGCAATTCTGGAAGTGGCGTATATTGACGAACTTAGGTGCTAATTTCCTACAACTATACAACGGCATATTGGTGTATTTAGATAATATAATATTACATAATGACTTCATTTAAATATTTGGAAGTGTTGTCTAAAAGTTTTCAATACAAGTCAAGTAAAAGTACATATTTTAAAAGAAACCGAATAAGAAAAAAAAAACAAAATTTCTTAGAAACATTTCTCAAATTACAAAGTAATATACAAAAATTCAATATGTTCTAAAGTTAATAGTAAGTACCAAAACATAGTACGTACGACATAATAGAGAAACGGTCGGTATGGAAATATATTGATTTCTGTACAAATTTTGTTCCTTAACATTCTTCTGTACAAGAGATCAATTGCGCATACGTGAGCACTGCAAAGAAAAATTTAACAAAACAATGTCGATTGACAGATACTGCATTGCAAAAGGTAGAATATTCGGAATCAGCGCAAATTCAGTGTCTTGTACCAGGACAATTTCTCTCAAGAGAGAACCCAGTGCGCATTAGACGTCAGTCGCGCGAGCTGAGTTCCGACCGCAGGTAAATCATGAGGCTATTGAAGCGCTCCGCGTAGAGACGACATCCTCACCACGTGGCGCCCCGGCGCTGCCCCTCGTCGCCGGAATTCCAAATAATATTGTCCGGCGTGAGTGGCGCGGGTCGGCGGTGGATGCAAGCGAACGCTCCGACGCGACGGCTCGAACAAATAGTCAGCGCAACCCTCGGGTTCATTTACGTAATTAATAGCGCGCGCCCGACCGCGCTCCGACCGCCCGGACCATACTCGCGCGCTCCGCAGCCGGGCTCGGGGCGCTGCCCGGCCCAAGTGCGGTCGGGATATTAGGGTTCCTCGAATCCTAAGCCACCTCCCCACCCCCTCCCCAAACCCAACCAACAGGACTCGTACGCTTTGCCCCGTCCCGCCCCGCCACACCACACACCTCCACGCCCCTCCCTGCCACGGCCTGCCCCACCCCCACTTCACCAGTACCATCCCGAACACTGCACCTCGCCCACCCTCACCCACCCTTCCCCATTCCCAACTACCTTTGCTGCTTCTGTCTCGTTTCCCGTCCGCACCTGTCCTATCCCTGATTCATTTCACCATTCTCCGATCGCCCTGCTTCACCTCCTTCTCTCCCTCACTCAGATCTGCGCCAACATTACCTCACACCCCTGCCCCGCCCCCTCCCATCTCCTCCTGTCGCGTACTACACCCCGCACAGCCTCAGCCGCACCTCTCCTCTCGCCCTAAAGCTTCTTCTTCTGCCTCGTTTCCCACACTCCCCGTTTACACCTGTGTCCTCTCCCTGGCGCTGCCCTTCATTTCACCATTCTCCGTGCTTCACCTCCGTCCGTCCCTCCCACCCTCATTTCTGCGCCTCCGTTACCTCCCGCTCCCACCTCCCCCGTCTCCACTTCCTCGAACCCCCGACCTCCCCCACGAGCTCCGCGCCGCTCAAATTGTTATTACGTTAAATAAGTTTCCTCCCTCCCTCCCTCCCTCCCTCCCTCCCGCGGGCGCATCCTTATTCAAAACCTCGTTTCGAGGTGTATTTACTTAGCATTACCGGGAACACGGGACAGTAACAAACACACCGAAAATGGGGCGGCGCGGGCGCGGGCAGGAGCCCTGCAGCGGCAGCAGCAGCAGTCGCGGCGCAGGACGGGGCGGAAAGAAAAATAGTATTCAAACAGACGTAACACGGAGTCGAGGGAGCGACGAGAGGCAGTGAGGAAGGAAGAGGGGAAATGGCGCAGGGAAACGAAGAAGAGAGCGGGAAGAAGGAAACGAAGAGGGCCTGGGTTCGTGCCTCGGTGCGCGAGAAGTGGGGCATGCTTATTTCCTGTTAGCAAAGAAAACACAGAAGGCTGCAAAACAAGCGAAATAGGATTTTCTTGCTTAGATACCTAAGGTCTACTGCATACAATGAAATTACCTTGCATTTCCCTGCATGCCCTACTGCTTGTTTAAATTAATTTGGGTATGAATGCAGTTATCTTACGTTTGAACATTCAAATAATGTTCATTTGAAAATCTTATATTTTTAAGGTGTTTTTTTACTAGCCTTATTTTAATTGAGGTTATTACAATTTTGTGTTAGGAGCGAATTTAGGGCATTATTGCATAGGTCTGTAATAAGGTTAACTTTTCTTTTAGTGTTCTAAAATCTAATCAAAGACGTCTGAACGGAATTAAGCCAAAATGAGGAAATGTCAGTAATAATAAATGAATTATTTTCCATTTCGTGTTTACTTTATTTCTGAATAACTAATATTTCATTTTCCCCATGTATTTTGTTGTTACGTGCTTTTAATACATTCCCTGTATATTGATTATTGTGATTCTCAATAGATTACAGAGATAATTTTTTACTTGTAGGAATAATTTTCCATACTTTATTTTCCAAATAGATTCATTAACCAAATTTTTGTTTAATCACATTGCCTTCTCCTAACTCTACATAAGTGCCACTGTGTACGTGAACATTTGCCCAGGGCCCAGTCTGCCAGTTCTGCACATTTTTTTTACTTCAAAAAAGGACCAATGTATCTATATCCATATTTTCAGAAACAAACAATATAGCATAACTTTCTGACATGAAAAGCGAAACCTACCGACATCCTCCATCAGAAAAGCGGTAGAAGGGAAACGAAAACTACCTCTTCACACTTCCACCGACTGCACCTCCCCACAGGAAGCAGCCAGAGGTCGAATTATAAGAGGAATCAACTTAACGCTGGAAAGTTACACTGGCAGAGCTGCTGTTGGCGCGGGGCTGCGATAATGTATGCGAGGGAGGCAGCGCCGCCTTAGGACGCTCGCAGCGCTCCTCGTGGCGTTTTGCAGCGCGACTTTCCGTCGCAGGAGGCGTCAACGGCGCGGCGGGGGGGGGGGGCTGCAGATCTCGATCTACGAGCAGAGGGGGCACGGGGAGGGGGAGGGGAGGAGTTGGGGAGAGCAAGCGCGAGAAGCAAAGGCAGGAAAGACACCCGCGATGGCATGGAAGTGTTTTATTCTTCACACTTGAAAGATCGGGAGACAAGGCTCTGGGCATCAACTCATGCCACTGCCGTGCCCCTGACCGGGAGGTCCAAGGTTCGACTCCCGACGGTTGCAGGGTTTTCGACAATAAGTAGATAGATAAGTCGAATTCTGTCGTTTACTGGGGGAGAATTCTAGCTGCCGCCTGCCCTGATCAATCGTTTCCGATGCTTTCTCCGTTCCACGATCAGACGAATGCTGGTGTAGTTCTCTAGTAAACGGGCCACGGACCGCACACAATATTTCCTTCCCTTTCCTTGTCATATTCTTACCTCTTTCTTACATGCACTACACTACCACACTTGCCAGGAGACCGGTCGGGAGGTTAGAGCTTGTTCCGACTGTAATCAGATACCTGGTTGGGGAAAACCCCGCCAGCCAACGGTAGCTCAGAGCCGGATCTCATCATCCAGCGAGGGAAAATCAGCGCCACCTCCCTAGGAATGAACGTGCACCACACTTACGGGACTAATGACCTTAGCAGTTGACGCGGCCGGAATCACTAATAATCAATCAATCACTCATTAGGACATGAAAGTCGAGAGAGGGATATGTCTTGAGATAAAAGGATTGCGTGAATAACTCGCCATGAGAACTGGAGAAGTCATTCATAAGAATGCTGGCAGTAGGGAGAGAAAATTAAAATACCAATTCACAAGTAGAAATATTACATATTTATAGAAATGAAAATGACGACAGAAATGACGGCAAAAATTACAAAGTACCAAGAAAATGAAGATACGTACTAAAGCACCTAAGATCGAATGCACTATTAAATATTTCAAATAGTTAGACTCAAATTGTTGGACGTTTTTCTAGTGAATGTAATTCAATTCTTCGTTCGGTACCAGTACTGTATTCAGTGACCTAAAATAATAATTGTTTTTTCAATACGAGTATATTTGTTCTAATACCACAATTATTAGGCGATTTTGAAAATGCAATAATAATAACAAATGGTAATAAGAGAAATAATACAAGGTTTTTAGGAGGCGGATTTTAACGGAATGTCATTATTTTTCTTTTCACTTTAGAACAATGACGATTAGTATAGAAATTTATTTTATGCTAAGACAAAAAAGAAGTGTTCCATTTTTATAAGTTTTATTTTCTTGTATTTTTCATCGATTTCGATTAATAAATCAGTTTTTACATTTTACGCAATTTTTAATGTATGTTACGCTTATTTAATCGATTTTAATATCATTTTAATGGTACTCGCGTGAAATAATATTTACGAGAAGCAACAAATGTTCACCAGAGAATTCCTGAGTATTTGATTTCTTGACTCAGAAATTCTAATGTCAGTCGTTGGGATTACTATGCAAACCAAGAGTCCTGTGACGCCCATCGGGGCCATTGTCGTTAGCGTACCGGACTGTTGTACCCAAGTTGGCGGGTTCAAACCTGATCAAAGCCGTGGATTTCAAGGGCGAAAAAATCCTTCGTACGCCTTCCTTCGGAGGGGAAGTAAAGCCGGCTGTCCCATGTTCGTAGATTTACTTGCATGTAAAAGATCCTCAAGCCTAAATGACGCCTCTGAGCTAAATTCAAATAGCCTGTTTCAGTCTCGCCACGTAAAATAAGGCATTAATTCAATTCAATTCAATTCAATTCAATTCAATTGTCGGTTCTGCCGATTTGGGGCTAAATAAAGGCAGAGATTTCCTTGTAAAGAACAGTCTAAGCGCAAAGTTTGCTAGCTGAGTTCACTTGAATAAAAGGAAGAAGCCTCGATTACATCGGTAACATATCCAAGTGCTTAAGTTGTTCATCTGAAGGGTTTTTTGATAAAACTTTTTGTCACTTTTCTTTGTTTTTAGGGCATTTTAAAAATACTTAAAAGAACATTTTAGTGAACATTTTTGTCAATGTTTCAAATCGTCAAAATGCGCCTCCAGATATAATGCTGTTATGCTTGAAAGCTTAGAGATTGTCCCGACTGGGGCGGTGCCTCGATAGTTTGAGACACCTGGTCGAGAATAACCCCGTCCTCTGAAGTGAAGGTCGGCGCCAGATCTCGCCCCAGACCTGCATACGTCTCCTTTCGCATTCACTCGGCCCGTGAAATGCCGTGCATTGAAAGAAGGAAACGGGCCGAGGGGTTCAGACCCTGGAGATTCGCCGAGCGCGCGACATCGGAGACCAACAGCGCTGGCAGCGGCGGCGGCGCGAAGCTCCCGGGCACTTCCGCTTCCGCTTACTTCCACCCACTTATACTAATTTACACCTCACCACCACACACGTCAGGAGAGCAATTGGGATCTTGGAGCTTCTAGCGCGGTTCCCCGCTGGTGGGAAATACCTTGTTGAGGAAAAGACTACAAGCCGACGTGTAGGTTGATGCCGTATCTCTCAATCCGGCGGGGGAATATCACCTCCTACTCTGGTGATGAAAAAGTCTATACTACACTAACGAGAGTAATGACCTTAGCAGTGGACGCGCCCGGAATCACTATTCAGTCAATCGCCCCTCCTACCTGCAATCGCACTCCCGCCCACCCCGGCCATGCCAGTGCAGTGTCCCCGGCTGTCTCGCACGTAGTTTGTCCCACAAGGGCTGCTATTATAATTGCACGTAACATTTTATAATAATACATAAGCATCTTATTAATAGAGTTGTTGATTCAATGTATGACTCTCGATTACAATCATCGAACAGAAGCTAGCCGGTTTTGCCAATATCGATTCTGGTGAGTACGAAACATCGCTCGGAGCAATATTTTCATTCCCTGTCGTTGTTACAGATATCGTCAGCTTCTCTCAAATCATACCGGTATTCATTGGAGCTTTAATTACCTACATCGGACAGTCAGCTCTGTTTTCAAGGTACTGTCGTGGGCAACATTGGCGCATACATTCCACCGTCACAATGGTGAGTCTCTCAAATTATTCCCCCCCCCCTCTCCCAGCTCTTTGATCAACACTACCTTCACCATTTCACCACCTTCCATCACCCCCGGTCTTCATCTCATTGCATTTCGAGTTGCTGCTCTCGCCACCGTCTACCATCCCCCGCCATCTATCCAACTTCCAGTAGTTTCGCCATCTCTCACTTCTAGTACCCTCTCTGCCGCTCGCAGCCCCGCTTCCCGCGCCTTGTAGCCACTTTTCAGAGCGCGGCGGCCTTTTTCACCTCCCATCACCCCTTCGAACTCGTTTCCGACGCCGCCCTAATGCTGCCACCCACGTTGTCGCCAACATCGCCCCGCACAACTCCGCCCTTCGCACCCCCTTCACCCGCCCCCTCCACAGCGTCGCCCCTCCCTCCCATTTACAATGTTAATACACAAGAAGTCTTAAGATATGGGGTCGGTTTTCTTTTCCTCGCGAGCCGCCGCCGCCTTCGCCTCCTCCCGCTGCGACTCTCCGCCGCTCGCCTTTCTTTTTTGTAAATGGAAATGGTTTTCTTCCGTCTCTGTTTGCGTTTTATTTACTTTTGCTCCAAGAGCAAAACTTTTTAAGTGCCTATGCGTCATCCTTCATTTGATGAACGCTATATAAACGGGAACGATACAAAATAACGCAACGGAATCCGCAATGCGTACTTCGCGGTAAGCAGATGATGTACGCGCAGCGGCCACGTTAAGACGCGGACGTAAAAATTAGAGCCGCCTATTCCGTGGGAAGATATAAATGTAAATGGGATTCCTCCCACGAAGCTCGGGTGCCGCTCGCCCATGGTGGGCTCCTCTAATGGAAGGATTGCCAAACAGGGCGACGCGTCGTGTTTTTATGAAATACGATCTCATTTCCAAGGAATTTTCTAGAGTTAGCCGCTTAGTCCGCGGGTGCAAGAAAGTAATAGAGGACTTGAGCTGCAGTCCATATTTCCCGGTTACGTGTGTGTTTTATGCCTAAGGTTTTAAGCCGTGTGCTCCCAGCTCTCTGTTATGCGGTTTCTTTTCTTAAAGAAAATGAAAACGAGTGTAGAAATGTTTGAAAAAGAGAAAGGAAGAGATGAGAGAGAAAGAATAAATTCGTTTTCCGAGTAGAAAAGTTTTTTCCACGTTAAATTCCACGGTGATTTAGTTCCAGAATGCACACGATCGCTGATGGAGCAAAGTGACTAAGAGACACGAGAAGCTCGAAGGGCGAGTGAATTATTAGTGAACAACTGCTTTGGTATGACCTGTCACGACACCTATTGAAGAGTATTTTTCGTACCGAATGTGATACTAGGACACACGTACATCAGTACCTCTAGTCGAAAAAAAGATGAATTTAACGGATTTATCGGAGATTGATATGAAATCAATTTGGAACTTACCATTACAATTCAATTAAAAATGTTTGCTGTGCATACTTTCGAATTTTAAACAATGAATAAAAATTGCTTTTGCAATTATAACGGAATGTTTGTTGTGGTATGAAAGCAACAAAAATATTTTTTAAAAATACGTTAGAATTTTTTTCTCGAATGTGCGTAAATTAATATTAATTTGCATTTTATCTTTACCTACCATTTTTTAAAATTCATTTGTATTATGTTTCATATACAGATGGTAAAAAAACATTATCAGCAGCTTTTCTGATAAAGAAGACGAATATGTTATAAGAAGAAACTTCGAATGACATCATTGATTTGTCACGAACACTACAGAGACGTCCGCCAAAGTAAAATTGAAGGAACACATTTTGAGAAATCCCAGTCAGCAACTTGATCAACTACCAACAATTTCTTCAGCTATGCTACGCCACATGAAACAGCTTGTCGAAAATGCTCTCCAACATGCATAGGAACCGTTAAGATTAATTTCGGCGATAGCCTTGCAAAATTAGGCTTGGGTTTGGAAGGGGTCAAGGGAAAGGAAGAAGGAAGGCAGGCTATCAACAAAATGTACCGTGAATTGAAAATGGTGCAATATGGGGCACATAAAAGGAACATTTTGCTGTAGCTATAGAAAATTACTGCCACTATCTGAACTGCCACTCTCGGGATTCGTACTTATGACCTCCCGGTCAAAATGTGCAAACAATGCACTTCTCCCCATAGTACGTCGCAGTTAACTGATTTTTTGACGAATAATAAATAAGTAAGTAAATAAATAAATAAAGTAAAATAAATAAAGTAAAATAAAATATATCACGGGAAAAACTGCTTATGACTTGTTTTCACCAAAACAAATCCCACGCGGATTATCCGGGTTTTGAACTCGGGGCCCCACAGGCGTGTGCGCTAGGCAGTAGGGCACGAGCAGCCAACACGTCTCTTACGCAGAAGTAACGGAAATTCATTCTAGTGGCCCCAAATGGCAAATAGCTGCTGAAGAAACACAAAATGGTGTTCCAAAACGTATCACGTAGACAGTTCGAAAAAACAAATAAAATTTTTCCATACAACACTGCAACAAATTGAGTATTTTAACAAAAGTCATCACAAAAACAGCAATAACATAGTACACAAACAGTACAACATTTCTTTACCTACCAAGAATACCAAAACGTTCTTTCGCTCTACGTAAATAGCAATTATATAACAGTAGATGGATCCTTGGTAGTTTACACTTTCAAGACATGGACTGGGACGTAAGCAGTGGCGCAATGAGTATGTGACTCAGTCCGTATGCGATTAGTGGAGCTCAATTATTTGCATTTCGCAGTCAAAATCGGCGGCGGTGATTGTGTAACGGTTAGCGTATCGGACTGTTATACCCATGTTGGCGGGTTCAAACCCGATCGAAGCCGTGAGCGAAAGGGCGAAAAAATCCTTCGTTCGCCTTCCTTCGGAGGGAAAGTAAAGCCGACTGTTCCATGTTAGTAGATTTACTTGCATGTAAAGGATCTCCAAGCCTAAAAGACGCCTCTGAGCAAAATTCAAATCGCCTGTTTCGTCGCCCGAAAAATACCTCCTTCCTCCGCTAGTGGATAAACGGAGCGCAGCGAAATTTGCATGGTCAGACGGAAGAGCGGGCCTGATGCCCCGAATCTCGCCACGTAAAATACGGCATCAATGCAATTCAAAATCGAAACTATTTCATTGTTTTTGTATATTCCCCACGTTCCTGCGTATCTAACGAAAACATAGACACCTTTCACACTAACGGAGGCTGCACAATGTCCGTGCGCATTGGAAATTAGTAATGAAGTTTAAGGTCGTTTTTCATTCGTTCTTGATTTGTTTAGTGTAGAAGTAATGGTCGTTGTAGAACAAAGCACTAAACACACTTTTTAAAGATTTTTTTATAACAATTGTCTGGTAATTAATGTTTGATTGGTTTTCAATTTGTATAATAGAGTAAAAGTAAATTGTAAATTATAAATTACAGCAAAATTTTATTATAAACTAGGCGAAATTATCTACAGGCGTTATTTATATACTCGTGTCATACATTCTGAAGAATTATACCCCACAATCATTTGAGAAAACATCCATACCAAGCGCAGCATTGGAACCCTCATTTGGGACAGGAGTTGCCACCGCAGCGAAACTGACCGGAAAATCCTTGGTTTCGAGTCCTGACGGTGCACGGATATTCGACACCAGCTACGGCTAGGTCGAATTCAGCCGAAGGAAAATCTGAAGGAAAAGTGTAACGGCCTGCTCCTCCCGTCAATAGCATTCCGTGGCTTCTTCTCAGGTCTCAGATACTTGGAAAGGAAAACCCTTCTCCATCCGACGAATAGTCGTTTTAACTTCATTGAAAATATGTTTGGTAAGTCCATTTATCGTTTATTCCTCATTCTCCAGATAACCTGGATTTTCGAGAACTTTGATCCACCCCGGTGCCAATTCATTCCATTTAACGACTATCTGCTGTATTATTATTATTTTTATAATAATAATAATAATAATAATTATTATTATTATTATTATTACCTGTTTAACAAAACTGTATGAGGATAAGAATATCGTATTAAATTTTTAAAAACTCGTCAATAAAGTAGACAATAAACAAATGCACCGAACGTCGCCCTCAGTTCCGAGACTGCTTCAATAGCAAATATTCCTCTCAAAACTATGCTTCTTTTCTCAAGAAACAGTTCTTTGCTGCAGCTAATTCCCTTATACTATTGAGTCTTTAATTAGAAATATCTTAAGATACAAGTACGTTTATATACTCCTATACGTTTCAATACTGTAAAATAATTATTTAATAATTCAAAAATTCATGGATGTCTATATCAACGCTATAAATATTAAAATTATATTACGGCTGATTTAAAGTAAGTATAATAAATTGTTGGATCTGAAATTTAACAGATTCAATATTTGTTGAAAAAGTAATTACGTTCACTAGCTGTCTTCCAAAGGAACATTCGAAGATGCCATTTTGATTTCTATCATCTTTTTCATACAGAAAGAATATTGGTACGTACAGCTGTGCTTATAAAACCAAACAATTTCTCAAAACGTCGTGAGAAGTTACGACACAAGGTTTCGTAAAATGTTCCAAAGAAACTTGTTTACCCCTCCGAGAAATTAAATTACTCCTGTCCTTCGGGAAGAAATATGTTCTTCCCTTCAACCCATCCGTGCAATCAGAAAATGTGCACGTTCAGAGCACGTGCAATGA
Organism: Gryllus longicercus; assembly: GCA_038098605.1. Taxonomy (NCBI): domain Eukaryota; kingdom Metazoa; phylum Arthropoda; class Insecta; order Orthoptera; family Gryllidae; genus Gryllus; species Gryllus longicercus. Next base: position 172,514 of record JAZDUA010001141.1, on the reverse strand, counting down.
AGAAAATAACAAATGAAGAAACGTCCCGATGCGATCGTATAGGGTATCTCCGAATGTACACCAGCGCATTTCATCACATTTTAGGACACAACATCGTACACTAATTAAATTACGTAAAAGCTGCGTCAAGTGCAGAAGCATTTTTACTCCAAGCCAATTCCAATTTGGCAATAACTAATTAGCGTATTGGTTGCGTAAGCGGTCATTAACTTGGCGGGCGCGCAACACGCCGGCGCTGGCAAAGTGATGCACGTGGTCGGACGACTCAAAAATTTCCTCCTGCCTCTGCCAATGCGCTCTATCCCATTGAAAACGTAAATTAATTGGATTATTGGATTTACAAATGCGTGACACTACCTTGTAATTAATTTATCGACTGGGGGTACTGCGAAAATGTGAAGCTACCCTCCACTCTGTCAACTGTCGTTCGTAGATTTCGCTATTAATTAAAATGGAATTTATCCAATCCCTTTAGAGGGAAGAATTTTCTGTACTTTTATATCGCGAATTTTCGCTAATACGTTCACTCATATGAAATGCTCGTTTTGCAATTTAACTTGGTTCTGATTCACAATTACTTCACTTCATTTGATTTTTCATAAAAAATTTTTCATAAAAAAAAGCACCAAAACAGGTTGAAATTCAAAAATGATTTTTTACAGACAAATTTGTTTGCACAAAGTGTAAAATCAAGTTCCTTTCAAACTCAAATTACAGTGAATACTCCCAAATACATTTTTTGACAACATTCACATTATTTTCAATACACAATCGTTAAAATCTAATTTACTTATATAAATAAAGAAGAATTTTGCTTCGTGAACAAAGACTGCTGATTAATATGCGGAATGGTAGACCAATTTTACGGGGAGCTCATTTTTCATAGAGTAGGAACCAATAAATCCTCTACACACTTTTTTCAATTTATGAGTAATGCACAAACATATGAGAACACTAACGGTATCCTTGATATAATTTCTTCAACAATTTATTCTTGCCAGTTGATTACGATTAAAAACTCCACTTTCCTGGTAATTTCTCCAGAAATGATATAGGCAAGTACAATGATACTAATTTGATACAATAAAAAAACAGGTACAAATCGGCGACAAAGGAACATAGGATTACATCTTACATCAATAATAATAACAGTAATTATAATGAGATTCTTAAAATTAACAAACCAGTTAAAGATTTGGGTTTTTCCCTTTAATAATGCAGATTATGAAGCAACACTTTATTGTATTGCAGAATGTTAAGTGGAATACATTGTTCATTAAAGCTTATATTTGCATGAACAATAGCGGATGAGCCATAGCCAAAAATACGGTTGAATTAACAATCATCATGGTTGAGTTTGAGAATGTATTTTTTATAACTTTGTACTATGTAGAGAACTAAAAACCTAATATTATCATCTCAAAAAAAAAAAAAAAAAAAAACAAACAACGTTAGCAATATTTCCACGTTTACACTGCTCATTAAAACGTAATAGGAATAATAAAATATTATTTCATATTTGACAGTCTAACATCGTCCCTTCTTCTCTGAACATGAGTATGGAATTAAATAACAAATTCTCATTAAATAGTATATACATATAAGACCAAAAAACAGGCAATGTGATTTATTTATAAGAAATTTATAACATTTTTTCAAAACAAAAAATCATTGAATAGAAGAATTTAAAAATTAATGCAATGTTTCGACCCAGATTTTGGGGGTTATTAGGTACAGAAATCAATATTATACTTAATAATAACAATAATAATAATATGTTTATAAAACACAAAGAAACTGATGCCACTCCTTGTATAACATTATCTCTATATTCTAAAAGATCCACTACAGCGAGTACACACATTGCAAGGAGGCTAAACGAGCGGACAAAATCATTCACTCTACACTGCGTGGGTGGGACCAATAACTTGACTACCAGCAAGCGCCAAACGTCCACGTCGTATTGGTGCTGACAATGTCACTCACTGCATCAAACGTGATTATAAATCTAGGATGACACCAACAACAGCCCTAAGGCTCTCAAACATAATCTGACGCATAGAGTACACCGCTATTACCAATGAGAAGAGAGAAAAACATTGCTTCGAAAAGAAGGTTGTAACTTCGATGGTGGGTTTGATAATCTACTTGGGTGGTAAGGGTATTTGTTATAACACTCAATATTGGTGTTTCTCATCGTTCTTATAGATGTCTCGACATAAAAAATGAGTCATTGATCAAGAAGGTGATAAAATAAGAAAGATAAAAATAAATTTTTACAACACCCCTCAAACACATTTTCTGACTTTTCAAAAATAAATTATTCACCTTAACTTAACGTAGTGTACAAATAAATTATAACTGATCATTTTCTCATAATTTCCTATTTTAATTCGATTTTATGTTTTTTTTAATATAGACTCGTAGAGGGACCATATTTATTTTAATATGAATACATATATCTCTTGCAATAATACAAATAGTGTTGTAAAATTTATATACAACAAGTGCAATCTTCTGTCGGAAACACCTAGCATTGCAGAAAATAATGATGTATCCATATATTGGTTCTGTTATTTTTCGCGTTAAATAATCCTTGCCATATTTACATAAACGTTTTTAAATGTAGAAGCGGCCCCGACTTCGACAGCACGAAAAAATACACAAGTAAAGCCACGCGCATGGCTTTAATCTCCCACCCCACCCCGACCGAAGCCCTAGACCTGCAATTCTCTTGGAGGCGGAGAGGTGTAATTCTGTGCATTTGCAGAGCGCCCGAAGTCCGTCTCTCAGAGCGCTTGCTTGTTTCCATGGCTGCCCTAACGACCACCCGCCGTCCGCGCGAGCCTTGTGTCGTGGTCAAGACATTCGCAAGGGCAGCGAACCCTTGACCCCGGGCCGTGGGGCCCTTCGCCTCAATGGGGCCGTGATTGCTGGATCGACGGTTGGGGCCTTGGGCCGTGGGACGAGGCGGCGGAGGGCGAGCGAACGGCCGCGAGCGCCCTGCGAGAGGTCGCGAGGATGCGGGCGCCTCGCGTTCGTTAGCCAGTGCGAAGTTTCAGTTTCCCTTTGAACGTACTAATGCGGCTTTATAAAGATGTCGTTATTCATGGCGAGAATCAGAGCATGAGATCAACGTTTCTTCCTGATCACGTTAACATTATTCCAGAACATTGTAGGAAATAACGGTGAGATATCAAGATTATACCCTAGACTTCTCTTAGCTGCCATTTACAGCCATTTGTTGAAATACTTATATTTAAATTATTTTTCTTGGGATTACTTTTGTGATTTTATTGCTTGTGAAATCTATTATCATAAAACTCTTCTTGCTAATAAAACACAATAAAGAACCTTTATTAGTGCAGGAATAAATTTACAATACGGTTGAACTGTAGCAATATAAATTCTAAGCAAAAAAAATCTGCTATTACGACAGTATGCTAAAATACTCAAATAGTACTGAAAGGTTAAGACAATACTGTATACTTGCAATTCCTCGAATGCTCTCTTTTCTTGCGTGACTTATTCTTGCTGAATAAAAGCATTGAAATTAAATGCGGTGCCGGCTTTTCTTCCTATAAATAGCACATTTAGTACAACACAAATTATTTGATGCGGATAAGTTTGACTCACACCGATCACAACACCAAAGAGATTGAAAAAACAGTTGAACAAACTTGATCCCGTTGCTGTGTAAACGGGTGCTTGTTGAAATCTGATAGGAACCGAATACAAATCAATTGCAAGAATGAAGAATATTTTCTAACGAATCGATGTGCACCCGAACCCAATCTTCGAGCGTCCGATCACTTTTGTTCTTGTCGCTCCGTTTCGAAATCGCCCCGGCGAAGAGCGGCCGCGGCCCCGCGACGAATAAATCACCTCTCGGCCGTTTTCATGCTTAATTAATCCACATTTCATCCTTAATTATCCATAAACTCCAAGTGCTCTCCTGTCCCGGATATTCGAAATCTCTGAACGCGGGCGGTTGATGAGGCCGTTCGCGCGATTCCATTGGGCGTCGCCGAGGGTCTCGCTGCGCGCAGCCAGTCGGAGAGCACGCGCCCGCGGCCCCGCGCCGCCCCACCGCCCTCCTGCCTCCCACGCACCCGCCACAGGGCCAAAATAACACCCCCGCTTCGCCCCTCACGTAGCTTTCACATAACTGCCACCCCCATCCCCACCCATTCTGCCCATCCTCCTTTCTCTAAACAAGAGCCCCGCGCCGCCCCACCGCCCTCCTGCCTCCCACGCACCCGCCACAGGGCCAAAATAACACCCCCGCTTCGCCCCTCACGTAGCTTTCACATAACTGCCACCCCCATCCCCACCCACTCTGCCCATCCTCCTTTCTCTAAACAAGAGCCCCGCGCCGCCCCACCGCCCTCCTGCCTCCCACGCACCCGCCACAGGGCCAAAATAACACCCCCGCTTCGCCCCTCACGTAGCTCTCTCATAACTGCCACCCCCCACTCTCCACACCCCTCCGTTCTCTAAGCACCAGCCCCACATCGCCCCCACCGCCCTCCTGCTTCCCACGCACCCGCACCGGCGGTCCACAATAACACCCCCGCGTCGCCTCCATCATTAGCCTCATGCTGCATCACGTAGCTCTCACATCACTCCCACCACCATCCCCACTCTCCCTTCCCAGCCCACTCCACCTCTGTCTAAACAACATTCCCACGCCCTCCACCACCCTCCCCTCCCCCCTCGGATCAAAGTATCACCCCCGTTCCGCCCCATATCGCCCCCATCGCACAACCCTCAAGCCGCTTCACGTAGCTCTCCCACCTCACTCCTCCAATCATCTGCAACCCTATCGCTTCCACCCCTCTGCCAAAACAATACCCCCGCTCTGCCCCACATCGCATACATCGTACTATCCTCATGTCGTAGCTTTCACACCCCACTAACCCCCACCCCACACCCCCTAGACACCCCAGAGCATCCTACCTACCCATATGCCCTATCCCATTAGTCCAAACACTTCCGCTCCGCCTCTGTCGCTCCCACCGCACTACCTCACGCCGTAGCTCTTACACCCCTCCTACCCCAACCCTACGCCTCCTCCCCATCCTCTTCGCACCCAACCAACCCTACCCCATCTGTTCAAACTACACCCACTCTCCATCTTAATCGCCCCAACCGCACTACCCTCATGTTGTAGCTTCTACCAAAATTCCCATCCACGCACCCCTCGCACCCCAGCCCCTACGCACACCACACATCCCATCCCACCTGTCCAAAGACATCCGCTGGGCCTCTGTCGCCCCCAATGCGCTACCCTCATGCCGTAGCTCTCACTCTCCTCCCAGTCTACACCCCCGCATCCTTCCCACCACTCCTGTGAACAAAATACACTCCCGCTCCTCCCCACACCTCCCTCATCTCACTGCCCTCCCGTTCTCACACTCCCCGCCGCAACCCTCCGTCCCTCCACCCATCGCCCTCCCGCCACCTCGCCCTCACCCACCCTACACCATTCTCTCTTAGTCACACTTCGACATTTCACCCCTCCATGACACTCTCCCGCCTATCGCCCCGCCTACACTGCGGTCTCTCTCCACCACAATTCATTCCAACTCTTCTCAATGATGCCTTAGTTTACGTGGCAAGATTCAAACCATCGCGCCTTTTCTCCTGTCTGACCACGCAAAGTTCACCATACAGAGGAGAAAGAATGTATTTCTTCGGCAACGAAACAGGCGATTTGACTGTAGCTCAGAGGCGTCATTTCGGCTTGAAGATCTTTTATATGCAGTAAATCTAGAATATGGAACAGTGGGTTTTACTTCCCCTCTGAAGGAAGGCGTACGAATACTTTCTCGCCCTTAAAATTCCATTTTAACGACCCTAAAAAATACACGGTTGAACTCTCTAACTGGGGTGTAACAACCAGTCACATGTCTTACATGTAACACCAATCTTTCTTCCATTTCTCGGCATATTCACGCCGCCAACGCCTATTATATCTCGCCTTTTAGTCACTGTATGGTATTCTCCCTTCACTCGTACGTTGTCCCTCTGTAGCTCACACTATTTTCGAGCCGCCCCACGCAGACCCCTGCCTCGCCATCCTGATCACACTCACACCCTCTCCAACACACTCTGTTCACGTCACCGCCCACCCTCTCCCTCCCGTCGCCCTACTTTCATTCACAGTAATGAGATTACATGGACACTGCAATGAATATTTCTTTATCTCTTGTAGTGTCACCCGACCGCCTGTACTAAAAACACTTTTACATTTATGCGCAGGTTGTCGTGTTGAAAACGCTGACTCTTGTTAAAGAGAATGGATCAATTACGATCTAAGCTAATAGATGACCGATAATCAGTACTGTAGCGATACAGATTTCTCCATACGTTTTGAAATGAAATTCAGCGGACTAAAAATTTAAACAAACAGACTCGGCCACCCTGAGTTCTACTGGGAACAGATTGCGACATGGCCTCACGCGCGCAACCCCGCTTATCGGACAGCCGTCTCCGCCCCCGGCACATTAAGAAAGTCGTTACAAGGGTCAGTCGTCGACAGATTCACTGCGAGACGCACGTGTTCGCATGGCCAGCTGCGCGAACCTTCTAGATCGCTCTTGAAATCTACATCCAGGGAATCCCAGAGCGATAAATTCTTTCACGGACAACGCCTGTCCTGTGCAAGCATGTTCCAGAAGGAATAAGAAAATTCTGGACGCTCACAGTGATACAAAGAGTCGAAACTTCATTCACTACTCCTGTCACGATTGGTTGAAATAACGTAATGCGACATTTCTTTTGGCCAATAGCGACGCACCTATCATAAGGAGCTAGAACATACGAAAAAATTGGGTGGGGGCAAAAGTTAACCTCATACGATTCGACTTATAAGAATATCAGAAGGGAGAGAGCAGCCAGAAGGGCCAGAGCATCAGACGGGGCCAGATCTTTTAGACGGGGAGCAGTCGGGAGAGAATCTTCTCCGGGGGGGTAACTATTCGTCGGGGAGAGACCAGTGTGTCTCTGAAAGACTTGTAATTTTTGTCGGAAGGAGCCTGAGTTCTAGGCTGAGGGCAGTTGGGAGAAAAACTTATCTGGGGTGGGATTATTCGGGCGAATGTGCCTATGTGGGATTTTATTATTTTGCTGCGAGTTTTGAGCATTGAGCCGGCTGCAGTAGACAGAGAAAATTCTCTGGGGTGGGAATTCGTCGTGAGGCGAATGTTTCTCCGAAGAAGTTGTAAACTGTCCGAAGTTGTGTTCGACAATTATTATCACGGAAATCAGAGAGACGCATGATCGACCACTACGTTCCTGAGATTGTGAACGCCCGGCCGCTCCAAGTCTACCAGTTTCTGCCAGTTCTCCCAGACGCAGACAACACTACTAGACGCCGTTTCAACGCAGCCACGCGCCACCGCCCTTTGGGTGACGCCATCAGACGACCCGACCGCCAGCTGACGGCCCGGGGGGTCATTGACCTCCGCCGAATTCTTCTGAAGGACGGCAGCCGTTTCCTCGCCCCGGCCGCGCCCCCCTGTGAAGGTTGCCGCCGCCCTCTCGGCCGCAACGCGCCTGCCTAGGGCCCACAGAAAAAACTTTACCAAGGCAATGTAATTCAGGGTATTCATCCATGCGTAAATTCTGTAATGCGGTGTCACGCTATGACACATTGATCTGTAATATTTTTACCATTGTAATTATAAGTCTTCCTAATTTTAAGCTTTATTCTGGCTACTAACTTTTCATCTTCTTATCTGTCCACTTAATTTTCAGATTTCTTATTCTATTTACAAGTGTAACTTCCCTGGGGCATTTTAAATTATTTTGCCCAGGAATAAAAGTGATTTTTACCAGTGATCAAAGTGTTTCTTTCATGTTACCAGTATCTGTTTAACGATTCCTTCCATCACCGACTGAGCTATTTCAGGGCCGCTTACCGGGCGTTCTCTCCTGAGACGACTGGGGGTGTTACAGTACATCGTGATGGAGCAAGCTTTTAGGGATACCGTTTATTTTTGTAGAATATTTTCTTCATGGGAATTTGTTTCTGTATCGTGAGATGTATGCAGTAAAAAATGAGTTTGTTGATCGAGAAAATAAAACTTTCCTGTGCTAAACTTGCAGATAGCACTATTAAAAACACTTTAATTTCCTATACATATATGTCTCTTTACAAACGTGGAACTCAAATTAAAAATAGGTTAATTGAAATTTTAATAATAAAAAGTTAATTTGTACCAAATTACCTGTAATTGAAAAATAAGAAATCCACAGAAGATTATAGTACGGAAACGATTGTTATTTTATATAGTCGTCCCTGTGAATACCGTTAAATATGCAGAGCTTGAGCATCTATGGGATCAACAAGGGTTCGTTTTAGTTACCGTTTTATTGTACCCTTCAGATCAGAATCATTCAATTTACTACTTGTGTTAGATGATATCTAAACGTACCTTCATCGCTAATTAAAACTTGTAATAAACGTAAATTTACACAAATGGAAGTTTAATTTTACATCGATTTGCATTTGCATGGAACCAGCTAACAGGCTGTGTATTCGTACCAATGTCACCCCCGAAACTAGCGAGGAAAACGCCAGAGATAAAATCGCGAAAGACACTAAAGGTACCATGCAAAAGGTTAAGTGCCGTGTATCCGCGTTATTTGGCAAACTTTGTCTTGCCCTTGCACACCCTTTTCTTATTTCTCTTCTGTATTAGCAAGGGCGTACCTTTAGTTCAGACTACTATGTCCATATAAAAATGTCCCATTAGCCAATTATTTATCTTACATTAAAAGTAAAACACGATTCTTTTATTGCATTAGAACCTTATTATATTAACTTTATATTATTATATTAACTTTAATTGCATTAAAATGGTTTCACTAATTTTGTAAAATATCATGAACTTGTAACATTGTTGTTATTTCCAAAGTTCTATACCCGCCCAAAACATGTTTCAATTAACTCTAATATAGATAGATATCACGATATTTTAATATTTTAAATGTATGGTCTATTTCCATAGAGCATTTGTAATTGTGCTTCGAGCTGTATGTATAGCGAATGACATCATAATAGATGAACTACATTTATTCTCTTCAATATCCTAAGTCGTGCACGAATCATTCAACCTAAATTCTGACAAGTATAACGCTTACATTGATTGTAATCTAAAAACGCTATTGATATATACTCCAGTTAATTTTTTGTACTCTTAAGTTTTACAATTATTGGTTTGTGAAGAGTAAGTTTTATTACGTTTCAAAACCATACTGAGTTATTCTTTGTTTCATCAAATGTTCGCTGTCTATTTTCATCTAATTAATGCCTTTATTCTTCAATAACCGTGATTCCAGTCTTCTAAAACGTTGGAGATGAATACTTAACATATTTAAATTATATCAGAGCTGAAGGACACTCATTCTTTTTCAATATATTACTCGACATTAATAGAAAAAGTAACTCTCTTTTTAAAAATGAATATTCGATAGAAATATTATCATTCTTTATATTCATTCATACCTACCCGTGTTCAGTTCCTTTCCACTTTTTATGGCGGAATCTGACAGAGAATACGTGTTAGATCTATTATTTCAACGTCTATCATCGATGTCTCAAATCTATAGAATTTCTTTTGACCCCTTTTGGAGTATATGTATATTCTGGAGGCCAGGTCTACCGCGACATTGTAGCAAACAAAGGTATTATTAAAGCGATTAGAATTTTTTCCCGAGACGTCATTTATGCTTGAGGTTTTTTTAACATGCCGTAAATCTGCGTGTCGAGATAAACATCTTTACCTCCCCTCCAAAGGAATGGGGATTATATTCACCATTAACGACAGGATTCGAACCCATGAACTCAGATAATATATTGCTACCTTGTTTCTCCAAGGAAGACACGAATTTAATAAAAGATTACTAAAGACATGTATGATAATAGAAACTTTTTTCTATACGAGTTTTAGAAAATTATTTTTAAAAGTACCGAAAATATGGAAAAAAAATATACGAAACTGAATGTAGGGTGACACATGCACGCGTGCTGTCCCATAACGATCGATACAGTTTCGAACCCATGACGGAAATTACTGCTAAACATATTTTAAACCACTAAAGAGGCTATGGGGTATCGATGGAGAGATTTCTTTAGAATCGTAGAAACTCCAATCCTATGCACTTGCGGGCAGGTTAGAAACATGAAAGTAGTAGAAGTACAAACTGAAACGAATCGGAGAAAACAAAAATGTTCGATGTCCAGATGCGTCAAATTTTGAAAAGCAAGTAAAAGGATTCTAAGTTCCAGACATCGACATTTTTTCTGGACATTAATAGTTGAAGGACACTCTACAGATATCTACAGAACCGGTAAAATGTAACATCGAACATTTTGTTTTTTTCCAATTCATAACGGTTCTTGTTCGTATCTACCCAAGAGCTCACAATTTAATATGCTACAATGCTTTATTGAGAAAATGCTTCATCAGAGGCCCCGCCCATCGATTTACAAGAGCGGGGGTGGGGGGGGCGCGTTCAGTCCCCGGGCGACGGCAATTGCGCGGGCGGAGGAGCACTCCGGGCTGATTGGGCGCGATCAACCTGCGTCGCACATCCCCCCTCCCCTCCCCTCCCCTCCACGAGGAGTTTCGTAACCCTTACTACTTCGAACTACTTCTCTCCGTCAGTTCTCCAATGAATCCTCGTCGGATTTTGACGTTCCCCTCAGAATTTTGGGAACTTTTCCGTCTCCTCGAAGGAAAAAATATTTTTCATTTTAATAATCAGTGTCTTTAGCAATGTTCTGGAATAAAAATGAGAAGAAACGCCGAAAAATAATGTATTTAAAGTAAATTAGTAAATTAGAAATGTTTCCGTTGAACACTTATATAATTATCAAAAATTATCAATTCATTGAGATTTAATACGTTGACATATTAAATTGTATGAATGTAAATGCACATTTTCACAAAGTACTCGTACAAATTCTTTGGGCGTGTATTTGGGCATTCCATTGCAAACGTGGTAATACTTTTTAAAACGGTTTTAATCAATCATATGGCATGCGTTATTATCCTTCGTAACGTTTCGATACTCACATTTTGAAATCTTCAAATGTTCATCTTTGTATTTCGGTAACAATTCTCAATAATCTGATGTTTTGATTCATTACGAAGTAATTGTTTATATTAATTTATAGAATAAAGGTTATTTATCTAAAGGTTAAATTATATCCATTTATGATTGATTAATTGATTGCTGACTCTGGGAACGTCCACATTAATCCCGTGTCTACAGTGGATAATTTATAGACACCCCCTCCCCTCTAGATGTTAAGATGCGGCGCCAACCTATTGTCGGTCTGCAGGGGATTTTCCTTTGCGAAGTATCTCCCACCAGCGGCGCAGCGCCCCAGCCGGAAAAAGCGCTAAGCTCCCGACTCGATAAAGCGGTAGTGTAGTGTATGTAAGTATAAGGAGTATTATCAACATTCACTTTCTCACACTTACTTCGGCGAATTTTCGACAGAAAAACTCTTTCTGCTGGGCCCTGGAAACAAAAAACTGTCTACATTTTGTTCCTGTATGTAGTAAACTACTTTCTCTAACACGTATAGTCATAATCCACGTTTTGTGGGTCTTTGAAACCGAAAAATCGATTGACGGCAAAATATCTCGCTGTCCGTCAGTCCGTGGTCAACGTTAGTGACAACAAAACCGTTCATCCTATTTTCTCCAAACTTACATTCCCCGACTGATTTAATAGTACTGAAGATCCTACGAGTTTGAAATGGATATTTAAATTGAGTGGGGAAGGCTACTTTACAAGGAGCTTCATTTATATATTCAAAATGTTCTCAAAAATGTTTCCCAAATTTTTTATTAAACTTTGCCTTTGGGTAGAGTAATGGACGCATAAAAAATGGCGCAAGTCTTATGCAAGTTGAAATCCCTCATTTTTCAAAAATTACATAAGTTCACGTTTTTTCAGCATCTTTCTAGAACCACAAGAAAAACTTTTATAAATACTTCGATAGAAATTTGTTTTCTAAATTAAATCTGTTCAAAGACAGATCTTGAAATAACGTCATGTACAAGTTTTCGAAAAAATGAATATTTTTCGTGAAAAATAGGCAATTTTTTTCATTGTTTTTCTCAAAACGGCTCCAATGTTTTTAAATTTTTACCTCGTATGTATCAACGGTCCTAAAAATAACTGATGCTAGTACCATTTTATGCGAACTCACTGTATTTTCGAAAAATGCATAAAGATAACATTCCAAAACTACAAATGTTAAAACAGATTTGTGTATTTCCGTGGATACGAGAAGGAACCCTTAAAAGATCCGCACAGGCATTATTTTCGTGGAACTCTCTGAATTTTAGAAAAAATTGGAATTTAGAAATAGTGCGAGAAAGTATGTGCTGTTGGAGCATCACAAGTTTCGTTACGAGGGTCCGGCATTAAGAATTTTCTATCTAAAATTCGTCGTTTTCGCACTTCACAATACTATTTTTTCTTCCAAACTAAGAGCTACAAAATAAAAAGAGTGAAACATTCACAAACTAAGAAATCTCAAATTTGTGTAACCTTATTCTAACATACTACCTGCATTTGAAACAAAATCAAGAACCATAAAACCGAGCAAGCAAGCATTGCATTGCATTGCTTGGACTTTCCACAATCTTGACTCGATTGAGCGTCACGTCATTTCTCAGGTGTGCAATTGAGATACACGGCAGCGCTGCGGAACGATCGTATAGCGGCGAGCAGCGCATGCGATGCATCAAAGGAATATTTCTCGCTAAAGGCAGCAGGAAGCGCGTTTCCTGCAGCCCCCTCGTCATTGCCGCAATTCATTCTGCGCGCCGCAAACGTCTCCGTCTGCGCTCGTAACGCCAGGCCGTAAAACCATTCGAGGAAGACCGCCTCATTTCGCAATCAAAAGCTCACGCAACGCGGTGGAAAGCAACGCAATTCCAGCCCAGGGAGCATCCACACGCGACCGCAGCAGTGCGCCGAGATGACGCTTGTGGAAGAGCTAGGGAAGCCAAGCCCCGGATTCATTCACTCTTTCTGTAGAATTGTAGACTAGAAATTGCGCGAGACAAAACCAGTATTTTTTGCAGTGTCCGAGAAAAACTATGTATTTAAATTAAATGTGGTAAATTAAACATGTTATCTAGAATCAAGAAATATATTTTTTATACCTGAAAACATCGTTAATTTACCATATTTAACTATTAGACGATGTCTACCAGCGATCTAATTAGAAACGATGTAGCCTTGAAGTGTTTGCTTCTCGCAAGTGAAGAAATGAAAGTAACTTCCGGTCTGTGCATTTGGTTTGGCGAGTATACTTCAGGCCAGAGGTTCAGCTAGGTTGAACGGGACATTGTTGTGAAGTATTCGATAAAGTCACAGGACTCTGGGAAGAATGAAAGAGCTGTGGTACCCGAAGTTCTGATTTACTTTTACTTCAGATTCGCAATACGGAAATTCTAAAGGATCTAAGAGACTAAATCAGTATTTTTTCCGTATCGAAGAAAACCTTTGCAGCGTTGAGGTGTTTGCTTCTTGCAAGTGTGGAAATGAAAGAAAGCGCCTGTCTATGCTTTTGGTTTCGTTCATATATTTCGGGCCCTTACCGCTTCAGGCCGTTCCACATTAAATGTCATATCACTGAACAGAACACGACAGCAACTGCACTTAAACTCAGTTCCTTGAACGATGTTTAATAACATCGAAGGTCTTGGGTCGACGTTTTATTAACCCTCAACCGGGATATTTACATTCTTTTACACAATTGGGACTCTGGGGTCACACCCCCCAATAAAATAATACACAATTTGGAACTTCTTTATGACTTGAATATTGCCGTGTGCCGGTTGTGGGTTAACATGGATGTTTTAATGTTAAGCAACGATGTACAAAACATCGAAGCCTTATTGGCGCCGTGGGATCCCCAGAGCCCCGCGCGGGCGAAGAGGCAAAGCGCCGAGGCGCGCGCGGGGCGGAAGGAGGCTGCGGGAGGGGCGGCGGCGGAGGAGCGTTAATGTCGCGCGCACTTACGGCCTCATCATCGCCCTCCGCGCTGCGCCGCCATTAAGGCCTTTGTGAGCTAAGGCCCTTGCGCCCACGACCCCAACACGCTTTGTATTGGAATCGGCCCTCCGCGCCCTTCGGCCCTCCGCGCCCTTCGGCCCTCCGCGCCCTTCGGCCCTCCGCGCCCTTCGGCCCTCCGCGCCCTTCGGCCCTCCGCGCCCTTCGGCCCTCCGCGCCCTTCGGCCCTCCGCGCCCTTCGGCCCTCCGCGCCCTTCGGCCCTCCGCGCCCTTCGGCCCTCCGCGCCCTTCGGCCCTCCGCGCCCTTCGGCCCTCCGCGCCCTTCGGCCCTCCGCGCCCTTCGGCCCTCCGCGCCCTTCGGCCCTCCGCGCCCTTCGGCCCTCCGCGCCCTTCGGCCCTCCGCGCCCTTCGGCCCTCCGCGCCCTTCGGCCCTCCGCGCCCTTCGGCCCTCCGCGCCCTTCGGCCCTCCGCGCCCTTCGGCCCTCCGCGCCCTTCGGCCCTCCGCGCCCTTCGGCCCTCCGCGCCCTTCGGCCCTCCGCGCCCTTCGGCCCTCCGCGCCCTTCGGCCCTCCGCGCCCTTCGGCCCTCCGCGCCCTTCGGCCCTCCGCGCCCTTCGGCCCTCCGCGCCCTTCGGCCCTCCGCGCCCTTCGGCCCTCCGCGCCCTTCGGCCCTCCGCGCCCTTCGGCCCTCCGCGCCCTTCGGCCCTCCGCGCCCTTCGGCAATTTAAATAACAATTAGGAACATGACAATTCGTCTCCGAGAAACCTATTTTTTCGCCTTCATCGCGTCTGCTGTCTGTAATTGCTCCACTTCTTGAGAACCGCTTGAAATAGAGATTAGGCTTGGTAAAAACCATGAGCATATTTGTTGAATTGGTGAATGCCAAGCTATTTTAAAGAATTCTATTTTTGTAAAAAAAATAACAAAAAATATGTATGGAAATAAACGTGTCCTAAAATGCGCGTATTACATAGGGCTGGAGTGCGATCACCTTACTTTCGAAACCTGGTTTGTTTGGTTTTTGTATAAATTCTATTACTAACAATTGTCTTAACGCAGTACCGAAGCAAACTGCCCATTGGTAAGCAAAGCCAGAATCAAGTGTGCAAGAGAGAAACATATTTGTCAAGGACACTTCGCTTAACATTATATAAAGTTTAAACATACGATTTTATTTTACTTACTTTTAAATTTTTGCATGAATTACTTACGTTATGATACTTATTACTGTTTTGAATTTTGGAAATTACATTTACGTCATTTGTCGGAACTGTAAGCCTATTTGTTGGAGCAAAAGCCGCAAATAATTCCATCTTTCTATATGCAGTCGACATTGCTAAATACGAGTGTTACAACAAAAACTGTCCGATAGGGCATGGTTTTCACAATGTTTATAATGAAACGTTCAGACATTAGGGAATACTAATACCGAAGTAAGTTTGATTATACCATTACCATTTTCGTTCTACTTGAATTCTAGTTCAGGAGAAACTCTGGCTATTGAGAATCAATAATAATCGAGCGCAGTCTTACTCCACTTTCCTTCATAATAATCTAAGAGAGTCATTATTTGTTGACGAAAACTTCTCCGTATCCGTAACTTCTCTGTCCTTACTGCTTTAGGGGCACTACACAAATTGATAGTATAAATACTTGTCTGCAGATCTTATTGTAGAGAAAATGTGGAAACTTATTTGGTTCAGAACTCCTCCAATCGAAAGTATCATATTGGTTGTTCTGTAAAATATTCAATGAAAATTTCAATTTAAAATTTACTGAGCCTCAAGTAGATTCTTGTTGTCTCTGTGAACAATTAAATGTTAAATTAAAAAGTCCCAGCTTACATGACAACACGAAGCGTATTGCAGTAGCACAGCATATGGTTCACAAAAGACGTTTCGATAAGTTTTACAAAAAATTAGACTATATGAAAAAAAGGAGAATATGTTGCCTCCATTTCCATATTTTTCGTGCAAAATTTGATGGTCCTAGTTATCCATATTAGAGAGATATTACATTTGCCCCAGCTAACTTTCAATGTTTTCATTATTCATCATTTTAACTATTTTTTATACTTTCGTGTTTAGGAGCTCGAGGTAAAGTAAAATTCAAATAAAATTATCAGGTTACAAATTTGCTGTTGATAAATGTTATTATAACTATACTATGTTATTAAACCTATGAAGTTTCAAACCAATGAAGTATGATCACGCATCTATAGTAGAAAATGTGAACAGGAAAACGTAGAGTATTCGATAAACTAATATTCATAATTTGAGAGAAATGTTAACTCTGGGAACACATAACCATTTGACTTTTTCCTAGAAAGAGCAGTTTTCTATGAAATGGCAGATTTAGCGCAAACGCCAATACGAAAAAAATGTTTAACTGTACTGGGATGCAGCCGCACAGGAATACGTTAAACTTTAAATGCATTCTGCAGAGATTGTGAGCACTAGACATGCAATCAAAATCACAATTACAATATATTAGCATTACAAATAATACATTTTGAACTTACATTACAGACCGCAGAAACGTGACTTCTGTAGTTCGTTATGACGAACTACTATTTTGTGAATACTTCTCCCTGCAGCTGTACCTATTTCCACAAGAGTTACACATGTATTACGTCATCTCCGCCCACGACACATGCATATGGAATAATGTCTTATTTCCTCTTCACAACGATTTTAAACAGGGCAAGTACGGTTGCAAAGATATAAGGGATATTCCATAACAGATTTTCGTTACATGTGATATTACATTGCAATTTTAACTAACAACCCCTTCCCCACTACCGAAAAACATACGCCAAAATGGATTTAAAATAATATAATTTTACCTTCACTTTCACAGTCTTTTCCCAGTCCTTTATGGAAACTGATTTCCAAATAATAATCAGTTTCTTGAGTTGATTAAAATAGAAATGATTTGAAATAAATTTTAAAATGACATTTAAAATTAAATAATAATAATAATAATAATAATAATAATAATAATAATAATAATAATAATTAAATATAATAAAATTAAAAGAACTAAACAAATATTGCGAAGTAGTTGCTTTGCCCAAAGCGGTCAACATGAGGTGATAAGTCTCAGAAGCTGCGTGTAACAATATTAATCTCGCGTCTCTGCACATCGATTTTGTGTCTTGTCTAATTGTGGCAACACCGTACGTCTCCCCCCCCCCTTCCCTAGGAAACTCCCGCCCCGTTCGCTGAGCGCGGTGCGACGTATGGCGCGAGAGGAGTTTCTAGGCTGAGTTGCGAGCGACCGCAAAGACAAGGATGAGGTGGGTAGAAGTGTGTGTCGCAGCGACGGCGCGCAGACCTCCAGTGCGGTTAGTTCCCCAGGCGCAGCGCGGCGCAGCGCTACGAGCGAAAGCGCAGCACGCCACGAGCAGACGCAGTGCGCCCAAAGAGCAAACACCGCACAAACATTCCTTGGATAAAAAGTATGTTTAGCATGCGGCCGCGAACCGCGGTTTCTCCTGCTTGTGTTTTGTGAGCGAAATACCCATCTCTTTTCATTCTAACTAATAATGTGCAAAGCACTGCGAAGCATGTGCAAAAACTATGCGATGTGTGTGTGAAACTTGTTTTGCATACACCGGCGCACATATTAAGTAACTTTTTATTTTAAAGTTTCATGAAAGAAATATTACAATAAAAATGTACATGAAATTTCACCAACTCTTGCGAACCTATTAAAGTTGGAGGTGAACCTGGGAGTTGGAGGGAACAGAAGGCCTCGAGGCCTGAGACTCTCAAATAATTGTATTATAATTTTCATATACATGTAACATGTTCATATACAATGTAATTATTATTTAAACAATATGACTATAATTTATTATTATTATTATTATTATTATTATTATTATTATTATTATCATCACTTCAGTTTAACATTAAATTGCATTCAAGCATTATTTGAATTGTAAAATGTTCGAAGACTATTTAGCCTCATCGCAGTAGCTTTAAACGACGCTCAAATGATGTCAACATTTTTACACGGAAGGAAAGACATGAAGAGAAAACTTTTATAAAACTCTAGGATTAATTTATTTTTATACAAGTAATCTTAATACTTTTATTTGTCTGCTCATTTCTTTTTCGTAGATTTTATTGTTGTAACACCCTTTGTTTCACTCCCAATTAGGCAAGCAATTAAGTAATCGGGAAATTGTGTACTTCACAGTTGCTCCCACTTGCAGTTTATGCAGTTTCATAGAGACACGAAGTCATGTTTTACAAGTTTTTTTTCCATTATCTTAGTGGGTCAGAAGTGAAAAGGTGTGCTATTTTCTTACTTTTAGTAAGAACGATTATATATTATACATTATATCTTTATATATAAACTTAATAATTATAAATATAACCATCTTGAAAATTATTCATACCACTCTTTTTTTCACATCTCATGAACATTCAGCAACACATTTTCTTTCAATTACAGCCATGTTGAATTTGCTCCACTTTTTTATCACTGCTTTATTAATACTGCATGCTTTTTAAAGTTTTTTAATGTTACATTTTTGGATGTAACTTAATTAGTTGGTAAAAATGGTTGAAAAACATACTATAAAATATAAATATATTTTATTTACATTGATCTGAATGTTAAATATCATGGATTCTCAAAGTTAATTTATTTGGAAAATGTTTATAGTTTTTAACAATATTTTTCTTTCATGATAACCACTATATCCCACCTGATTGATCACTCTTGCCTCAGCCCGATCTATTCAAATATATATTCCCTATTCCATTCATATTTATTGCATTTACACGAAGGGTCCTCGGTGATTGTAACTCGATGAAAATACTACATTCCTAATTATCCATGGCCAGATAAGAATATTGGTAAGTTCGCCTTTCATGTAAGTTTAATTCCTAGCCGGTCCAAAAAGGAAAGAAATATTATAAGCCTGCCTTTCGGACCAGTGCGACGCGTGGGTGGGGACGGGAAGCGAGAACGGGGGGGGGCGGGTGAGGGGGAGGGGGAGGGCGCGTGTATAATGCAGGTCGTGGAGGAGCCACGACCTGCGCCGCCGCCCTCGCCGCCAGCCGGAAGCTGCACTCCCTCATACATCAGCGGCGAGAAGCGGAGCAGGGACTCGGCCGCCCCGCCCCCCGCCCCCCGCCCCCCGCTCCCCCCTCCCCCGCAGTGCGAGCGCGTCCCCTCGGCGCGTCCCGGATAAATCATGTCGCCTCCCCGGCGCCCCGCCCCGCCCCCCGCCCCCGCCGCCGGGCGCTGCCTCGGAGCGTCCCCTTTAAGCCGCATGCGAAATCGCGAGACACAAACATCGGAATCGAATCACGCCGTCGCTGCAGCCAGAGCCGCGCCGGCGCCTTGTCGAATTCGCCCTTCCGCGGGCACGGGCGGAGCCAGCCGGTCATTCTGGAGTGGGCCATCGTAGAGTTTGCTAAATAACAAACATTTGTTATTATATTGTATATTATTTTTGTAGGATATATCTTACAACACAATATTTTTATATTGTTTGTTTACTACAGTAGCGGCCTCTAAGCGACTCTGACAGTTCGACGCGCTCACGTCACAAATACCACAGACATGGCAGATATATTAAATCTTAAAACATTAACGTTTACTGACAGGCGACGACACGTCTTGATATTATGATCACCATAACCTTCGCCTCAGCCAAACCTATTCGCCTCCGCGTCTTCGTGTGAGTCAGATGAGCGGCAACGCTCAACCCTGGCTGTGAGAAAGTAAGCAAATTCCCGCAAGCTGATTGCTTCAGAGCAGATCACATGACGAACCGCAGCACGAGAGAACTGTCAGTCTCCTATACGCTGCCAGTACAGTAGTATTATGATTGTCACTATATAAATTTCTGTATCTTAATCCTTGTACAGAAATATAATTCTTTAATAATTACATAATGGTAATACAAATATTTCAATAAATTTTGCAATAAAATAATGTTACAAGCGAAATCTGTAAGCCTTTGAGGGGGGCATGGTCCCCATGTCCTCCATACCCACCCCCGGGGTCCGCCGCTGTCCGCGTGTAGGCTTGGCGCGGGGGAGAGTAGCACTGTTTAGTTTAACGTACAATGAAGGCTTTCACGGTCGGTTTCTACATAATTAGACGTCTCCGGGTTTGCAGGCCGGATCAGCCTCCGTTAGACCTCGGTCTACAAACCCGGAAATGTCTAATTACTGTTTAGTTTGTTTGGCATTTACTTCTTACTTTGGCCACTGGGACAGGTAATGAGACTGCATGAATGTTAACACTGTGAAGAAGTTCAGATTCTGCAAAAGAAACGAGTTGAAAATTTACATCGGAGATATTTGTGATTTAAATAGTAGAACATAAATACAAAGAAATACATTTTTAAATGAAAGTAGAAAGCGAACATAAAACGTAGATTAATGTTATCGAATCTGTACGTATGCGTGTGCAAATACGTTGTCTCCTACTGAATATAAGTAACTAGAACCTTTTCCTTCGAGAACCTTCTTCCCCCAAATGGATTTATGATGTGTACTAAGTTATGTCCAAAAATAAGTTGTAAGTAAAAACTTTAGGAACGCATGCTAAATGCATTAAGATGGAACGGACAGCAATTTTAAAACTTATCGGTGCTCATTATACTCGTAAAACGTAACATAAATTCTCATTATGCTCTACCTACTTTACTGAGTTTAATATAAAACTCTAATGTTAAGTAGGTTTGCGCCGAATGATATACATTTCAAAGAGGTACAGTGAAGATATTTGTGTACTTGTGTATTTGTACAAATGCAACCTTTGTATCAAAGATATATGGACATTGAACAATGATTATCTTCGTCGCTGTCCTTTAATTTAGTTTGAAAGTAGTAAATTCAGATTGAACTTATATATACCCCTCTCTATAATTATTACAGTGCCTCATTGAAATAAATAATATGATAAAAATAAATAATATGAGTTACAAATAAATTGATATTCAAACATCTTTTTTTCCAGAATAAACGCGAAGTCAATTTTGCTACAGGGGAAAGTGCAAGGGGAGGCAAGGCAAACGGGAAGACGGAAGTACGAACTTCTGCAAAACAGTTGCGCGAGTTAATTTTAAGAAACATTAAAGATGAAAAGACGATAAGAAATGAGAGGAAGAAATGCGGCTGATAACGCTATCGCTCCAGCGAGCGACAAATCGGAATGTTCGTCTGATAATAACTCACGCCAACCCTGTGTGGATTTCAGCTGCCCCAACCACATTAAATAAATTATAAATCTTTCAAAACAAATTCCTAAAAATAACAGTAATTCGTATCTTGGTTTGTCAGGAAAAATAAAATAGTAGAATAGTAAATATGAGTTCGATAAAAACATGATTTCTCAGTGAGAAATTCTCACGTAAACAATATGAATAAGAATTGAACAGTTAGTACGGAAAATGCAAATAAGGGTTTAAATAGTCTTGCGATTAGTAAACATATTTCTAATATTATCGTTAAGTATAGAAAGAAATGTTTTATGGCTGCGTTAATATCACGAAATAGTCACCGTACAAAGTGATTTCTTGAACTAATTGTTAATAGCAAAATGCAGTAAAACAAATAAAATACATTCTCAGATTGATTGTAAATAATATAAAATTTCACGTTTATACAACTGTAATACTATTGTTTTATGAGCGGCGATAAATTATATATTCGTGCAGACCAGAGCGTCTGCAATGGGTCCACCGTTTCTGTTCAGGAGCTTGAAATGAACATGGAAAAATAAAACATCTTGATAGGAAATTAAAGAATATGCGCAGCAGATGTTTTTCAATGATCACTCTAGAAAATGATGTAAAGATTATCAGACCTAATACATAGAGTATAGAAAACCTATTGAATGTTAATTGCATACCTTTCGTTGATCCAGCTCAGCCCTTTCACTCTCGCGTCGCACGTATTATTATGCGCTTGTATGGCAAATTAGCTTGAAATATATGTAATGGTTTGAATTGTCACCAACTGCAGGTTCGAATGTTGTATCATACCGACACACTGCCAATAATTCTAATGCAAAATCACGAGTTCCAAATGCGACCGCTACGCCGGACTTGCCAAGGACACCGGTCCGTTGCCGCACTCAAACTGTTCTCTTGTTTCTTCTTTCAACAACAAGCTAGAAAGTAACGCTCTCTGGCGGTTGAAGAAAGAAATTTGTTCCGAATTCTGCCCGGGCAGCAATATGGAGTGAAACTAGACGCTCGGGCGAAGCATCCTTGGCTACTGGCAACTGAAATGAAGTGGACAAGGAGTGGGGGCGCTCAGACCGGGAAAAAAAGCTGAGAAGCGTGATCCGCGCTTCAAAAAGAGGGCGAGACGCTCTCGCTGGAGTAATGAAATGTAGACAAAAAGCCTGCATGCAAACTTACGTGAAACTAATAAGTAAGGGATAGATTTTCATGAACTAAAACATCGCTAAAAAACAATAAATAAAATGTTTTTAAAATGTTGTTGAAGTGACCTGAACGCAAAGAAAAATGACAGAAAAAATTGACCAAAAACAATTTAGATTAATTACATTGTTTTGAGGGATTGTGTTCATTAATTTTATTAGATTTTCGTTAATTTCAATGCACGAGTAATCGTTTATCAGCCCTTAATTTTACAACACATAATTTACAGGAAGCGACAGTTTCTTCCGCTATGACATCTTCTGCAAAAATGCACGTTTTATAAGTTATGCTTTCGGCATCTTTAATACTCATGAGGTTTGTGGCAATGGCTCAGAAAACAGCGTTTCACATCATGAACAACTTAAGCTGTTAGATATGTTACTGACGAAATGGAAACTTCTTGCTTTCGTTCAAGGGAATTCAGCTAGCAATGTTTTGGTTCGGACTGTTCTTTACCAGGAAACCTCTGTCTTTAATGTTATCGCAAAATCGGTCGAACTGATGGCGCTGCTGGGTGCCACAAGAAGCTTAGTTACATACTCACAACGGCTGACATAATTTCTGAGCCAAGAAATCGAACAGGCCATTCAGAAATTCTGTGGAGAACATTTGTTACGTCGGGTAAATATTACTTGACGTAAGTTTCACGAAAAATTGTATTAAAATCAATCAAAATAAATCTTCAAAATTACGAGAAAATGTAAAAATCGACATTTTAGTCCAAATCGGCTAATAATGAAAACAAATTGTCTATAAAATGGATAATTTATTTTTGTCATAATGTAAAATTAATGTGTACACTAAAAGACACTGCTCTAAAATGAAAAGAAAAAAACGATATCACATTTAAACCCACACCTACTAATAACTCCGCACAAACAAATATATTTTTTTGTTTCTATAGTACGAGTAGTTCGGTTCTTTCAGTTTAGCCTCTGAGAGTCTCATTATTAGATCATATTCGTTTCTATCCATTGTCCGTTTTCTTCAGTCCCTGACACTCTGTTTTCAAGCCTATTTCCTCATTCACATTCACAGCTATAACTGTTCGATTGATGTTTTCGGGTACCTCAACTGCTATGGCCCGAGTCCCGTTAGTGGGGAATATTTTATTGCAACAGGAGGCGATATTCCTCACCGCTGGACGTGGGTTGGCGGGAGATTTCCCCAACCAAGTACCTCCCAGCGCAGCACAGCCCCAACCTGGGGAAGCTATAAGCTTCCGACGTATGATAGTGTAGTTCATTAAGTGTGAGGTATGGGAGAGGATAAGACACGTAAGATGATGCAAAGATGGAGCGCGATTCGTAACACGGTTGTTAGTGCGCAGTTACAGAATACGTTTGATATTGATCGAAAAAAAAAGAAAATTACCGATCAGAGCAGCCGGCCACTGGACTTCTTCTTCCGATAGCCGGCTGAACGCGACCTAGCTATCTAGCCAGTGTCAAAAATCCGCTCCCATCTGGAATAGAACCCTCGGAGCTCCCGATCCGACTCGCCGCCCATTATTAGCTGCATCAGTTGCCACCGCGAGCCAACCAATCACGCTCGCAAGTGACAGGGCAAAGCGGCACACCCACAACTGGACATGGAACGCCGGAGACAGTGCGAGATAAATCATTGTCTGTCAATATTTCGTGCCCTTTAACTTGAGTCAAATTCCCACAATGATTGATTGATTGATTAATTGATTGATTGATTGGTGATTCCGAGACCTTCAACTGCTAAGGTCATTAGTCACTTAACTGTATTGCATGCTTTTATCCCGGAAGGGGGCGGTGATTTTCGCCCGCTGGGTGACGAAATCCGGAGCCGACCTACGCGGTCGGGAGCTTAAAACTTGGCCTGGCTAGGGCGGTGCTCCGATGATATTTGATACCTGGTTGGGGATAACCCCGTCAGATAAGCAGGAGGCCGATTTCACCACACAAGATCACACCCACCTCACGAGGAAATAACATGCACTACAATTTCGGGACTTGTAACCTTAGCAGTCGACGCGACCGGAATCACTAATCAACCAAACAATGAAATTATTGAATTTGAGAAGTAAATCGCGTATTTCAGATACAGAATATAATAAGATTGTATATAAAAAACTCCAACATTGCTCACACATGTGGCTTTGTAAAAGTACACACAACTGATTATTTTATGAAGGTCGTAGTTTCGTCATTTTATTCTCTTGGATATATGTACTGGCAAAATTTCTAAATAATTTGGTAAAACCTTTTTTGTCTGAAGATTACCCAAACAACATACGCAACATTTTTGATCTAATTAAAAAAATTAAGAAAGTAACAATTATCTCGACCTTAAGACTAGTTTCCCCTCACGTGGTTTCAATGAATCCTTTCATTCCACATTCAATTCTCTTTGATGCTCTAGAATAATTATTAAGGGTGGTATTCACGGTACAGTTTTCATGCAAATTCTCACATATTTTCTGTATAGAAACATCAAGATCACAAACAACAAGTATAAAAACCAGACGTCGCGCACACGCGGTCTGTACGTTTTCTGTATGAATCGCCAAAACTCGCCGCTAGGGGGTTTACTGACAACTGAAATTTGCTGTCCGAGTACTCTGAGTGGGGGATTTTTCTGTTCCTGCGTTCAGCCTGTAATCTTTATTATGTATTAATTAACTGGTAGGAGCAAAAAGAAGAAAAATAGGAATGCAGGATAGGTAAAGAGGTAGTTTATCACAATATCAGTTCACACAATCGCACCTTATCACATCTGACCACAAAATCGAAATGGCCAATTACCGTCGCATCGGGTAAACAAATCCGTTAGTGAACGATTTTGGCGCTAGAGGCGCTTGAATCAAACTGTAAGCTTCCTGCAGGAAAAATTATGAACATTCTCAAAAGTTTTTATGCAGATATTGTGCAGTCTGAACTGCACGTTTTCTGTACGTCCAATCTGCACAAATACAGTACGCTATATACCAGTCTTTATAATAGAACTCTTAATAAATTAGTCAATAGTATCAATTCACCAATAGTAGGCGTGAGCAAGGGTCCTTACCACATTGCGAAACGGCAAATTTACACCACGCTGTGCCCACACCAGTTGCTTTGTACAAAACTTAGAATGAATTAGCTCGAAGTGAAAGTGTTCAAATCACTTTGAATATTAATTAAGACAGGTGAAGAATAGCCCATCATACCACCAGTTCATTTCTCCCCGCATCAACACACGAGGGCAAGTGCGCAATGCCTCAACAAATGTTACAAACTTCTAGGGCATGTAGAAGTACCGAAAATGTCCACATTTGCCAATGTACATGTAGTGGGAAATTGCATACAACATAGTTACATGTATGGCATATGCCCCTTGTTATCAGGCATTTTTTTACGCGCAGGTGTTCAGCAGGTCACGTTGTGATGCAATGAGATTTCATGTTTCAGACAAATATTTGCGCGTACGGGTTTGCATAGACATGAGGGGCAAATGCCACACATACAGTGCGCTGGGAAAGTCTCTCCGCACTGAGATGAATAAAGGCCTCCTATAAGAAATTTCTGTATTTTGTTTTCTTTCGCTACATGCTGCAGCACATAGTACCAACATAATTTCTGTTGCTATTACTCTCACCGGAAGGTGCCAATGCGGTGAAACTTTCCTCGTGCAATACACAACACCATTTCACCCCACAGGTGAATGGTCAAAAATGATCATTTATCTCGCCCTAGAAGTTTGCAACATTTATTCCGAGACACCCTGTACTTATCTCGGGGCCGCTCCTCGACTGAGAAATGCGACGCGAGCGGGAGCGGTAGTAGCCGCGCCACGGGGTGTTCCGGTGCCCTTTCGGCTGAACATTATACGAAATTTCACCCCACATGTGAATTGTCAAAAAATGATCATTTATCTCGCCCTAGAAGTTTGCAACATTTATTCCGAGACACCCTGTACTTATCTCGAGGCCGCTCCTCGACTGAGAAGTGCGACGCGAGCGGGAGCGGTAGAAGCCGCGCCACGGGGTGTTCCGGAACAAAGTGCCAGCCGACGCACCTCGTCCGGGCGCTCGGCCGGTCTTTCGGCGGCGGATACACACCCTCCGTCGCCACGCGCACCTAATGGAAAGATTGCCGCCCGCCCGCCCGCCCACCGCCCGCGCCTCATTACACCGAAGCTTATTCAGCAACGGCGCGCTATTATTAAACCGCAATTTGTCAGAGGCCCCTTGGCAGGTGGTGATTACCGGCATGCATATACGTATTTAACGAACTGAAATATTTAACTTCTCTCTTTTTCTCATCGTCCCCCCCCCTCCAACCCAAACTCGCCCGCTTTGCAGATCTCATTTATCATCCTCCTGTGTGCGGAAAATATTAATTTCAGACCTTATTTCACTTTTATTCGCGAAGAATAATCCGTTCAGACGGCGACATCCGTAAAATACGGTTACCATTTTTAATACTGTTTACCGAAGATTATCAGAACTGAGCGCGAATCCCCTTTGGGAAAATAATTCCGATATTTGTCTCGACGAATAGCGTTGCGCGAGCTACATCATTTGTTTGGGATTATGTTCGCGCCGTGTCCTGACTCGCGGAGCCCCCAAAGCTGACAAATCGATACAAGTGCCCTGTTTTCTTTTCTTTTTTTTATATCTTTCCAAATGGGAGGGGTGGTATTTAAATTAACCATTTTTGCGAGTCCTTCCATTATAGCCCTTTTCTATTCCGTCCTAGGGGCCGAGCGTTGACCACATATCCTAGAATGGCCCCTCCCACTCATCTAGGGATCTTCCGACCAGAGTCAGAGGCGGCCATGCCATGAAGCAGGCTATAGAGCCTTAAAAACAATAGATTTACAAAACTGTGTACTAATTGAATTCAGAAAATGTTTTCGCTCAATCAAACACCGTCTGAACTAAATATATTAGAACTCAACGCAGTGCAATGAAAATAGTTTCCTTTTTATATATTATATTTCAATAAATAAAATGAAATATAACGTTCTATGTTTTAAATAAAATGATAACCGGATAAATTCTTTATATTATTAGAAAAACAAATTCTAAATTGTTGGTCAATATCTAAATAATAAAGCATGTGTTTTGATTTGGTTTACTTCTAATAGTGCACTGTAGCAAATCGCATCCGTTCCTTGTGAAAAACACCCTTACATTCGGGTATTTAATTCTTCAATATAATATGGACTACCGCAGCTAAAATCGTCGGTCACAGGTAATGAAAGTTAACTGGTTTTAGAAAAACTTAAGGATATATCATTTTCAAATATTACTTTCAAGAAAATAGTAATCTCGTCACACAAAATAATTGCCCAACATTCAGATTAGGTTCATCAAAAGAAATTGTTTAAGGACAATGTTCCATTCCAATTCTCTAAGCGCAATAATAAGCATTTCCTGAATATATTATTGGCTTCTACCAAGGCGTTATTACATTTACCATTTTCTGCAAAAATAACTTTTATCCCAAAAAGAAACCACAGCTGAAAAAAAACACATTCTTTCTAACCGCCCAAAACAGACCCGTGCAAATTGTACAATTTTGGAAAGCCACAAATGGATTATTTACATTCATATATCTTCACTAACCATAAGTGCTCACCCTTTTCTTCGTAGGCACAAATGGACCCCTTGACGGATCCCAACCAATATTCCGGGCGAGAGGGCAGTCACGAAAACGACGGCGTGGCATGACAGCAGGAAACAAGGCAACATCGATTTCCCCAATCGAGCGGCCGTTGCTCAGAGTAAAGACGTTTGGGGCCAAAAGTTCAAAGGACCAAACAATAAACACTTTTTACTTTTTCTTATCTGCTTCATAGATACGTTATGTGGTACTGCAAGAAAAGTGCTAATTTTTTGACATAAAAACACGTTTTATGGATCCTAATACCAAAAATCAGACTTTTCTAGCTTTCAGTAATATGTGGTGTAAGCAGAATCTATTTTTTTTGGGGGGGGGGTATTGATACCGAAAAGTTTATATTTCACTAGATCTCTATCTATTTATCTTTAAAGAACACTGGCGCTTAATTTTGCAGGATTTTGGACTTTTCAATTATAAAATATAATGGCCTAAATGTGATTTTCATTGAAATTTTGATAAATGCAGAGATTCAACTATTTTAATCCGTTGGGAAATAAATTGAAATGCCATCAGTGAGACGATCTTTTAGATACTCGTAAATTTTCTGGCGTAACCCAGTGTCCGGATTCGAGTCATATCCTAAGAACATAAATTTTTGTGAGTTGGAATCATTTTTGCGTGTTTGTTGGTATTACTCGTACAAAAACAAGTAACCGTTACAATAATCAGAGAAAGGATATGCTGTTGTAACAGCACTGTTTTTTCTATTCTTTCTATTAATCTTGTCTCTTAGCCTCCTCTTTAGCTCTCACACAGTAAGTATCCGGAAAACGTATGAACAATGAAATAATTTGAAGAGAATATGTTGTAAAACGTTTGTAAATATTGTAATAGAACTGAAGCTAATGGTGATCAATATACAAAAAATGGACATTTCAAACATTTTCAATAACGATGAATGTAAAATTTTTTGGAATTTTTGGAAATTAAGTATTTTTGAAATTACGCAAAATTATTTCCATTCTTTTCTTTTATGAAGTGAAAGATTTTCACTTCTCAGTCAACTTACCAAAACTCCCTGACTAATTAACGAAATTAAAAGATGGTGGTATTGTATTTGTTTTGCCGCCATTTATTTACAGTAACATTAAATTACCTAATATGGGCATTTTATCATGAAGTTTATTTCATTTTATAATGCAGTGTGACAAGAAAACCATCACTGTCACTACATATTTAAAATAAGCAAAAAAATGTTTTTAAATGTGTATTGATGCAGGAAACTGAGTCAGACAAGGAGGAAAAAAAGCGGATACAAGCACCATTTTAAAAGCGGTATGTAAACGACAAAGTTATCGTGGTATGCATCTCTTTACGCAACATAGCTACGATGACTGCATTAAAACGTAGAGCACAACAATTTTAAAATACATACATTAATTGCAAATACTGTAATCATAACATTTAAATATTGCGATGCACTTTGAAATAAATTAATTAGTACATTTATATATTTATCGTAGACTGAATGGTTGAGAATTTTTTATTATACTGCATATGCTCTTTTATGGGAATGAGAAATATTTTTCATAAGAAATGATTTGCACCACTGTTTCACTTTTTCAAGAAATTTGCTATTTGCGTTTGGTATTAACATAATCCTACAGTTGTCCAAGATTTCCGGTCATCAATTAGGGAGTGAAAGTTAAGAAGGTACAAATTAGTACTAACAAATTTTCCTCCTTTCGATCTCTTCAGATCCATTTCAGGAAGCAATATCAAAAATCGCAACATATTATTCTTACACGTAAACGCTCACTTGGGGATCGATACACAGAGGGTGCGTAAGTAGCTATTATATTTATTATTATTATTATTATTATTATTATTATTATTATTATTATATTATTATTATTAATTATTATTATTATTATTATTATTATTATTATATTTATTATTATTATTATAAAAATATTTAGATAAAAATGATATTGAAATACCAAGGAAACACTTATTTAAAAAATAGATTTATGAAATCACAATAGGGATGACGTACTATTTGTAGTTAAGTGCAATATCTCAAGTGCAGATTGTCTCAAGAGATCAGCATTTACACAGGCTCTCCTTTTGGATTTCTTTGCGCTTTAGATAAATGACTGCGCAACTACCATTTCACTTTCATGGGTAGTCACACTCATTGTTCGACCACTCTGACGCATTACAGATTGACCCAGTTTGATCAAATTTGTTGCGCAACCAGAAAATTGACAGTCTACTTGGTGGAGGTGCATTGAATTCTGCGGTGTACTTCAGTCGAATCTGTTCAGAATTCTCAGTCGTCCATTATCGTTTAATTATCTACTTCCGTTAGTCATTGCTTAAAGTACATGAACAGATAGAAAAGCGGTCTTGGAACAGATAAAAATATAGGGTAATTCGGTTCCCGTACTTCTGCACCCGCTGTATCCGGTAGCAGAGCGGCGTCGTTCGAAGAGGCTCCTCGAAGCGAAAGTGGCGCGAGAAGCCGGCTGAGGCGCAGGGGAAGCCGGCGCCCTCGGAGGCGGCGAGAGCGCTGTGCGTGTTCCTAACCGGCTCCAGGTGCCGCGTCTAATTAGGCGCCGGCAGGTGCCTGCACCGGGTCAGATCAATACGAGGCGGCGGGGGCGGGGGCGGCCGCCCCGGAGGCGACCTGCCCCAATGATTGCCGGTGGGTGTGGAGGCGACAGGGCCAGGGAAGTGGATGATTGAACGCAGTTATAAAGCATCGACGGTATAATACACGACGAATGGTGAACGGATCGTGGGTACGTCAGGGAAAAGTTGGACGCCACGGATATAGAAAGGAAGAAGAAAGAAGAGAAAAGATGGAGTAAAAGAAAACATTGGTATAAGAAAAGCGACAAGTCGGAAGGTCAATCTAAAGTATTGACAGCAGAGATTATAGAAAACGTATTCACATGAAAAGTGTGAAGAAATAAGGGTAAAATATATTACATTTCTATGTTTATGTCAAACGTGCATCAAATTATCAAAAATATTGTTGTTACAGTTTTATCGCTTTCGTTTTACTTAAACCCCCATGAAATAATTCATTCTCCACTTACGACAGGTTTCTTTCACATTATTATCTCCAAAAAATCCTTTTAAATTATGAAGTAAATTGATAAGCCACAATGAAAAGATGCCTTAATACTAATATTTTTGAATATTTATAGATGATTTAAAAATTTTACTCGCATTATTTACCATTATTACGATAATATGTAGTGTCATTATTCGAATAATTCCTCAAAACCTACAGTTAGTTCACTGGTTTTGGTAGCTGGAAGCAACTGAAAAGATTCGGGAAAAATGCATTTTAAATTATTTCTTAAGAAATACTTGTTTAACCAACTTTTAGACCCAACACAACTGTTGTATTTTACGTTCCTAATCTGTTGAGCCAGGTATTATTGTAATCATTGAATTCATCTCTTCACATTTGACAACATTTCTTTTCACAACTCACAGCGTTGTTCTAGAATTTAAGCAATATTTTTTCTTGTATGATAAAATTTAGATTGAAAGTACTGCTCACCGTTACCTGGTTTAGGCTTTTTAAAGGAGATTTGGCGAGTGTTTGAAAATACGATTGGTTCGAAAAAGACAGGAATAGTTTGCAACGAACTTGCCGTGATGTCACGCAAAAAGTGAGATAAACAAATGAGTTTTAAATCAATCAGCCTAACATCAGAGCGTGAATTCACTAGTAAACACCATGGCAAATTCCCAGAATTTAAGTATTTGCGTCAAAATGAGAATAGTGTATTGTTTCAGAATTTTGATGCTTTCAATCAAGTGAGAAATTAATCCCTCACTTGCGCATTATTGATTCGTTTCCCATTCATATTCCTACTTTTTTCAACTCCTTTATACTCACAATATATATTCCTGGAAAGCATTACAATGTAAAACTGAATCACCCTACAGGAATTACTCATACTTTACACAAATTTTTCCAACCTTTTAATTTGAAAAGCATTTGTCTGGAGGAATATATTCACTACGTATCAATGAAAATCTTCAAATCCTTTCTCTTCGTATTAAAACATTTATAAGTCTGAAACTGAATAAATATCACCTGTTTTAACTAGGTACTCATTAGATTGTTAATTGCGTTTGAAAAAAGTGATACCTTAAAGTTAGGCAAGTCAACTAATATAACAAGGTTAGTATTCAACTTTTAGCCTGATTTTTTAAAAAAGACACCTAAATGTGAAACATTTAATTTGCCAACCGTGCTTCCCGTTTTGAAGTACAGTAAAACATCGTTGGAGTGTAATGGTGTTGATCATTCGAAGTGTTATCGCGGTTTCGTTACATTACTTTCGCTACTGTACTTATAACCCAATCACTTCGTTCTCAAAAGAGCCTGATCCAGGACAAAGGTTTCTCTCAACGGATTTACACGTTTTGCGGAGTGCTAAATTCAGACTTTTAGTTTACCAATTCGAAAAAATATTGGCTTCATGGAGAAAATGGCAAATACCCTTAAAACGTCGCTTTGCTTTTTCTGCGTTTATCTCCAAATCTATCCGCTTCTACTATTTACAAAGTTAATGCCAACAAAATTCCCTACAAAGTATATATTTTAAATTTTATTTTCTGAAAAACATCTTAGGCACTAAAACTCTCCTAGAAAAGGAGACATTTTGGCTCAGGATTTTTTTCCTTGGTCATATTCTTAGTGACTGAACTAGTAACAGTATATTATGGAGTAAGACAAATTGCTATTCTTGTTAGAAATACTTTCTCTGATCCTTGCAACCAAGAAGACCCTCTCTTGCTCCTACACGAAATATAATATTTGATTGAATACGTAGTACAGTGAGAATTCATATTTGTGTGCTCTTGGTATCAAAAATTGGTCTTTAGAAAAAGGATCGTCTACTAGCTGTCTGCCCCCGACCCCCGTATTTTCACCCGTGTGTGTATCATCCCTTTAGGACTTCCGTCTATTCGGCTGGGCGTCTTCCGAACGTCCTTCGATCCGCCCGTCTTACAGTCCTTCCGTCCGTCCGGCTTTCAGTCCCTCCGTCCGTCCGGCTTTCAGTCCCTCCGTCCGTCCGGCTTTCAGTCCCTCCGTCCGTCCGGCTTTCAGTCCCTCCGTCCGTCCGGCTTTCAGTCCCTCCGTCCGTCCGGCTTTCAGTCCCTCCGTCCGTCCGGCTTTCAGTCCCTCCGTCCGTCCGGCTTTCAGTCCCTCCGTCCGTCCGGCTTTCAGTCCCTCCGTCCGTCCGGCTTTCAGTCCCTCCGTCCGTCCGGCTTTCAGTCCCTCCGTCCGTCCGGCTTTCAGTCCCTCCGTCCGTCCGGCTTTCAGTCCCTCCGTCCGTCCGGCTTTCAGTCCCTCCGTCCGTCCGGCTTTCAGTCCCTCCGTCCGTCCGGCTTTCAGTCCCTCCGTCCGTCCGGCTTTCAGTCCCTCCGTCCGTCCGGCTTTCAGTCCCTCCGTCCGTCCGGCTTTCAGTCCCTCCGTCCGTCCGGCTTTCAGTCCCTCCGTCCGTCCGGCTTTCAGTCCCTCCGTCCGTCCGGCTTTCAGTCCCTCCGTCCGTCCGGCTTTCAGTCCCTCCGTCCGTCCGGCTTTCAGTCCCTCCGTCCGTCCGGCTTTCAGTCCCTCCGTCCGTCCGGCTTTCAGTCCCTCCGTCCGTCCGGCTTTCAGTCCCTCCGTCCGTCCGGCTTTCAGTCCCTCCGTCCGTCCGGCTTTCAGTCCCTCCGTCCGTCCGGCTTTCAGTCCCTCCGTCCGTCCGGCTTTCAGTCCCTCCGTCCGTCCGGCTTTCAGTCCCTCCGTCCGTCCGGCTTTCAGTCCCTCCGTCCGTCCGGCTTTCAGTCCCTCCGTCCGTCCGGCTTTCAGTCCCTCCGTCCGTCCGGCTTTCAGTCTCTCCGTCCCTCCGTCCGTCTGTCCGCCAGTCTCTCCTTCTTTCCGCCCGTTTCCATCTTCGACAATATCCAAAATCTCCACATATATTCCATATCCATAGGCATTTCTTATAAAAAGGAACGCTTGTGCTACTGTTAATTTTTCGAATAATTTCCTGGAGGTGAATATGCGGAGCGGCTACAAAATCATTTTTTTAGATAGTGACTTTTAGGTAGAACCTAAAAGTATCTACTATGTCATGTGGGTTTGGAGCAGACTGAATGATAGAATGGATGATATTTCTTATGTTGTCAGTATATTTCTAAGAGTAAATGCAAATTCCTTGAAACTGAAGTCAACGCACGAATTGACACAACGAAATTACAAAGGAAATCGAGGAACATTTGAATGGGTGAAAACAAGAACGGTATAAGTGACATTTTATAAATTCTGAGAAAAACGTGTTCATTTTAGGCTACATTTTAGTGGCAATATATTTTCGTTGTTTTAATGAACAATTGAGATGTCGTGGTTCTTATAATTAAACAAAGCATCAAGACTTTACAGTAATAACGACTTAAATAAAAAGATTTCTCTGA
The DNA here is from genome assembly GCA_038098605.1 of Gryllus longicercus. NCBI lineage: Eukaryota > Metazoa > Arthropoda > Insecta > Orthoptera > Gryllidae > Gryllus > Gryllus longicercus. Next base: position 137,973 of record JAZDUA010001141.1, on the reverse strand, counting down.
ATTTATAAAATGTCACTTAGTATACCGTTCTGGTTTTCACCCATTCATATTATAACATGAGAATGTACTGTTGTGTAGTTGTTATTGCTTTGAACGCATAGGAACACATTTCTTGTTTGATATCCTTTGTGGGATAAAAGTAAATGGAATGTTAATGCAGCTTATGAAGATAATTCCAGGAACAAAACTGATATTGAGTAATGTGATAGAAGCGGGTTTTTGAATAAGAAAAAAATGCCTTTTTTTACAAAGGGACATTCTCGATCAATAAATAGAAAGCATTTGCAAACGATTATAGGCTTACCTGAAGAAATCATGACGTGTTTTCGACGAACTACAAAACAAGTGAATAGAGAAAGGGATATTAAATACAATGCACGAAGTTCTGTTGATCGCTTACAAAACCCACTAACAAAGCGTTTGAAAAGAGACGTTAGCATTATTCAAGGGGGATAGTTTTACTTCGTAGTAATCATACAGTGATATTCAGCAAGTTATGAAATTACGTCAACTTCAACTTTATTCTCGGAGCTGAGCTATCTTTGTTTCACAATTGGAAAAATAGATGTGTGTTTGGAAATATGTTTGTTTTTTCAACCTTTGAATTTGATTTCGTTGGAGTTAACAAAATAATTTTGAAGAGTTATAAAATAATTTTCTGAGTGGCACGGACGAAACAAACGACAATATGTTATCTTTTAAAGAATTATTTGAAAACAATCCGAAAATGTAAACCTCTCTTGTTTTTATGTTAACATTCAGTGGCACTTCGGAAAAATTATACTTAGCGTAAAAATGTCAAAGATGTTTTAAAAAAGAACTTCTGACATTGGGATCCGGTTCCATTTTTAATGAAAAATTACAATTTGTGGTTTGCTTACATCCATGAATCTTTTTTTTACGATTTCGGTTTGTTGCTTCCGTTTTAAGAGAATGGAGTAGTTAGAATTATTACTTAATGCGAAAACATAATTTGTGACATTTCTCAAGTCGGGGATAGTTCGACTGTAACATATGGATTTGATTAAACTGCAATGGAATAAGTAGAATACAGTTTATATCATTCCATTCTTTACAAATATTGCAGGGAAAGGAAATATTTATGTCGGGTCGCACCATAAAAACATTGAAAAATAAATAGCGAACGCCTTTTTGGATTTGCATGGACATTTTATGTGCATGTAGTCCAATGATTACTATTAAAATTAAGGGCTTTTTAATTAATATTATCCTGTTGTGTTCGAATAGGAAAAAATGAATGTATTTTTACGGCATGAATGTAGAAAATAAGCTTTTCTGAAATTAAACGCTCTAAAAATAAATTTTTATAATAAAAAAATAAAAAAAATGAATTTTTTTCTTGAAAACCAATGCCAGTAATGAATATATATGCGATCGATGACATTATAAACTTATATGCAAATTGAATATTTAATATTATCATTAGCTGTTCTGTCCAATGGTAGACTGTCGACCATACTTGTTTTTATCCCTAACACTTTGTCATTTTCTACTTAGAATTTTCACTTCATCCACCAATTCCAGTCTCCTATTTATTATTCCTTCTAGCTCTCTGAAATACGACTAATTTTCTTACCGTCATTTTCAAAACGCCGTTAATAACGGAAAGCCAACTCCAAAAGTCCAGACAAAAATTACTTCGGTAAGCAAAGCAGCTCCCCTTACATTTACGAGCCTGGGGGCTGGTTGGCGAAAAAGCGGTCCTTGTGCGCGTGAAATCGATAGAACGACGCCCCAGATATGGCAACAAACGGACGTCGCGTGTTGGAAAAGCCACCGCGGCCCGCGCCTCGCCGGACGAATGTTTTTCTCGCTGCGTGACGACGCACGCGGATACGAGCACTGTCACTGAACGCGTGTGTGCGCGCAGTCGCAAAGAAACTGCTTTCTTCACCTCTGTAATACACACAACGCAGAAAACACGACACGCAAACGCTCACGCTAGGTCGTGTTTCTCTTCTGCGGAGATGTTTTTTGCAAACGCAGGAATTGGAAAAGTACATTGACATCTCTATTATGTTGTTGATATTTAATCGGTAAGAACTGGCAGCTCGCAGACAGGAGTAAGACAAATAACCACGATAAAATAAATTCCATGGATCAACTGAATCATTCTTTTTTATGATGCGAGACTTTTAGAGCTATTTAGTTTGCTTGTTCACTACGTTATTCTTTAATTTATTAACTAAAAATGAATATCGTTGAGTCTTGTTTGAATGGAAGTATATAAGGCATACGCCAGCTTCGTCTAGTGGGTTGGAGCTCATTGCATTGATTAAAGGCCATGAATGATTGCTGTGTTACCGAAACGTTCTAGTTGCAAATGGACTAGGCATTTGAAACGTAGCTGGACAATGGGAAACAGTTCTTACAGCATGACACCCACAATCAACGCACACAGACGTTCGTTTTAAACCAACGGTAATTAATATTTCTTGACTGTCTAAACAATCGGTAGAAAACAATAGCATGGGTTTTTATGAATGACATTATTTTCTACGAGCCGTGTTATCTGCGGGCCCCTTTGCCAATGTCAATGCCAAATACCTCATTTCAGCACTATCAAAATAAAAAGTCTCCGAACCAATATTTGAATGATAACCTCCATTTCATTCATCACCGTCTAAGTGCCAGTCGTCTCGTCGGAAATGACGTCCCGAAAGTGGTATTTGGAGTTGGGATTACACAGTCGATCTAATAAGTAGTCGCACGAACGAAGCCAAGAATACAGAATGATCAGGCGCGCCACCCAATCCAGCCGCGGCGCTCGCGTGTCGCAGTGAATTATTGCTAGCTCTCGCGGCGCAGCGCGCTTCGTCGGGAGGGGCGTCATTACCTGAAGGTGAGCGTGGTGAGCGGTCGGTAGGACTTGTGGCTGGCGGCGTCGCCCATGGGCGTGCCCCAGAAGTCGTCGCGGAAGACGTCGGCCAGCGGGCCCGCGCCCACCACGTCGCGGTTGCGCGTCACGGCCGGGATGTCGTCGTGCACGAAGTCGCCGTGCAGCGCGTTCACGTAGCACGAGCACGCCACCGCCGCCACCGCCAGGTACACGCGCCCGCCGCAGCCCTTGTCGGGGTGGTCCCTCGCCGTCGCCGCCGCCGCCGCCGCCGCCTGCGCCGCCGGCCCTGCGGCGGGCGCGTTGGGCCGCGCGGGCCGTGCCGGGCCCCGGCGGTGCGCCCGCGCGCGCTGCTGCGTGTCGGCCCCGGGCATGCTGCGCATGCTGCGCGCGGGGGCATCACTGGCGCATGGCGGGCGCAGCACGGCACATGCTGCGCTCGGCTCCTCGCAGCGCCCGCGGGGCCCAATGGCTGCGGAGCGAGACCTTGGGGCACACCTAACTTCTCACCGACCAGCCCCGAGGTCCAATCAAAGCCCCACAATACCACGCGAGCTGCGTGCCCTCGCGGGTGCACCCCGAGTCCGTTCTCTCCCGCACGGAGTCGCAAGAAACGAGACGCGATCGAGCACTGCGTCGCCACCGGTCGCACTCGCGGTCGCGGAGGGGGGGAGGGGAGCCGGGGGGCGCGACGGGACGCGCGCGAACGGAGGGCGCGGCGGGAGCGGTCCCCGGTTCGAGTACCGGCCCGGCCCCAACTGCGGGCCGGCGGGCTTCGCTCGAGGTTTATAGCGGGCGGCGGCGGCGGCGGCGGTGGCGGCGGCGCGCCGGGGGGTGCGCGCATGCGCCGTGGGGGCGGCGGTGGCGGCCGCTCGCGCGCGCGCGCTCTGCGCTGACAAGTGTCGGGCGCTGCCGCTCCGCCGCCGCCGCCGCCGCCGCCGCCGCCGCCGCCGCCGCCGCCACCGCCGCCGCCGCCGCCGCCGCCGCCGCCCGCGGGCCCCGTTTGCAGTGGGGGCCTGGGCCGCCCCCGCCGCCGCCGCCTGGCGCCGCGCCCGTGCCGCAGGTCGAGGACGAAGGTCGCGCGGTGGCGGCGGCAGCCCCCTCCCCCTCCCCTGCGGAAGGGGCGGTCCCCGCCCCTGACGTGCTCCGCTTACTTCTGTTGGTTTTCCTCTCCGGCGTTCCGCCCAGTCGTCAAGGGCGGCAACCGCGAATACTTCTCGAACAAACTGCGTACATAATGTGGTGCATCGCGGCTACGTATAATACAGCGCGCCAGGAAAGTCTCGGCGCAGTCGTACCTTGCTGGTGAGACTGCTTGCCGCAGAAATTATGTTGATAACAGGACCTGCAGCTTCAAAACGTAAATTGAGTACCCATCACAATCATAATACATGTAAGTGTGGTCCCATTCACCTGTTCTCGTTGCTAACGGCATAAATACAATTTTTAATAGACGGCCTTTATTCAAATCAGTGCGGAGAGAGTTTCCTACCGCACTGAATATCGGTCATGGACTGCAATAGTGGCACAACACAAAATATCAGCAGTTGAAATAAATGAGTTTCGTGTTTGTTAATCTAGAAAATCGTGTTTCAATATTTTTTTAAGAATCCCATAAACGATTTTTCTCTGATGAAATCGATTTACAAAATCGATATCTCGAAGGTAATACTGTGTGTGTTTTCATATGATAGCAACATTGTTAAAAACGAAATATGTTACTTAGAGCTACAATAACTTTAATAACTTGATTGTGATAAATGTCAACTCATTCTGCATATCATACAAACTTTAACAACCGGTTCTATGAACTACGATAATGTTAACAACTGGTTCGCGCGAACCCATGGGAACCGGCTGAATGACAGCACTGAATATAAGTGCTGTTAATATCTTGGCTGAATAATCGACAGAGAAGACTCCTCGTCGATTTGTTATCAGGCCTTGCAATTAAAAGCTCACCTACCTACATCGAGCTAAGTGCTAATCTATAAAAAGCTATTGGATTTTTTAATTTATTAATTCAATATAAAGATGTAGGAATTTGTGAAGATTATTTGTGTTTAAAATCAATCAAGAAATATGCGGCCATTTTTTTGAGAATTTCGAAAATGTTGTTGAGGCTTGATGTAAAATTTTCCTAAAATCAAAATATCCATTTCAAACTCGCAGAGTTACATCCCTAATTATTTTCCCTTAGTCTTGTCGTTACCCTTTACGCATTTGTCATACAACTTACTCTTGGATGTTTCCCTAATTGTTACCTTTCTTTCAATACATTTCTCCAACAATTACTCCAAAAGAGCTGGATCGTCGGTTTTGAAGGGCTTAAACCGTTTTTTTTTACATAATAGCGTGACATTATCAATATAGTACTGAATACATATAGAACAACCGAATAGTTAATCTCTACCCTTCAACCTACTTTGAAAATACCAGCGAGAAGCTGTTACAACGTCGTCCCAGAAAATCACTCATTTTTCATTTTTGTTCGTAGCAAGTAAGTACACATCCATGGAAGTAATGCCACATTACTCTGTGATAAATAAGTAATCAAATTTCGACTTAAGTAAACATAAGGAGTACACTAGTAATCACCACTGATGAAGTTTTTGTACTGTTTACACAAATGCTGCAAACACAATTTTCCACAAAATGGCTTACAAGAAGGCTACTGCTCCCAGAGAAGAACGCGCCTACAGCAGCGCATTCTGTCATCCACGAGCTATAACCAAGTACTCAAAAGATATCGACAGCGTCCCCGCCAATATAATTTTTAATTTGAAAAGCATATTGTTCTAAAGTCAATCCGTCTGTCTAAAGTCACCTCAGTTTACGGAAACTAGTGAATAAAGAATGGGAAAATCGCACTAGTAGTAATTGCGGCTTGTGCAGGTTTCCAGGAGAAAAGAAGTCATGCAAATAATGTAAGTGAAACGTACAACGAATTATATTACATGGTTGTGAAACTTAAGTTCGTTACCTCTGCGGGCATCGTTACTGTTAGAAGAACTCTGCTAGGAGCTTGCTTAAGGCTAGATCAATGTGATATTAGTTTTTACCACAAAGAGTAAATTTTAACGAAACAGATGTCCCCGTATTTTTTCGTGCGCTCAATCCCACGAACTAAATTTTTAATATCACTGAAACCAGCAAACGACCAAACGAATTTGAATACAGGCGCAGAACAAATTGTTTCTGTTCACAACCTGTTAAGCAGGACGCTTTATCATACTATGTCATGGAAATCATAAGCTTCCCTTGCAAGGACCGCATAAAGACTCTGGTTGGTAGTCGCGGTCTCGCCTGTCATTTCAGAAGCACAGCAATCTTTTCTTGTAAAATGACTTTTCTGAATGAATCAAGACATAAAAAAGTTTGCCCTCAGTTATTTTTTCATGATTCAAGAAAACGAACAATTCGAGGAAAATGGCTCGGAATAATATAGCACTGCTGATTCGGTTATCACATGAATCAGGTTGTGAAGGAAAAGCAAGAAAAATACGCTTTCTTTTTTTTGATTGATTAATTGATTTGTGATTTAGGGCTCGTCAAGTGCTAAGGGCATTCGCCCCGTAACGGCTTCCCCCGCTGGCTGGCGAGATACGGGGCCGACTTACGTCGACATGCGGGGATTTTTCCCAACCAGGTATCTCCCACATGCGGGGCACCGCCCCAGCCAGAAGAACCTGTAAGCTACCGACTGGCTTCCCGACATGTGAGGAAGTGTAGTGCATGTAAGTGTATGTAAGGTGAGGAATGGACATAATAAAACAAATTAAAATCATCTAACTTCCTTCTCGGAACTATCCGCCGCCGGGTCAGGGAAATTCATAAGAACTCCTTCTGAAACGCTATAAAGCAATTCCTACACCTGATTTACTCTAAAGCATTGCTCCGTTTTAATAAGAACATATTGAGGCCAGTGTGCGGAGGTTTTTAAGAAAAGAAGCTGGAATCATATTAATCAATAAAGAGAAGTGAAAGATTTCGAATGTAATGTAAAATGGCAAATACCTTTCTTACTACAAAACAATACCAACAAAATAGATTGAAAAAAGTGTATTTCAGAGGACAAACTATAAGATGAAAAAAAATCCGAATGCACCAAATTGGAGAAGTATCCATGGAGTTTTAAGAAACGCTTCTTATGAAAGTAGTTCTTACGAGACGGAGGGATCAGAAGGCTTAATATTTCTGACGATGCCGACGACAGGGGTCACTTGAGTAAACTTTTCAAAACAACCATTTTCTGATATTTATTCTTATTCATGTGAATGACCCGCAGATAAAAAGAGAAAATGTGATATACGAAGTTACAAAGAAATGTTGAATGTCTTAAACAATTTACATTTAAACGCTCCATTTTGCGCTCCATTTTGTGCTCACCATCATACTCTTCTCTCAGATCCAAATTAAAATTCCACCTCACTCATCGTGATGGGACTTGCCGGGTTCCTCGAAACCGAAAAGGACAAACTCACTTGGTCAAGAAGTTACAATGGATCACTTGAGTCTTTTCGTAAACAACTATTTTTGGATATCCATTTCTATTCATGTGAGTTACCCGCGGATAGAAAGAGAAAGAAAATGTCATTTCAGAAGTTACAAAGAAATATCCACTGTCTTGAACAAATTACATTTACAACTTCCATTTTCTGTACATCTCCATTCTCTTCTTTCAGAACAAAATTAAAATTTCACCTCACTGATCTTGACGGGACTTGTCGGGTTCCTCGAAATGCAAAGGGACAAACTCACTTGGTCACGACTTCACAACTCAGAAACGTGATCCCATCGCAGACAGAAACATTGCTTCAAGTACAGTAGCACACTCTCGGAGAGATCTTCCATTCAACATTCATCGCGCATACTACGAAACGTCGCCTCGCGTTGCCTCGTCTGGACGGCAGAGGGCTCTAGGACGACAGTGGAGCCGACGCGCGGGTGCGGCGTCGAGGCTGCGCCGCGGGCCGCCTTTTGTCGCAGGCGTTTCTTCCCGAAGATATTTCCGTCGCCTCGCAAAAGCTGCGGCGAGGCGGGCGGGGTCTGGTGGCAGGAGAGGGCGGCAGGGTGCTGAGGCGGGGTCGTTGGCGACCCGTGGAGAACAGGCCTCTAATTGGGCCCAATCAGCTGGCGGGCTGAAACTACTGTCACGACGCGTCGCGTCGGTGCGTTTCACAAATAACGCGCCGGCTAGTGCGCGCGAGAGATAAAACAGGCGTACGCATTCGACAAAAGACACTTATACAAGACCCGTCCAATCCTTCCTGTACCTAATTTTCTGAGTCAGAATATATATAATTTATGTAAATCTTGAATAAATTATCATAGCTTTCTAATATATTTATCATTAACTTTATCACATACCTTACTTAAAATAAATACATTTCATCTCACTCTTAAATTTCATTTCATCAATGCTGTGAGAGTATTCCCTTTTCTATCTACTCCTTCCTCCCTCGCTTACATTCCTGTACTCAATGTGAAAAACCCCCTCATCCAAATTGCGTACGTTTTTCTCTTTGAATGACCTTTTTTCATTAGCTTTTGTATTATTTTTTTTTTGAAAATGGTCAGGCGGAAGAGCAGGCTAAATGGCCTGAGCCTCGCCATCAATAACAACATTCATTCATTCATTCATTCATTCATTCATTCATTCGTTCATTCATTCATTCATTCATCCATCCATTCATTCATCCATTAATTCATCCATCCATTCATTCATTCATTCATTTCATTTACTTATTTATTTATTTAATTATTTATTTATTTAAAAAAGCCCGAATAACTGTGAACTAAGCAATCTACTCTTAATAGAAAGGAATTCAACCCACACATGTGACCCCAGTAAAATTTCGATAAGCATGTCCTATTTGATAAAACAATGTCCCCTATTGAATGATAGATAAAATTTTAGTCCTAAAATATATATACACTGTTAATCAAAGTGTAATATATATTTTTATAGTCCTTTCAACAGTGTTTACTGCAAACTCCTGTTGTTTAGAAATTTATGTTTTTATCCAGCGTGCATAGTACTCGTATGAGATGTCAATGTCGAAAACAAAAAAGAAATGAACACTAAGGTATTAAATATTTGGTAATTCAATTCACATATGTCCCTAATGACATCATTTGTCGATGCTAATGTAAATAAATGAAAGAGTGCAAAAATAAATATTACCTTGGATGGTAAATTCGATCTAAACAGGTGAGCACCGCTGGCCAAAATGTTTCAAAGACTACGTTAGTTCCATGCGAGCCATTTCTTCACTTTTAATCAAAATTTTACATTCGGTACAAGCATAGTCTCTGAAGAACTTCTTTGAATGCATAATAGTATTGCTATACATTGTCATATACCTTATTTTTAACAAATTAGCTAATTAACAATAATGTAAGAAAATGTGTTCTTACGCCTCTCTTTCGAATTGAAGAAAATAATTCTTGAAACATACCTTGGAAATGAAGCACATGTGCATGAAATGAACATTGTATACATTTACGAAAGCATTCTTCGCCCGTTTTCCAGGGTTTACTGCGCTGCTTTTGTTATTATCCTCGAGAGATGCGTAAGACGTGAGTAGATGTTCATGTTGCTGGTTCAGCCTTTAACAGCCCTTTAACAGCGGCATCGCACAAAAGCAAGCGCAAACGAGATCCGCCGGGGCGAGAAGCGCTCGGAACAAGAGCGTTTGACGCTCCGCGCCAGCAATTGCGAGCGGCGTGGAGGACCGCGCTTCGACCCCCCGCGGCGTTAATTTACGGCCGCGCGCTGTAAGCGGCCTGAGCCGGCCCGCAGGGACGCTCTCCGCCGCAGTCCAGGGTTCGCAGCCAGATGTCACCGCTGGGCGCCGCGCCGGCTGGCAGCGACCGCGCCGCGCGGTGGGGGAGGGCAGAGTGACAGGGCGGGGCGGGGAGGGGAGGGGAGGGGCGGGGCGGGGCGGGGCGGGACGGGACGGGGCGGGACGGGACGGGGCGGGGCGGGGCGGGGTGGGGCGGGGAGGGGCGGGGCGGGGCGGGGCGGGACGGGACGGTGCGGGGCGGGGCGGGGAGGGGCGGGGCGGGGCGGAGCGGGGCGGGGCGCTGTCACAACCGTCGCATGCCGGCGTGTCGTGCCTGCCAGAGTGTCACGCATCGTGCGTGCTGGGGAAATGTAGATCTGCTCGTGCCGGAAAGATGTACCTGGATAGAATGTTGTACGAGTACGGTGCTTGAAGTGACAGTTAACTAGTAGTTAGATGCCAATTTTTATTTTATTTTTTGTAGCTATTTTCGAATACAATGAACAATATTTTTCGTCTATTGCATACGTTTATAGTAAAGGCGAGGATGCTAATGCTTCTGCGGAAAGTAGCAAGAAACTCATAGTTTGGGTCCCTGATACAACAGCAACACTTTCTCTCGTTATTACTAACACTTGTCTTTACCGAAAACTCAGAGTTCCAAGACAATTGAAAATGAGACCTGCGCTATTCTTCAATAGTCCTCAATCCGAAAAAGAAATTAAGAAAAAAACTTGCTGCAATCTTTGAGAATTTCTTTATCAATTGCATTAACTCCAAGCAGAAATGATATGAAAACTTTTAGTTCTTTTTAAAGCAATTGTACATGACCTGTTTTAGAGATCTAATTTTAGAACAGATTTTATGAGAAAAATATATATCTCCAATATTTTACTTTTGCCAACGTTGATTTTTGGCGATTTTAGAAAATATTGATAGTTTGAAGAAATATCTTAATGTAGTTGTTTTGTATTTATATTGTAGGAAAATGCCAAAAATTTGAACTTTTGCAATTTTGAAAAATTTAGAGATTTTGATAAAAATGAGAGCTGTGCCATTTTAAGCGCTCTTTACGCAATATGAGGACCAAGTTTAATAAATAAATTGTAGTCAAATTTGCGTAAAAAAATTAAAACTGCTATATCCGTCTGCATCTGTCATTACCTCTTGCATTGTAGGTACGAAAATGACAGTCATATTCGCCGTCACCAGCTTCATTACTGCGCAGCTGCCTTCAGTGCCAGAGGGTGCTGCCTACGCCATCGCCACAGCCACCAGAACACCTCCCTCCTGCAAACCTCCGCCATCGTGGAAAGCACCGATCCCGCTGACCCCACAGCAGCCACGTCACCGTAACCTTCCGCCCCTTCCCTCTACATTACTTACGTCACCGCGTCATCATTAAGAAACAATGCCATTACCATTGCCATTACCCTTCCCGCCATTTCCTTCTCCAGCGCCCGCACCGCTGCCAATTCTCCTCTACGTCTCTGCACGCGTCAGCACCATCGATCCCCCTGTGATCACCATCCCATCATCTCCGATGCATGTACCGCTGTAACCGCTGTGTCCTGCGTCCCCAACGCCGATGGGGCCACTGCCGCCACCGCCGCCGTCCCACTTCCGTGTCGCGCCGTGTGCGTCCCGAGAGAGACGGCGCGGCGTCGCGACGTCTGGAGCGGCGCGGCGTGGGGCGGGGGAGCGGAGCGGGGCGGGGGAGCGGAGCGGGGCGGGAATGGAGAGGTGGGGCAGTGAGTCGCAGGGCGGGGCGGCGTAGACGAGCAGGAGCGGGGGTGGGGAGGAGGGTGACTCCGGGGGGGCAGCGCAGTCTGGCACGGCTGGACCGCGGCTGGGGCGAGGCGGGGTGGAGCGGGTTAGGGCTGGGTGAGGCCGGGCGGGGTGGAAAGGGATGGGACGGGGCGGGGGGTAAGGAAAAATCGTGGCGGGGGGAAGTGAAAGGGTGGGGCGCGGAGCTCCGGGGCGACGAGGGGTAGGCGGCGGAACGGGGTGGAAGCGGGGGCGGGGGCGGGGGCGGGGGTGGGGGTGCCCGTCGCAAAGCGGGGTCAGGGGGAGCAGCCTGGCGTGGCTGGGCCGCGACTGGGGCTGGTCGGGGTCGGCGTGGCGGGGAGTGGCGAGGCGGGAGAGGAGGGTGGCAGAGAATAGACGCGAAGGCCACGGGAGCGGAACGCCGGACGCCCAGGCCCGCTGCACTGCGACGCCAAAAAGACGGCCCCCGCGCCCTCCCCCTCCCCCTCCCCTCCCCGCCCACCGCTTCCGAAATCTAAAGCTCGCCCAGCGCGAACCGCCCACGCCACGTCGCTGGAAACAGGTTTTGGTTCCGAGTGCTTACACTGAAGAAAGGGTTTCAGTGTAAAAGTGCGGAATTCCTATTAAACTCTCCATTCTTCAATGCACAAATTGTGAATTGCAAATGGTATAAAAATGATTTTCAGTAGTTTGTGATTTTGGTTATACACAAAATGTCACTATAAATGACAGTTCATTGGGGCTCATGACAGAACAGGTTGCGACAGGTCGATTGCAATATCTTTGACCCCAAAGTTCGAGTCCGAAAGTACCCTAGCTGCCTGGCTGGATCAAATTCACCCACTGTCAGGAGGAACTTTTTAACGGTCGACTGCTCTGATGGGATCTTTCCCGTAGATTATGCGATCAATTACAGGCGAATGGCGGATCTGTACCCTAACAAACGGACATACAAAGGAGAGCACCTGTCCTCATCCGCGTCCTATCCTCTCCCCTTACTTGCAAGCACCGCATTTCCACCCATATCGTGAGACCAGTCGGCACCTTGTAAGAGATTGTCGTAGCTGGAGCGGTTCTCTATATGGGTAGATGCTTGGGAGAGGAAGTCCCGTAAGAACTTGGCGATCGGTGCCGTATCCTACGATCAAGGGAGGACGTTACACCGGCCCATTCAGGGATGTGACATGCACTACACTTACGAGATCTCACTAATTGACCGCCCGGAGTCTCTACTCACTCGAGTGACTGTAATAATACTTTCTGAGACGGTTTTATTTACACGCATCACATTAGATTTTATTATCAATATGGTTTGTGTTAATAGACTTCGATTGCAGTGGCCAGCAGTTTGGTCATCGCAAGATTTACCCAGGACAGGAGTCTATCTTTCTCAAGTGACGGAGTGGGGAGTCGTAGAGAGTACTGATTATTTAATGCTCAAAACTAAGCTCATTTTTTATTCTTTTTTAATTTTTTTAAATCAATTCTCCAAGACTCCCTTAAAGCAATAATGAAAAATTGAAATTATTTTACAACCTTGCAACCTTACAATCTTACTACCTTAAAAACAATAATCATATTAAAACAAAAATTAATTTTATTGAATAAATATGAACTGAAATAATTATTTTAAAAAACGTGTGTTATTTGATTACCATTGATTATGATTAGCAAGACGAATTGTTTCCCCTACAAAATCTTGAAATATGATTTATAACATACAAATTCTGAAATATGCTTTTGAATATGCAATTAAACTTAACTGTATTACATTTCCTATATAAAATTTTTCTTAATAAAATTTCAGAATAAACATGCTTGGAATGAAAAACTAATTGTGCAAACATATCTAACTTACTTTTCGGAAAAACTAATTGAAGTAAATGTTCACCTTAGTGAAGATTGCATGTCTTGTTGCGTTTCATCTGCGTGGTTTAAAAACTATGATAACAAGAAATACCCTACATTTACACATATATTTAATGACAATAGAATAAAACGCATAAGCAAAACGTCAAAGTATTTTCCTTTTTTCAATTCCACTTCGTATTTACAATTTCAGTGCGGCATTGCATTATGTTATAAATACCTTAGGCATATTATCAAGCGTAAAAAAAGCGCGATTTTCTACCACGAGGGCCTTGAAAATCCAAAAGCATTTTTCTACATCCACAGAAGTTGGAGGTGCATACTTGAAATAGCACAGATGAGTTGGCTGGAAATCTTGTTCCATATTCTCAAAAACATATTTCCAAACAGTACATCATTAATGCAACTTATATTCTATGAAAAGATTAAACATTTTACGAATAAGTCTCTATTTTAACGAAATATGCAAAATATGGGTCTATTATTACACGAATGTGAACCAAGAGGAAAAATCTCTCAAACACCCAAAAATACGCATTAACTTTTTATTCTACACAGCACTGAATTCTAATCATGCCTCATGAAGTTAGCTATCCCCTGAAGCGACAGACAAAAATACGCAACATAATAAAAATCCGCTCCGTAATTATGAGCATGGCTTGTTCTGGAAGAAAGCGCACCCCCTCCTCGCAAAGAGCTCGAAATGGACTTTTAGTCTCGTGAGTAGTCGCTGCCCTTTCAGCATTCCGCACTGCGAAACGATATTATCTCGCGCGATCCGAGGAGCGCTGCATCCAAACAATCGCGAACCGAACGCGTGGCTCCCGAGACGAAACGCTGGCCACTCGCTGCGCCGAACACCAGCAGAGTGTCTCTTGTTAGGACGGGGCGTAGCCGACGTCCACGTGCTACAGCTGCCGTTACACTCTCATTATCTTGCCGTAAGATATTGAGCTCATTAGTGATGGGAACATTCTCCGACGCATCGGAGTCCTACACAATGATTGATTGATTACTAGTGATTCCGGGAGTGTCAACTGCTAACATCAATAGTCCCGTAAGTGTAGTGTCTTTCTTTTGCTTGGGAGGTGGCGGTGATCTTGCCCCGTTGGATGGCGAGATCCGGCTCCAGCGGCTAGTAGAGGTTTTCCCAACCAGATATCTCCCACCAGCGGCACAAGCTGTAAACTCACGCCTGGTCTCCTGTCAAGGGTGGTAGTGTAGTGCGTGTGTGTGTAAGGGGCGAGGATACGAAAAGGAATCGGAAGGAAAGATAGCGCGCAGTCCGTGGCCCGTTTCTTAGGGTACTGCTCCAGCATTAGCCTGATATTGATAGGAAAAATTACCGATCAGAGCACCCGGCCGCTGGAATTCTCCTCCTGACAGTGACTGAAGTCAACCTAGTTACGTAGCGCGTGTCGAAAATCATGCCACCGTCGATATTCGAACCTAGGACCTCCCGGTTAGCGGCATTTCAGTGACTAGTGGAGGCTCTGACCCTCATCTCCCGGACGGTGCCCTTCACGACGACCCTGCCAGACTTGAATAAACTAGATATTGTTGAACTTCAAATACAGACGAAGGAATGAAGAATCTTCGAACGCTAGACAATGCTACTCATCCAGACAACGATCTGGATATGCCCGTAAATTCAGACATCCTTCTTCTCCTTTCTTCCGATGCCGTTGGAGTTGATATTGTGTGTATTAATTAAGCCTATCAAAAATTTCATTAAAAATGTAGTCAAATTTTTCTTCCATCAAAAATTTTACGTTTTTTATGGAGAGTTTATCTTAAAATGTTGCAATTCTGTGAAAACGATAATTTATTATTTTTAAATTGCTGTGACTCAAAAATATTTGCTTGCACGTAAGCAAAAGAAATTCCAAAAAAAGGTTTTCGTATCACGATCAAAATCATACATTTTCATTCAGTCAAAAGCTTCTCTTCAAATGAAAGCGAACCAAACAGTTTTTTTTTCAACTCAACTTTGTTCTTCAATTTTATTTTACAGTGCTTGACACCTACAACTCATAAAAACACTAACATAAAACAGTAAAAGCACTCAATCAGGCCGCCCACAAAAACAATACATCGTTTGGTTTCCTTCACAAGTTCAAACAACATCGTAATGGGCCGTTCATCTCGCATGGCTGGAAGTAGCCGAGATACTCCGAAAACAGCGATGACTGGGAAGTATATCGTCATAGGAAAGCGGAAAAGGAATACGGCGCAAAGCGACCGGAAGCGTCACCGTATGCAGCGGCCAGTTCTCAATTCCATGTGGTATAATATTGCGCATTTAGTGTTGGCGAACCCTATCCGCACTTCTCGTTGTTCCGTGGATCTGGTTTTCTACTATTACCATTAAAATATTGGGAGAGATTTACTTTCTCGTATACGTACATATTTACGATATATGTAATACAAAGATAGTTATGTAACGCTGCAAAAAATCGATTTCGAGATTTCAACGGATGAACCCGTTTTGAGATTCTGTATAATCGATCAGGTTTTTTTAAATTCCGTCGATCCATCAGTCCGTCCGTCCGTCCGTCCGTCCGTTCGTGAGTCCGTCCTTTGGTTCGTCCGTTTGTCCGTTCGTTCGTTCGTTTGTCCGTTCGTTCGTCTACCCGTCTGACTGCCGGTCTGTGAGCAACACTAGCGACTAAACCATTCATATGATTTTTCCAAAATGTATATTCCCCTATCGATCTGATTCAACTCAAAGCTCCGGAATTTCGTAAAGTACTCTTTACATTTTTAAGGTACTTTACAATAGAGATGGGCTTAACAGCTTCAATAACTGTTATCGGAATAATGATTGGCTCGTAACAATAGTTAATAATATCTGAAAAATAACACGTCCATTATCAGCCATGGTCAATGCATAGCTGACTGCTACGAGTTAAAACCAGTTGTGGCAACACTGGACAAAGCGAATAACGTTGGTAGCACCTTACAGCCTGTGCAGCTATCTCACGGCGCTTGCTTGCACTTCTTCCTCAAACATGATTGGACAGAGAAACAGTTGATTTATGAACGAGACTAAAGGGCGTAATGACCTGTCAGGAAGAATAATAATTGTTATATTATGATAGGCTTAGCAAATGTGTATAGAATACTAATTAAATTACAGTGATTCCTGATTCTGGTTCAGGTTGTAAATATTCTTTTGTGAGGCCAACTTGTTGATAGGGAAGTGAAAAGTGACAAAAATAATGACAAGGAAAACTGGAGTTTTTGCTCACATACAGCTAAAATGGTATTGACTATTGGACATCTAAAAATTATGCGAGTTATTCGACCGTAACTCATTTTAGATGGTAACGCCATCTCCCACTTCCACAAATCATGTAACATCTTCCCATTAATCTACAGAGGTCCCTGGAAGTGGAGAAAGCAATGACATGAAAGATAATATAGAGAGAAGTCCTAACCTCCCGTAAGCCTAAGCAGAAGGAACCTGACAAGGAGTAAAAAAAAATAATTTTATCTTATGATACTTACGGGACAGAAATAAATAATAATCATATTAGAAGGATTTAATTCAAATGACAAACGTATATAATAATATATAAAATCATTGAGATATATGGTGTGTAATGATGAATTATTTATTAATGAGTCTACAATGTGAACAGTTTCCAATAATTCCGAATAAGTGCTGTGAAACTGTTATCGAAGTAAATGGTTATCGCGAAAACTTGTGGTTCGGGTTTTGCTCAATAGATTGCAGTACTATGAATTTCTACCGATAACGGCCAGTAACTGGGTAAACGAAATTACGGTTATTTCGAATATTGTTCTTCGAACTATTAACTGTTAAGAAATAACAGTTTAGCTGATAAGGGCACATCCCTATGTTACATGAAGAACCGAAGACATTTTCAAAATTTTCTCAAAAATGGCTCCAACATTTTCCGTAAAAATGGAGTGAAATGCACGCTTACAAAGATGGCACACATTACTAGTGTTTTGTATATGTGATTGTGTTTGTGGTCCAAGTGCTTCAAATAGTATCTTATAAAGTTTCTCAAAAACTAAAATGTTCCCTAATTCGGCATTTTCAGAAATGCTTGAATGACATTGTCTCAAAACCGGGTGCATATTTTCTCTTGAAAGATTTTGTACGGATACTGACAAATACACTGAATAACATGAGATAAATGTCACTTTGATGTATTTTTTTATTTCAAAGTTACACGAATGTAAATTTTTAAATACATATCGCCACGTTAATATATTATGGAAGTTTTCTTGTATATATTTTGCATTTGTGAGTACAGGTACTTCAAATTATTTCCAGGGAAGTGCCTTGAAAACAATATTTTTCTGAGAAAATGAGCTCAAAGTTGGGCATTTTGAGAAACGCCCAAACAAAATTTCTTCAAAAACAGCTCAAAATTTTTCAACGAAAATGTACAAAGGTATATAACTAGGTTTCGCGCTCGTATAACATTCTTCAAGTCATAATTCAGTTCTGCAGAACTGAAAATTCTAGGGGAGTAAAAAAATTGAGAACACTTGGAAAAATTACCATCAGGCGACAATAGATACCATCTGGGAAGGTGGTGGACCCAAACCGAAAAGCTAGAACAGACAAAAGAGATAAGAAAAGTAGTTCTAGAATGTCTGTGCAATTCTGTACCATGTTTACATAATATTAAATATTTCTCTCAAATATTGACAATATATTATTTTTATTATTTTGTGTGGTCATTGCACCTTCTAACAATGACTAAAAGCGTCACCATTAATTTATTGACTATAATTATTGACTATAGAATGTTCTCCAGTTAGTTTATAATACTCACACACAAATTAATTTTAAGCCAATATTTGTAGGTTTAATTAATCTGCTGTCAAAAACTTTGCGTTACATTGTAAAACATGATTTATAGAACAATAAAATGCATTTGTGTTAACTAATTTACTTTTTAACAGATTAACATTTAAAAGGTTTCAGAAGTTTGAGTTACAGTAATGCAGTGCATTAATATTGATATTCCTGATGCGTGATCTGAAAGCACCAAATGGAACCAAATGTACCAATCCATCTCGTGAACATTTAGAACGAAGCCTCATCTTCATACTCTGGCCTTTCAATACTTACTTTCCAAGAATTATAATAGCGTAACTTCCCAACTTTGTTTCGCTACAGAACGAGAATATCAAAGAACAATCGGGCGAGCGATATATTTGTAAAGTTCCCCGAAGGGCTCCCAAACACGCAGTGAAAACACATCTCACAAATGGCTGTACTTTATCGCCACTTCCAGGACGATCGCTTTTCATTTGTGTAGCGCTGGGGTTAAAGCTCGCAGCGGAGCGAGGCGGGTGGGAGGGGGAGGGGGAGGGGGAGAACGCCAGAGAAAGAGAAGCACGCAGGGCGCTCTAGGAACGACTCAGCAACTCCGCGTCTTCCCGATTGGCGTCTGTTACGGCGGAACGGGTGCATTTTCGTGAGAAGTTACATTACTTGTTTCCAATCCGCCCAGGAATAGAAAAAAAACTTCTTTAGGCACCAAGTGCGTTATAAGGGTTCTAATGATCGAGCGGCGACGAAATGCCCGATGGGCAAGAGCCAATCTCGAGTATTTTGTCGGCCGAGATCATTAGAACCAGTTAACGCCCGTGGTACATATATAATTTTATTTTTTTACCTAATTTAATTGATTCAGATTTACTTATTTACATATTAACGAGATTTTAACTTGACTGGGTTTCTCTTTTCATATTTCTCTCCCATAATTCCCTTTCATAACGCACTTTCTTATTTCTCTCCATAAGTTAACATGTAGCATCATTCAACTGTTTTTAAATTTCCCACGTAATCATTATCGTTTCGATCCAGGAAAGTTATGCAGTATTTATCGAGTTCCATATAGAAGGCCAAAAGTTAAAAAAAAAAAAAAACAACAACAACAACCTTTTTCAGCCTTTCGCCATGTGAGAGGCGTCTTGACGTTTCGTTAGATACGTAAGAACTCGGGAAAAATCCGAAAACAATTAAACACTTCGGTTTTTGTTTGAAAATAGAAATGTTTAATTGTGTTATTTTGTCTGTTCTCATACTGTATGAAGATACTAAATTATTGAAGCTGTGCTTACGAAACTGCCGACGTCATGCAATAGCAAGGCTACAAGGATAAGGCGTCCCCTTGTTTATCTGGTATTCAGATGTGTTTTGAAGCTGCAACTAATTTACACACATTCTTAGTAACAGCGAAGAATAAGAAGGAGAAAATAATTGCCAGTAGAGTTCCTTTAATGAATAGATGCATAAGTGTTATAACTTAATAATAATTGAGTATATGATTGTTACTCATTTACGAAATAGATGTACTCACTTGCCACAACTTTTTACCTTTTCTATTTCGAAATGTTTAAGAAGTATGTCTGTAGCATAATTGCTTATGACTCACAAAATTCTCTCTTGATTTTATTAAAGCTCCTCAGATTTATGTAGTTGTGTACCAGTAAAGGGAATTAATAAGAGAAGGATGTCAAAAAACAATCACAAATGATCAGAATGAGTGGGCCGTAAGAATATACTCGTATTTACCTTAATTGTCTCCTACAACCTATATAATCATTCATTTTCACTGATGATTCAGGCTTAGTGAACTTGCACATGTGCAGCGGGAGACCGCAGAACTTCTGGCGCGAATGTGTGCGTTCGTTCACACTTCCTGGATCCTTTCGGAATCGTTCCTGAAAAGGATTGCCTGAAGCAGATCTTTAAGTAATGGCTGTTGAAGAATTGCACATTAAGGTCGCAGTTCTATTGCCATTACCTTGAAGGTTTATCCTTCACTGAAACCGTGAGAGTGGGCCATGACTGACTGAAAAATTAAACAGATTAATATGAGGCAGGGTGCACTTAAGTCTGGTCAGCAATTGAGTGGTACCTATGATCTGATTTACAGCCGTCATTCTGATTCAATTTCGAAGTTACAGCAAACGCGTTTCTCTTCATAGTGGACGAATGCTTACTGGAGCGCTCTGAAACTAAAGCTAAAAAAGCACATTATTTCTCGCATTATGAGTAACTTGAATTTTTTGTAAAATAAGGCTAAATAGGACTTGCATCATTTTTAAAGGCGTACTTCTCTCTATTCATAGATATTACCACCAAAATAGCAATAAATATTATTTTTACAAAGACTAATTTCATCCACAAACTATTACAGCTTCCGTAATTAATTTCTGGCTCGTAACTCAATATCTTTGTTCTCCTTACTACGTAAGTAGAAAAGAAAGTCGTAAGTACTCTGGCAGAAATCTGCGATTTTTTCGAGAGAAAATCTCTTATTGTAAAATCTTGTTCATACATGTAGTTAATTACTTTTTGTAACACTTTATTTTGTAAAAATACACGTTTTCTGAACTCTTAATGCCGAAAAATCGATTGACAGCAAAACTTCAGTCTGTTCGTCCGTCCGGATGTCTGTGCAAATGTTCAGATGTCCGCCAAAATTGATCTTGCCATATCGATCTAGCAAATAGTCTACGCTTTTGAAGTACCACTAATTTCGCGTTTGAAATCCACCTGCACGTTTTGTAATTCAAACATTTTAAATAGGTATTTACGTGGAAAATTTCCAGCTTCACTTTCTGGTTGTTATCAACTAGCTGGCTGAATGAAAAAAGACCCGATTTTGGAGGTTGCTTAAAAATGCTTCGGTTATTTATTGCTAGTATTTCAAGTGAATAAGACTATTGTTTCTTGTTTTAATCATCGCATCCTTAAGCGTCGTGTATTGGGAATACGCCATTTCATTCGATAGTAGCATGAGAGTAAATATAGAAATGAAATTTAGAATAGAATCATAGAATATGAAATGAAACATAGAATGAACATTACTGATTGTGTTCTTTGAGAACACTTTGCCTAAAACAAGAAAAACAAAGATACTTTAAAAGGGATTTTACGAAAAAATATAAAGAATCAGAATTGAAATGCCTTTAATACGTACAAGAAATGCGTGAAATATGTATGTTTAGAATTGCAACGGTCGGATCTCTCTGGTTTCTGCAATTTTCTTTTCTTATTTCGATTTCGAAAATGGACCACGCAGCATTTACCCCACCGCCTTTGTTTTCGAAATAAGGCGGAGCTCAATACACACAATCCGTTCTCGACTTTCCCATCAAGATGTCCGCGTTCGTTGCATGGAAAGAAGGCATCCCATTGTCTAGCGCCTTTTCTCTCGCGAGAATCCGCCTCAAGGAAGGATTGCCTGCCTGACCGCGCTTCGGGGAGAAAGACAACCGGCTGCCGCCCCCCCCCTCCACTCCGATGCAAAGCGCATCTTGTCCCTGGCCCTGCAAAGTAGCCCTGCGCGGCGGGATGTTTATATTGAAAATGAGCTTCGCGCCGCCCTCGTAAGAGCTGGGATCCGGCGACGGAGGGGACGACGTGCCCCGGGGGCGGGGTGGAGGGGGAGGGGGGATCCGAGGAAAGCCATCTCGTTGGCTGAAAGCGCAACGCTTGCGAACGAGTGGTCAGTCTTGGCGAGACATCCCCTTTGGAAGAGTGGGAAAAGGAGATGAAAATAAAGTTATTTGGGAAAAAATCTACGGCGCGTTTAATAATGCACTTTTTTAAGCGGGTGAAAATGATGATCATATTATTGTTTGATCATTATTTCGCGCTAGTCAATCGTAATGTGAGAGTTTACACTATTTTCATAATTAGTAGACAGAGAGATTTATTTTAAAAGTGCATTTGTTAGTAATAATTGTAAGTCGTTAATTTGATGATTAATGTGAACAATGTTCTTTTGATTTGCAGGGTAAAATTATTTCACCAAATTATTTCAGCCGCAAGGATTAGACCTTTTAGTCTGTTCCGTCTCCTACAATTATTGCTTATTCCATCTTCCTAATTGTCTTCCCACGTTTATTATACCTATTGGCTCATAATTCAAAGCAATTCCAGTTATTCATTCTTCAGACATTTTTCGTATGTTTTTTTATCTTAATCTATACTGCTTAATATATTTTATTTACACCTATAAAGTTTGATTCTTTTCGAATTTCTTCATTTTTCAATTGGTACAGAGGGTGTGACCGATTATATTTTTGAGAAATATCATTTTTGTTGATTCAATGGTAATTTTTTGCCGTCTCGGTTGATCTAACATTATCCGGTAAAGTAATACTTACAAGAGACACATATGATTTTGTACTGCATATTACAAGCATTTCCTCGAATTTTACGTAACTATTTTATTACGCGTGTAATTAAAAAAAGTCCGATGTTGAGTGTGTATTGCCAATCAACACTGCCTTCCCAAGTGGCAAAGTTTACATTCACTTTGCTCTCAGTTGATAAAAAAATACACGAATTTTGACATTTCCACGGACGTGGCGCCGTCCGGATTTCGAAGATTACGTGAACCTCAACCAATAGAGTTTTTTTCGCGATTGAAATATGTTCTTCGAAGATATCATGTAATCAGGTCATGTTCGAATTTTTGAAAATGTAACTAGTTTTTGCGAAATTTTGTGAGAAATTTAGACAATTTTTAATTTATTAAAATAATATTTCTCTCAACACGGCTACTTTAAACTTTATTCTTGCATCTATTAAAAGGCGGTAAAAGGTGGTGCTAGTCTGATTTACGAAGAACTCTGATTACGAATATCGCAAATTATTAATATTTTAAAATTTTAAAATTTCAGATAAAAATTTCCGCTTTAAACAAAATCTGTTCTAAAAAATGGATCTATAGAAGAGGTCATGAACATTTTAAATGAGAAAACGAATATCTTGGGGAGTAATTTGTACTGAAAATTAATGTGATTTGTTAAAAAAAGAAATGCTATAAAACTGACCCGACATTTTCTTCATTTTGTTTTTGCACGGATAGAACAAGAAACGCTTAAAAGAATGGCGCAGGTCTAATTTTCCTTTAAATCTTCTCAGTTTTCGAAAATTGCAAACTTAAAAATAATAATGCGTGAAAGCAGTGCTGTTGCACCACTCATTTTCGATCAATACCAAGCAAATGCTGCTGCAGTCAGCCTTCTTTCTTCCTCGTCCTTGGTGCTCTGACATTCCTTTCCTGTGGTCAGATGTAACCCATATGCTATATTTCCTAAACGGACTGTACTTTATGCCCGTCGATAAAGATTGATCAACTAACACAAACGACACTTCCTTGATCATAAATCTCCAGCAATTACGCCTACACAAAGTTATGAGAGTACATATTTGTTTCAAACAATGGAAGTAAATAGACTGTCACTAATTAAGATGAATTCGTGTTGTTCAACTATTAAGAAAAATATTTCGTGGAAACAGAAACACAAGCTTCTGAATTAAAACAGAGCTCAGGTTGCCCAACACTTTGAATGATTGTTACATCACTATTTCCTCATCGTTTTTCCGTCTAAATCTCTTTTGTTTACTTTCTCATATACGTACATATATACGGAGTAATACACATAGTATAGAGAAATTTATATAATGATACGGAAAATCGATTTCGAGATTTCAATGGAAATACATCTTTTGAGGTCCCCTGATTCAGAAAAAGTGTTGTTGTTTTCCTTTAAACATCCGTCTATCTGACTGACTGTCTGTCTGTCCTTCTGTGAACAACACTAGCGCTTAAACTATACAAATGACTTTTTCCAAAAAGAAATATTACCTAGTCGATTTGGCCTGACTCGCAGCTATGCGATTATGAGAAGAATTCAAGCTTTTTGTATGGATAGTGCTAAATACCCTGTATGAGATGACATAAAGGTCATTTCCCTGTAGTCCTATGTTGTCTTCTTTTCAAAAATTTCACAAACGATTTTTTAAATATCTCTCACGTCGTTAACATTTATTTACATTACGGACGTTTGCATTTGTGAGTAGAAATGCTTTAAATTATTTTCAATGCAGTTTATCATATAGTTGACAATTTTGGGTGAAAATCAATTGAAAACCAATCAATATCGCGCATTTTCAGAAATAATCAAACGACATTTTCTCAAAAATGGCTCCAACTTTCCCAACAAATATTTGAAAATAGGACCTCGTTTTACCCTTTTGTACCATTCTTAAAGCCATGTTTCAATTATATCAATGGGGTCCAAAAACTGGGGAAAATATGACAATATATCCTTTAGATGGCAATATATGGCAGGTGAGATAAGTGTGGGGAAAATCGTAAGCTACCGCAGACTAAAGTGGATAAAAAACTTACTAGGTCGAGAAAGTCGGTGCCATTCTTTAGCACAACTAGTTGATATTTTGTTGTTTATCATCTTTTCTTTCCAAAATTTTCAATTATTTTATCATTTTTCCTATTAAATTTAATACGCGTTTCCAAACGCGGCGAAGAATATTTCTTGGAAACAGAAAGGCAAGCTTCTACGTTAAAACAGTCTATTAGGTTCCACAACTCTAGTCTAACGAACTTTAGGAATGGAAACGATTCACCAATCGTATTTTCAGCTGTATATCTTATTTCTAAGAATAGATAATGATTTTTAAACTGAATAGCTTTACATGTAATGCTCACTTTATTTCTGTGAATACCAAATGAAGAACATATAATTTCAACTTCTACTTACATACTGCATACTTAGTATTGAGAAAGTTATGTAATTCTGCAGCGAAATCAGCGATTTTTCGGCCGAAAAATTTGTATTGTAAAGTTTAGATACTGATAAAAAGTATAACTATTGTTTCTATATGTAGTAAATTGCTTACTTTAACACGTGTAGTCAGAATCCACGTGGATACTTGATAGTGAAAATTTGGCTTTCGCCATCTGTCCTCCCGTATGTCCATCTGTCTGCAAACAGTTGTAGCAGTTATTCTGTAAGGAGGATTTTTACGAAAACTGATATTCCCAATCGACCTTTCAAGCCTTGTTTACGCGCTTACAGGAAGCCCAGAGCATTTGAATTTGTGCCGCAACCTACTAACTTTGGTTCGGCATATGTGGGATAGCGAAAAGTGCGCGAGCTACTACGGAAGAAAATACACTCATTAGTAAATTATCTAATCAGAAATTTTCGAGTTATGGCATTATACGCGCACATTTCCTTGAGCCCCGGAAAAACTACACGTTTACAAACATTAGTTCAATTAATAATATATGTTCGTGACGAGAGTTTTTGAGACAATCTATTTATGAGAAATGTTCGCTTCGATACAAAAGAAACTATAGAGCGCCAGGAAAATCTTTCCGCACAGAGCCGTGACAGGGCCTTCTATTAAAGAATGCATTTATGTTGGTGGCAAACAGATTGCTGAGAAACAAGTGAAGTGAACAACACTTACAGCATCTGTTATGATTGAGGTGAGAACGGTATTTACGCTTTCTTTTGTTACAAGCTGACACTCGTGCTACCATTATTTCTGTTGCTAGCATACTCAACAGCAAAGTGCCACTGCGGAGAGATTTTCCTGGCGCGCTGTATTTTGCAAATACAAACGAGCTACAGAATTGATATAATAGTATTGTCGTCGAATTGACCCCCCCCCCCCACTTCCCTCGCGTTCAGTGAAATGAGGGCTCAAGAAATCGTGCGCGGATAATAAAGGAAGTTCTCTGTAAATGCAAAATAAGCGTCTATTTCGTCACGAGATGTGATGAAGGAACCTTTGTCTTCTCCTTCAGTCTGTTAGAAGATCCCAAACACGTTGTTACAGAAGATAATACATACGAATCTCGTCAAAATGTAAATTATCTTTCAATTCTTCTATTTCACTACACTGCAGATATCTTTAAAGGATTTGTATACATTAATTAGGCACAACATAGTACGTGCGCATTCTGAGGTGTAAATTAGCGCTGAGAACTTCGTCTCATAGTGTACGGAAAATTATTCAAATTATGTTTCTTACAGTATTTAATTTAAAACTGTGATTGACTGATAAAAACACCTGCATCCTACATCGTAGTTGGCAACTGCGGAGAGGAAAAATTCCATCGAGTGTGTGCTGATTAGGTTAAATTTTCGTGCCAATTGCACTACGATTGGTAATGTGTTTTCCAAGCGATGGATGAAATATGCTAATACGGACATAAATTGCGGTTTTAGTATTTCATCTCTCTGACGTAAACGTAAGTGAGTCGAAAAAGTACATGCTGTTCTGACACTCTTACTTCTTTCAACGTTTTGTGCAAGTTGTGTTACATGAAGTGCATAACCAAACAAAAAGACATATTGATGTATTTTTTGAATGTTTAAAAATAATTCAAAAGGAATAACTTTGATAACACGCACGTCGTTAATATTTACATTTTGGACATTTTTATATGTACATCAAATTAATTCTTATGACATTTCTTGCAAATAAATTTTTTGAGTGAAATTGAGCTTAAATTTGCGCTAAGAATTCATATATATATATATATATATATATATATATATATATATATATATATATATATATATATATATATATATATATATATATATATATATATATATATATCGAAAACGGCTCCAAATGTTTTTGCTTTATTTTTTCTGGGATAGAACAGAATACGGTTCAAAAATTGCGTACGAATTGTTTTCCGGAATCTCTGCATTTTCGAAAATTGTTAAGAAAACATTAACATTGGAAATCTTTTTTGTTTTTTGGTCGCGAATTGGCCATCTCGGGACCACAGGAAAGTGCAACCCACCGGTCCTCAGTTACATTTATCAAGAGTAGGTACACGGGACTTTTATGTTTGGGTTAACATTTTCCCTCTGAAACCGTTTTTATTGGCCAGAGTTGTTAGCGCTGAGGGATAAGATGAAATATTAATGATAATGCAGAATGAAATCGACAATCACAAACATACAGAGACACATACAAACACAACCGAATCCCTGAGGCGGGATTCAAACCCGCGATCCTTTGGTCCGCCACGATACTACTGAATAGACCTAACCTGAATAGGCTAACCGGATCGGCTTTGGAAACTTTAATATTGATAACACAGATTCTTTTTCTGAGTGATATATGTTCTTTAAAACAAGATTTCTAAATAAAGGAAATAAAAATCTTTAATTTTTTGAAATTTGCATGTGCAAATTATCAACTATTTTTTTCAACTATTTTATGCATCGAGAAAATAGAATTTGGCTGCATGGCTGTTGTTATATGGGTAACGTGACTGGCGTGGAAACATAAAAGACCAGAATTTAAATCCTGATGCTGGGAAAACATTTTTGTTGGTTGAAATCTCTTTTTTGGGGGGTTATGTAGTGTTATGATATTGCGTAGCCTTTACTAATAATGCAACAAAATGTGTGCTGTTGTGGAACCGCCAGTTTGTTTTTGTGGGCAGTGTTGTGCGTCTATATACAACGTAACATTTCGCAAAATACATTAAATAATCACGGAGTATAATAGAAAAGGTGTCATCTTCCGCATTTTTCATCCCAGATCCGATTAATTTCCATAACATTTCACACCCACGCATAAAATCATGCTGAGCGTAGAGCAAGGTAAAACTTGTTGCGTTTGGGAAAATATGTACGAGAGTCTGGAGACAAGCAAGGCGACGGGTCGTGGCACAGCTGAGATTGGATTGGGGGCCAACACCAGAAAGGTTATTCTTTGGTTCCCCCGATGTCTCTCCCTCTCTCTCGGCTCTCTCGTTCGACGCCTCGCCGCATTCAGCCTCCACCGCCGCTCCGCAGGCTGCCGCGCCATCGCGTCGTCTGGAGAGACAGCGCACAATAAGATCGAAGGAAAATACCTTCGGTTACGCCGCCCCGCCCCCGCCACCCCGCGCGCCTCTCCTCACCACCCCTCCCGCCTCCCCTCGCGCTGACCCGCGCTACCCCGCACCACCCGGCGCCACCCCGCGGTACCACGCACCGCCCCGCGCCGCCCCGCAACACCCCACGCCGCCGCCCCCCCTCCCACGCGCCGCCACGCGCCACCTCGCGCGCCGCCCCGCGCCGCCAATACTGAGTAGACATTATCCGCGTTTTCTTATTGCTCGCGCCTTTCTTTCTTCGTGTTTTCGAATAATTCGTGTGATCGAATAATTTGGCTGGTTGTTCGAGCTTGAAGATTTGTTGGGGGGCGTGCCCCCCAAGATTTCTTGAACCGTACAATAATTTAGAGATTTGAGTTGGAAATTAGAATTTAGTTTTTTGAAATATGTTGTTGAATGGAATTTATATATGATGTTTATTTGTTGATCCATGAATCATGATATGAAAAATAAAGTACTGTTGTAAGGGAGGTAATTGAAGTGATCGAATAATTTGGCTGGTTGTTCGAGCTTGAAGATTTGAGAATTCTTTTTTCTCATCTCCTACAAACCGTTCGCTCACTCATGTTCTTTTCTTTCTTCATTTCTCTCTTCCTTCATTCTCTTCTCCTTGTGCATCTCATTCCTTTTTCTTTCCTTCATCATCATTACCTTCTTCTTCTTCTTCTTCTTCTTCTTCTTCTTCTTCTTCTTCTTCTTCAGATGTGTTTTATTTTCTTCATGTTTTTCTCTCTTCTCTTTTTTGTTCTTGTTCTCCTTTTACTATTATTGCTCTTCGCATTTTACTTCCTTAATGCTCTTTGTCATGTCATGCTTTTCTTCTGTTTCACATTCTCCTACTGAACTCCCCATTTGCCATTCACTTTCAATTCATCGCTTTTCTTGTTTCCCCTTTCTCTTCCCCATTTTCTCCTCTCATTTTATTTTCGTTTTCACTTCTGCTTCTAATCATTATTTTCTTCTTTGTGCCTTTTCTCCTTCGGGCTCTTTCTTTGGACAATTTCTGCGATATTACATCTTATCTACCTTTTATTTCAAACCTGTTTACCTGAATGTGTAATTAGCGTGTAACAACCCAATGCCTGACCTGCGAGTGGTCAAATGCGTAATACCTTGCGCCATGAGCATATCCCCCCAGTCTAATACTATTGAAAATTCCACTTCTGGAAATGGATGTCGGTTCATACCAACAAATCCTCCCCACTGTATCGTTTCGACCGAGGCGCCAATTTCAGCCTGAGGCGGCAATGTTTGCGTTAGCTGGGAGGTACGAGAGGGTCGAGGAAAGACGGACTGCTCCGCTTTTCAATGGCAACGCCCACGTCGGCGGGCGCAATGCCACGTGAAGCTTATTGTGGCCTCTTCCAGTTTGGATGATGCTCCGTTTTGTGCACAAAAGATTCCACCATTCAACCTCAAGACGATCGTGAATAGCTCAGCTGTTTCGCTTTTACTTTCTCCCCCCTGCTTACGAAGTACAGAGAAAGCATTGTAATGCTGCGGGAGAAACGGCGATTGTTCGACACGAAAATTCGAATTGGCGGACCCAGACAACAAAAATGTGAATAAATCTTGGTTCTATATACCTTACATTGTGTAGGTGGAATCTACGTTTGGTGGATCATTGATAACGTAAAATCGATTGTCGACAAAACATCTGTGTCCGTCTCTGAACAATTCTAGCGGCTAAACCATAGACAGGATTTTGACCAAAATTAATATTAGTAGATCAACCTGATTGATGTCACGTCCCCTTCGATTTCAAACAGGAACACTAATTTTTTGGGTCACATTTGGACAACAAGCCTCAACATTTTCAATTATTTTCCAAAAATTGCATTAAATTAATTTTACTTAATTTTTCTTTAATTTCATCTCTTGATAAAGCAGTAGACGAGTAAATAAATAGTGTAGATCGCATTTTCGGTGCAAAATTACAAAATTTCAAATGTTTTTCGGCATCTTCTAACAAGAATAATAATTAAGGTAGAAAATGTTTTCTTAATGAAAGCTGCATATCAAAAACATCGTTAAAAAGGGCCATTTTCATTTTTTTAAAAGAAAGAGTAGTTTTGCATATTGTTGCATGAAACATAAGTAGGGTTGTCAGAGTTGCTTGCAAAATGTAGCGGACAACTGGGAAGGGAGGATACTAAGTAAAGTAAAAAAACAATTAAATTATATATTTTCTAACAAATTTCCTAATCTTATTCTCGTAGACTGTACAGCTTGAGATTTGCGTACCATTTCTTTCTAAATCGTGTGAATAAAAAATGTTCACTATTTTATGAAGAAAAAGCAACAACAATGAACATAATGTGAAAAAAGCGGACTGCCCACTCAAATTATGGACACATTGCTTAAACACAAGCAATTTTTAAATTCTAAATACTTTTTCACGAAAAAGCTTTAATTTCTTTCTCTAAATATTTACCTCGTATGTTGCAAAGAACTGTTAATAAAGTGAGGCTGGTCCCATTTCCGGTGCACTCTCCGTATTTTCGAGGTTTGTAAAATAAATCGAAATTGTACATTCGAATTTCCTACCCTTCTTTTGAGGGGCTGTCATTTCGCAAAATAGCATCACAGCGTTTTGAAATTCTAACCGAAACTTCTCGTTGTTGCCAGTCATGATGATCGTATGATGTAGATAACATTCTTAAGAATGGAAATCGATTGAAGGGATCTAATAGTGTAACTAGAAATCAACAAATACTCTTCTTTTACTTTAAGAAGTTTTGATGTAAGCAAAGCGTGCTTATGTGAAATTATTCTTGTTTTTTCATTATAACGTGCTGCAAATACTGTATGTTTTATTTTTGTTATTATGTTTGTTTTATTTTAAGGTGAGACGGTAGACCCTATCCCATCAATGTTAAAAGAAACAACTTTGTGACCCATTTTCTCAGGAACTACTGAATACATTTTAATGGATTTTGCACTACTTATTAGTGAAGCATGAAGAGACTACTGATCTTCAATTAAATTTTTATCTCTATTCTGAAGTGATTTATAATTCCTTCCCAAAAACCATTTCACCAAATTGGAATTGATGCAATTTTGGAATATTCAGTGTATTCAACGAAAGTCAAACTTCCTTCATTGTTTAAGCGTCTTTTCGGATGAAATCCGATGAAAAATAGTTAAAATTCAAAAAATTGGAGCCAGTTTTGAGAAAACCGGAAATTTAATTGAGGCTTCATGTAAAGTATACCCCCAAAAATTAAAACAACCTTTTCAAACACGTAGAGTCCCGAATTCCTTTAATTCAAGCAGGGAATATTCATTTTGGGAAAAATCGGCTGAACGGAAGGCGCTTTCGTTGAATGCGGACGTATGGACAAACGTTTTACCGTCGGCTTTTCGGTATGAAAGACCCACAATATATGAATTCTGACTACACAAGGTGTTAGAGGAAGATACTATGTAGATAGGAGTGCTATGTAGGATAGAATATGTATGAACTTTTTGATTACTAGGGCCCTACAAAAAGAGTTTTTTCGGTAGAAAATGGCCGTTTTCCGGCGTCTGATTCTTTCTCTTCTTACGAAGTAAAGGCCAGAACGTAAAAACGTTGACGAAGTAAAGGCCAGAGTTGAAAGTTGAAAAAAGTTGAAATTTTTTTTCTCTTTTTCAAATTGAACTCTACCGCTACAAGTTCGTCATACTTGGTAATATTTCGGCTGCTTGGTTGCAATTATATTGTGAATTCTGCCAGGACTGCAGTAAAACCACCGGTACTTCCCCAGCTATTTGTCAGAATTCGAACGAACGTGTCATTTATTCGCGGAGTCGGTGTTGTTTGTTCTGATGGGCGCAGCGAGATGCGGCAATTGGCCGGGACAACAAAGGGCCCTGCGCGGGCGGGGCGCGGTGGGCGGCCGGTCGGACTCACAGAGGGCCAGGCGCGACAGGTGAAATCCGGTGAATGTTTGCAAGGTACTCGGCTACTCCATCAAGTGTACCAACATTACAAACACATTTTTATCGAGGCTTGTGTGTGTGTGCGCACGCGCTGACCGCGAGCCGAGGGGGCGACGGCTGCGGGGGTGGGGGTGGAGGCGGGAGGAACCGAGCGCTGGCTAATCATCGGTCAACACAATGAAAGGACCACATCCGGAATCGCTTATTAATTTCCATGTGTGCGTTTTCATCGCCACTCGCGCGCGCAGCGCGTGGGCGAGGAGGAGGGGGAGGAGGGGGGAGAAGGGTCGCGCCCTGGCTGTGTGCTCGGGTGGCCACACCCCTTCCGAGAGCGGACTCACCTCGTCACGCGACTCTATTGCGCCCCGTTCGTTTGCTCTCGCTTTCCCCGAGATTTCAATTGCGACCGGTCCTTCCCAAACACCATCAGGACCAACTTTCTATTTTCCTATCATCCCGGAGAGTGTTGTTTCCTTTGTTGTTTGTAAATTTAGTTTTGAAATAACACATTTCTTTAATTTCCTCTCTGCGGAATCTAGGAAAAAAACTAGTTACTTCATATAAAAACTCTAGTGTTTCAAAATTTTACTGACCATTCCTTCAACCTTACCCCCTAGCACACGCTCTAGTTTATTCGTTAATTAAAGGAAATTATTCACATTTATTTCACATAGCTTTACTTCGTTTTATTCAATAAAGATTATAAATCAATTGTGGAAGTAGACATTTAATACCATACTGACTTCTTTGTTCACTCTCAAAATTTCCAATTACGGCACTCTCACTGTACCCGAAAAAATATGATCAATAGCATCTTGAAGTCACAAGGTTGAAAAAACTGTAAATGATAAACTATTTTTTTCTAATAAGTGTTAAGTGCAAGAAGAAATATAACGTATTTCTAATTCATTGAATATTGCGTAATTCCTCTGGCAAGACATATTTATTTTTTAATTATTTTAGGTATTTATATCATAATGAACTTGTTTGAAAAAGAAAACGTATAGTAGTTTCTTTCGAAAGTTCATACATTCTATTACATACGAAAATTTTAATTCTGTGAATTCAGTTCTTAGTGACAAACTGTTGAATGTTTACTGTTTACCACAAGAGAAACATTATTTTGAAGAACACATTAATTCCTCTGCACTACCTCCTCTCATACAGTCGTGTGTCACGCAACCAACCCTCGTCCCTGCCATCCCACATCACAACTGTCCACATTCACCTTCACCTGCAAACCACTACATCCTATATGTCCCGTGCTGATCCACTTCTCCCCCATTCATTCACTCTCGACCCTCCCTCATCCTCCCACGACCTCTCCCATGACAAAACCTCACTCCGCACAGATCTGCCGCTGCACGCCCCGCCGCGCTGCCCCCGCAACCTCTCGCACCTCTTTTCAAACTGTTCCGCCCGCCCCTCATATACCACGCCGCTCACTTCACCTCCATGCCACTCCCTGTTAGACCCGCCCCGCCTCTTCCCCACCGTCCCTCTTCCCGACACGCCCCCACACGCCTCTTTCCGTTCTGATTATCCCTGCCCCGCTCTACCTCGTCCCAACCGGCCCTGCCTCAGCCTCGTCTCCCCCACCCCAGACGCCATGCCTGCCCCGCCCTGACCTACTCTGTCCTGCCCTGCTCCGCCTCGCCACGCCCCGCCCCACTCCGTCACACCACGCCACGTCACGTCACGACCTCGCCGCCCCCTCCCCGCCACGCCATTCCCCTTCACGCCCCGCCATGTGTCCCCCACCCCGCCACGCCCTGCCCACCCCGCCCTGTCCTGCTCCGCTTCGCCCCGCTCCGTCACACCCCACCTCTTCACGCCGTCACCGCTGCTCCCCCTCACCTCCCCCTCCCTCTCCCCGCCACGCCCGACCCCTCCCAGCCACTCTTCTCCACGCCCCGCCAACACCCCCCACAACGCCATGCTCCTCCCCACCCATCCACTCCCCATAAAGCCCCTCCCCGCCTTGCCTGAGCCTCCTCTGCGCGCTCCGCCTCGCCCCACCCCGTGCTCCGCCCCCGCCCTTTCCGCTCAGCGCCGGCCGGCGGTCGCTCTGTCGCCCAAACAAACACGAAAGGTGGGTGCGAGCGGCGGTTCCATTTCGACTGGAAGCCGACGCCGCGTCCGCGTCCGCGTGTTTGTCGGCCGCGCGGGCGGCGCAGGCGGCCGATGGGCACGGGGCATTGCGCGTCAAACATCCGACAGTTTGTGCTCGGCCCACGGCGCCGCCCGCTCCCCGGGGAGAGCTATTGATAGGCACTGTTTCTGCGTCATTGATTTGTTATTTACGCTGCACCTTCACATCATCATACATGCAAGATTTGGAATATTAAATATAATTTATGTATCTCAAAAATAAAAATAAAAAAAAGTTTCTAAAATTCTGCATAAATTACGGTTAAGACAACGGTTAAGTTGCTCATAAAATTTTAAACTAAGTTACGTTAAACAACTTTGGGAATGAAAACAGTGCTGCTTCTTCGTGTCTTCGTACTTCATTTTAACACTGATTTGTCTCTTTAAAATGTTATTATATTTTTCTATACAGATTACTTTCTTCAATCGTGTAACTTCTATAGATAGTATACAGTGTCGTACATTTATAAAATATAGTACATTATGTAATAATGTTCATTTTTAATAATATTACTACAAAGTAGCTTCAAAGAAGCGAATTTCTTCAAACAGTTCTCTAGGAATCTAGATTGATACCACTGTATCATTGATAATTGCCAACTTTTCAAGATTAAAGTAGTTATCTTAATTCTCTTTCACGTTCTACTGTTCTTAGTTTCCGGTAGACACCGAATGTATTGAATCCGTTAATGGAATCGCGCCGAAGCTGCATATGCGGGCTACGAACCGATGGAACCAAGTCAGTGGGAAGCAAAACGACACTTTATTTTTTTCTATTTGGGGATATGAATTACAGTGAATCAATACAAATTAATTTCGTACCATTCATTTAAAACATAGTTTACAGATAGCATTTATTGGACTTAAAATTACTCTCAAAAACGCAAGATCTCCAGTTATATGTCATCGATCACCGAGAAAATTGGCAAGTATTTCGTTTGATAATTTAGCAAATTGAAACTGGTATATTTGAGAAAATAATAAATCCATTATAGGAAGACTATTGTAATAATACTGTTAACAACACATGTACTGTTGTACTGGGCTCATGAAATGATAATTGAGAATGTACAGAATTCATGGTTCAATAAGTGAGCACACAATATTACTCTAAGTTATTTATTGTTTGTTTTTTCTCCGACTCTTTTTTCTCTTGTTACTTCTTCTGCATGTTTTCTTTCTTAACCGTCTTTGTCTTTCTTCTTATTCCCCGGAATATTTTGAAGTTTCTCTTCTTTCGTCCTCCTATTTTTTATTCTCCTCCCTTTCTTCTCCTCTCTCTTATCATCAGCGGCCCAGGTAATATTGATATTGATGGCTTTGCAATGGTTGCTCCAACACTCGTGTATAATGCGGAAACGTCATGTGGGTCGCCTACTTACGGCGTGATTCACGATGCTCATATAAATGTACTAACCGATAGTCTAATCCAGGTCTGCACAGCATTTTACACTTTCACTGACCTCGGGAGCCACGCGCGAGCCACTCGAGAGCACACGCGGGGAGCTATGAAGAGTGGGGGGATACCCATTCTAGGAGTGCGGACCACTAATGAGAATGCGCAATTCAGACCCGAGAATTGATAGAGCAATAGGTAAGAACAAGGCCGACTTTTACGTACAATTCTAGTAATATTGCCAGTATATTGTAAATGTTTGTTTCGATGTGTAAGAGTGTGAATTATAAGTCAAAAACGAGACATTTAAATTTGTTTTGAACACCAAGTATTATAATTGCTTGTAAAGCTGATAATATAAATCGCTTTGCTGCGACGTAATCACACATTTAGCGTGGTGTTTAACACAAATTGCTAATATTGAACGGTTTTTGATGATGACAGTAAAAAAAATATTTTTCATCAATTACGTGGAATTAAATTATTTAAAAATTATTCTTAAAAATTCATTATTACTTTCTGCTCTAATTTATTTCAAGAGTACATTATATATTTTTAATATCAAATCAAGAACTAAATCGTTTACGATATTGTACAATAAATAATACGCCCTTGGAATTATATTTTACAAAGTCCATAATAACCTCATGATTGTCCATAGCATATGGTCAGAAAGGTTTGCTCGTTGGTATTTCTAATTCAGATTCGTAATGGGAGAAATGGTCACAATGTATGTGCTGCCAAACATTCCATACCTTCTTGAAATTGTCTGCATTTCATTTTTCGGCCAATCATAATGCGAGGGTTTGTTCTTATAATTACCTTCGTTTTGCTATCATTTGAAGATTATAACATTTTTGGTGTGAAATCAATTATTAAACTGAATATTTTTTTAAAAAATTCAATTGATTGAAAATATGGTTTAAGAGTCATAATGAGAATAAAATAGAAAAAATCAGAAAGAAAAATATATCAACCATTAGCAGTGCAGACGAATATGAATAGTGAATGAACGTGTAGTCAGAAATACTTGACATTACCCATTTAAATACGAGTAAGTGGGCAAATAATTTCACTGTATGGATGATTGCATAAGACGCCTAAGTATTTAATCTCTTGGTATATTCTGGTGAAGAGATTGCCCTATAAATTGTACAATTGAATACATTGCTAAATGAGAAAAAAATCAGCCTCCACCTTTTTTATACATTTCACTTATTCCCAGTACTAGCACTTTCGCCGCTCCCGCGGGCAGACACCCGGCTCTTGAGTGCAGAATGCCCGCGTAAGCAGGCGTTGTGCAGTCTTGGTCTAGTCTAAGTGCAGTAGCCTCAGTGTTGTGAAACCGTTAATGAAAAGTATCACCGCAAGGCAGATCATAAGATGTGTTGTAAATTCATGGAGAAGGTATTGGTATTTTCGGGCGTTGCATTTTCGTTTAATATCCCTAGCGGTGACAGCCCGGACGAAAGAGAGGTGGCGAGGGAAGCGGAAGCAAATGAGGTATAGCACGACGTAGGTAAACGCAGGGAAAGAGGGGGTCACAGTTTGAGGTCGTACACTGCGTGATTGAAGGGGAGTGATGTGGCCAAATAGACTGAACGACGCCGTGAGTTAGGACATGCTGTGAGGGAAAGAGCGGCAAAGGGGTGGGGCGACGTTAGGGAATCGGGCGAGGAAATCCGTGAGCAGCGGAATCGACAGGCGGGCAAGCAAGTGGGCGTTGCGGCAGGGCCGGAGGGCGTTTCAGACGGGGAGGGAGGGTCGCCAAAGAGATGGCGGAGGAAAGGGGCGAGAAGGTGCGGAGGTGGCGAGGACGCAAACGTGCGGGGAGCCGGGAGAAAAGCGGGGAAGGGAGAAAAGGTGAGAAAAGCGAAGGGGAGGTGGGGAAAGGCGCACTGGAGCAAGGAACGTGTGAGGTGGGAGAGGTTGGAGGAGAAAGATCGAAACATTGGAAATGCCGGGGGGAGATGGGGGTATGTGGCGCGAACTGAAGGAGGGGCGGGGCAGCCGGAGGGCAGAGGCGAGGGCGGCGAGGGCGGCGAGGGCGGCGAGGGCGGCGAGGGCGGCGAGGGCGGCGAGGGCGGCGGGGGCGGCGAGGGCGGCGAGGGCGGCGAGGGCGGCGAGGGCGGCGGGGGCGGCGAGGGCGGCGAGGGCGGCGAGGGCGGCGAGGGCGGCGAGGGCGGCGAGGGCGGCGAGGGCGGCGAGGGCGGCGAGGGCGGCGAGGGCGGCGAGGGCGGCGAGGGCGGCGAGGGCGGCGAGGGCGGCGAGGGCGGCGAGGGCGGCGAGGGCGGCGAGGGCGGCGAGGGCGGCGAGGGCGGCGAGGGCGGCGAGGGCGGCGAGGGCGGCGAGGGCGGCGAGGGCGGCGAGGGCGGCGAGGGCGGCGCGGGCGGCGAGGGCGGCGAGGGCGGCGAGGGCGGCGAGGGCGGCGAGGGTGCCGCCAACACCAGATGACGTTTTCAGAAAAACGCCTTCGCCGTCCGATAACGCACGGCGCGCTGCTTTTTTGTGCGTAAAAATAAACTTTACTCCATCTGATAAAACCCGAAAAACGGTTTTCTTGTTTTTATCCGCAACTCAGAGCACAACATGTTTGCATAAGTACACGCCAGGGTTTCCTCAGCTAGGAACGTGTTATGGATTCATGTTCTCGTAAAGATGGAAAATCAAGGGAGTGATAATTCAGACTGTGTCGTGGTAATGGAATTCATTGGTTATTGACTTCCGTTTTAAAATAGCATATCTACGTTTCGTTATAAGTAAAAAATGTGTCTAAAATTTGTGAACAAATTTGCTCACATTTTTGCAATCTTAACATACTAGAAGTAAACTGCATATTCAAAAATGTTTTGAAAGTTGCCAATAAAGGAAGACATCTTTAAAAATCTTTTAATGCTTAAATTTCAAAATCTGTCAGTGTTTTGGACTAAAATGAAGGCATTTGTTTGATAACGTTCTTAAACGCTACTCGATTAAAACTTGACTTATTTCAGTATTATATTGGCAGTATCAATGTATATTTTATAGATAATTGCCGGAAAATTATATAATATATGTAGTATGCGAAGATCTTCCAGAATTCATTTTTTAAATTAGAAAAAGTAAAATATTTCGTACAGACTGCGTTGAGTTTGAACTGTAAAGTTCCATTTCTTGAGAAGCAATAACCCTTCATTATATTGAACATCTGTGTTATGTGAAGGACTAGGAAAGTATACCTTTGAAAGATAGATTGAAAGTCTATTTTATAGGGGAAAATTATGTAAATAGCAGGTAGATAATCCCAATGAAAACATTCGTCAAATTGCGATTTTCTATACCTATTTGCTTTAAGTGAAATTTGCTTTGCCAAAGGAAAACTGAATAGGAAGCAGAGCAAGTGAATCAGTAATTTGTTTGCAACAGACCTTGCGGGTAGTTTGTACACCAGCATATGCACGCCTTCCCGTAACTTATAGGCGATAACTCTTGAGGAATGTAGTCCAAGAGCCTACAGGACCATTACCATGACAGAACATCCCATTGAAATCCCGGCTAGCTGCACAAATCTCCGCCAGACCTATTTCTCACAGGCGGGCGTGCCGTGTGCACCCGCGCAGCGCCTGTTGATGTGTGAGAATGAGAGGACGAGAGCACACGTGGGTGGGCGGAAATTATTCTCGTTGATGGGGTAAGGCAAGGGATTGCAGGATAGCAACAGCTATATCTAGTGTGAATAATACGATAGTCATCACCCTGTCACCTTTTCGGACGGGTTTACGCTCAGAAATGTCTTCCGCAGACTTATATTATAGTGTACCAAATTGTGTCCTTGTTACTGAGTAATTAAATTTGTTCAAAGAATTGTTACCCCGTGTGGGAGGACATTGCCCTCGTCATTCCGGCCAGGGCGACAATTCTTTGAACAAATTTAATTAGTATAAAGAAATCTAAGTAATTATATTATAGGAGGAGACAAGTCGAAAAAGATCGAGTGAAACTGTGGGGACAGCACTTCGCGGGAATGTACAACTTCTAAAGTGTTTTTCTAAGAATAGTTTGAAAGTTTATATAAAAATTAGTAAACTATGTTTCACTTCGCGTTATCGAAATACATTATGTTTAAAATATTTTATAAATCTTCCTACGTTCCATCTCAGAGAATAGTAAGTTCAATTTTAAAATCCATAGTTACACAACTAGAATTTAACTAAGAAATGTAGCATGTAAATTAAAATTGATTTAAAAGGTGTTTTGTATTTGAAATTTTACCAACAGTGGTTTTAACAAAAAGTAAGTTAAAACAAATATTTGAATAAGTAGAAGTATTTTTACCTTTTAGAATTAATACTGAATCCTTAAAGTAACGCTTTAATTAATTTTTTAAAGAAATATTTTGAAAATATTTCAGAATTTTAAACGAACCAACGTCTAAAAAGTAGTAACAAACTGGCATGTTGTACTATTCATACAATAAGATACACAAAAACGAATTATATAAGATATGGCGTATATAAAAAGTTTAAAAATAACATTACACACTCAATACTTAATATTTCACAAAAGGCAGAGAGTTCCCTACAAATCTCAACCTATTCCGTATTCTTCCGACTGATCACGAAAAGTGACGCTAGATCGCAGTCGCGGCTGCAGCAACCAAGGCGGCCGGCGCTCTTCGCTTGTTTTTCTGTGGCGGAGGCGCGGGGCGCACTTTGGCGCTCTCCCGCGGCGCTGCGGGCAAACATACGCCGGGCCGGCGATAGCATCGCTTGAAATATGGCGACGCCGCGGTGTATTAGCCCCGGCGAAATCGACCGACCGCCGCCGTCGCTTTAAATGCTAACGTACGACCGCACCGCGTCCCCGCCCTCGCCCCCGCCCCCGCCGCCACGCAAATTACGTCGCTTCTTCGCCCGCCCGCAGCTCCCTTGCCGCAGGGCTCGCACTCTCTCCACAGCAGAGGCGCGAGCGAGCGAGTGAGAGAGAGTACTTCGCGCTTCTGGGTCGCCAACTCCTTCGGTTCTTAGTCCCGTGGGTGTGGCGGTGTTCTTCCCTGCTGGATCGGGAGATCGGGGGCTGACTTAGGGGGGTTACGGGGGAGATCGGGTGTTGGCTTACGGGAGTTTTCCCTTTCCAGGTATCGCTTCCTGCCAGGCACCGCCCGAGCCGGGATATGCCTTCAGATTCAGACCGGTCTCCCGATCGCAAGCGTTTTGGCGTGTAGGGCTTGAAAGTGTAAGTATGTGTGTAAGAGGCGTGGGGTGGATAAGAACAGGGAAGGAATGATTGCAAGCGGTCCATAACCCTTTTCTGAGGGCATTCCTCTGGCATTCGCCTGGAGAAACTACAGAAGACCACCGATCAGAACGGCTGGAAATCTCCATCACAAAACAGCTGAATGTGACTCAGCTCTGGAGTTAATATCGAAAATCTGTCTCCGTCGGGACTCGAACCCTGGCCCCTCCCGGCGAGAGACGCTGCGGCAACGGTTGTTGCCACCGAGCCACCTCAGCCGCAGCAGTGGCGCCGAAGCCGCACCAATGAAGTGAATACACTCTCACGGGAAATTGAGTAGAAATGACCCGAGAGAGGATGTCACTGTGTCGTTCTGTGTACTGTATTCTTCTTCGCCTCCCGTTATGAACAGGAACTCGGGCCTTAGAATATTGAACAAAGGATTTTTTTTTATTTTCCATTCAGATTCACTTCAACTGT
Source organism: Gryllus longicercus (assembly GCA_038098605.1). Taxonomy (NCBI): domain Eukaryota; kingdom Metazoa; phylum Arthropoda; class Insecta; order Orthoptera; family Gryllidae; genus Gryllus; species Gryllus longicercus. The sequence continues at coordinate 96,789 of JAZDUA010001141.1, read as the reverse complement.
ACCTACTTACTTTAATTTCTAAGAAGTTGGCCCATCAATCCTCTCCCGAGGAGAATGTATTCTCTTAATATTTCTTTCATATTGGACTAAATAATGAATTTAAACATTCATTTCACTCATCTGTTCTAATATTTCCACTTCTTGTTCCTTTGGGAGATGCAAAGAACAAAGATATTTATTTTGATTTTGTTGTTTTCAAGGCAATATTGTTTACAATGCGGATCATTCGGCATTTAATTAATATCTTATCCTTCTTATCTTCCTCTGGCTATTCAAAAATATAAATAGGCCGTTTTTCGTCGACGAAAATATTCGTAGTTGTTTTTGGTAGTTAAAGTAATGTACAGATGTTTTCAAAACTTTTTCTCACAAGGTCTACCGTCGGTACCATGAGTGAGTAGATTTTTGAAACATTTAATTTCCAATCTGTTTCATTTCGTATTATACATTTTTACATTTCGAGATTTTTGTATTTCTCACTGATGTTGTGGGGTAACGGTACTGTTATGTCTTCTCCTCTCTTATAGGATGAATATTATTTGTATTGATCATTTCGCAATCCGCAGATTCTTCAGTAATTGATACTCTTCTCGGTTCAGTTCGTATTCAAGGACCTAAGAATCTCTGTAATGACTTCGTAGAATACGATAAAATATGTGCACAATTGGTATCGTTCTTAATATGTGGATAATCGTATTAACATTTGTGATGCTGAGACGTTTTGTTTGATATATAGAAATGACCACTACAGCTTCTATTACTATTAGGAAAGCTGTTACTGTTCATTCCAACAGACTTTCTAGTTCTCTCTAGAGATCAAGATTATTATTTTCGACATCCTTCTTGGATCTACTGAGATAGCCAGGTTCTCTATCCATCCATGTTCCTCTTCAAAGGCGGAGAGATCTAACAGATCTGACACGAGCCTTTACGGGAACTTTCGCATTTTTTCGAACCGCTTCCATACCAGTTTAGTTCGATCAACTGGAATTAGGCAGTAGTTACGTATGTTTGTGAATATAATGAAATATAATTAAAACAGACTGTCACGCTCATTAGAAGTGAAATTTCAAAATTAAGAAACGCATATGGAAAGGTAAAGTAATGAAAAAACCGGTGAGGTCTTTGACAACACTTGGTTGATAACGTAAGAACATTCAACATTATTAGCAGTCAGAATGGGAAAGAAAAATCTTGAGATTCGTATTTTTTTACAATGCAACTGCACCATTTCTCAGATTATATCAGACCTACAAAGCTGCGATATCCCCACTGTGTACGTGGTGCCAGGTCAAAATTAAAAAAGATACTGAAAGCTTCTCATCTCTAACACTTGGTTTTGCCAGTGTTTGTAAGTGGTTTACTTTGCTTTACGTTCTAATGGCTTATGTGATGTGTTACCTTAACACGCAAAGAAGTTTCATTTCAAAAGTAAAACATAAACACTGATTAATATACTTCTAGTGTTTATGTTTTAACAATAACGTAATAGAAAACCCTTTGAATTTACAACATCGAGTGTCTTAACACACGCAAGAAAGAAAACAGAAAAGGATTTTGGTTTGAAAAATGTAGCGAAAACGTCGACGAGTAAGCGCGTATCCACCCTGAATCATCCTCCACTTGTCGACGCAACCGCTTCGAATGGGTTTCAATCGAATGTGAAAGTTCCTTGCCGCCGCGGGCAAACAAAGGGGCTGCTTGAAATATCGGCCGACAGGCGCCGCCCGCGGCGGCGAAGCACCTGGCTGTCGACTGCGCGATAAATCTCTCTCGGGAATCCCTCAATTGTTCTAGTATTCAAATCGTCACGCACCCGCGACTCAAGAATTCCGCGCCTTCCCTCGCCCCCCTCCCTCCTGCATATCTTTCCTCCCTCTTCATTTTTTTTCACTCTTGTTCTCATTCTGTTTTCACTCTTGGCTACCGATTTTTTTTCATTTTGTGTGATTATATCTTCCCCTTGAGCTCTAACGGATACTTCTACTGTATCTTCCATCCTCATCCTTCTTCGCTCCTTTTCTTTCCACCATTTCCGTAATTTTCCGATGCACACATTGCACGTTTTCGCCCTCTATTTTCTTGCGATTGCCCTCGTCCTATGTCCAACGGAATCCATCTTAGCCTCTTACTTTCGCTCTTGACGCCCTTTCATTCTTTCGTAATGTACATTTCTGCTATCGCCAACCTGTCACCTGCATCTTCCTTCTGTTTCCACGCCCTCACCTCTCCTATCCCCTCCTATCGCTGAAGCCTTTTCCGGTTCTCCATTCTCATTTGCTAGTGCATATCTTCCTTTTTATCATCGTCTTCCCACTCTCCCTAAAACATCCTCGTCTCATCCTTTTCTCTTAACTTGCATTGATCCTCATTCAGTCTTTCCGTCTCTAGTTTCAGCAACATCCCCATTTTCTCGAATTCAAGAGAAATGTGAGACGAATGATACTTCCTCACTTATTCAATGTCTCCACGCCTTCTAACATCGAATGTCAATTTCATTATACACTCTCGTTTTCTCGTTTCTCTCTCCCTTCTCTACCATGCCTTCTCTGCCAACTTTGTCTTTCCTTCCTTCCGTCCATCCTTTAATCTGCCGTCAATTTTTTGCGTTTCCTTTCCCGCTTTTCCCTTGTCAGTTCACTCTCTTCTTAATCAATCTTTCATCCTTTAATTCCTCTTATTCGCTCATCTCAATACGTCTCTCTTTCTACTTGTGGCCTTTGGGTGAAGACTTTCGTCGCCTCTATGAACAATTCCCGCAATAGAGTTTCCATCTCGTTCTCGTGACTAAGGCTCGTTTTTTACCGCATTTCCTACGTATTCCTTGGAACTTCGGAGGGCACGCGTTATAAATTTCTGCGCTCTTCTATACCGTCATTATAAATGTTTCTTCACATAAAGCGCCTCCGATTTTGAAACTATTCCAATAGGAATGCAATAAGACGTTTGTGGGAGAGGACGGTAATGCAATGTTAAATCATAAATAAGGAAGCTCCGTCCTTCTAAGCAGGCAGTCTCTGTAATACGTATAAACGACGAGAATACCGAAAGTATTCGTTCATAATACAAGCGAAAGCCGAGCACACGTCGGTTGTTTTTTTCCTTCGGTCCGAAGGCGGAGTATTGCTCCACTTGCAGCGGGACCTTGCGGTGAAAACGTGCACTAAATCTGGCTGTTCCACTGGGGCCTGTAACGCACGACTACGCTGCAATTCTTTTGCTGGGCAAATCGCCTGGGGAATAGAAGGCTATGATAACCGAAGTATTGCAGACGCTCTTATTTATATCAACATTGGAATTTTCCACTATAATGTGTTAAAAATATATTTTTCTGCAGTAAGAATACTTTTGATAATTATATTAAAAAGACATATTGCCTTTATTGAAGGAACATTAATTTTAAATATAATTTTTAGGTTTTAGTTGTATTGTTACAAAATATATGCACGTAAAAAACAACTATTTCAATGGAAATGTAAAAGTTTACGGTTACTCTTGAGGCGGAAAAGGCATATATTAAACAAAGTAAACATTAACCTTTTGTCGCCATTAACTTTGCTTTGGTACAGTACTAAAAATACGAAAGTTAGTTACAGAAAAATAATTATATACTATAATTATATTTCTCGTGTCGTATACATTAATTTACTCTGTAGACTCTCGAATACAATTTTTTTTATTCCGTACAATCAAACTCGTGATTTATGATTTGTAGTCGTGACATCCTCCGCTCTTTGTTGATGGCAGGATTTCACACATTCTTCTGCACGGCAGAAAAATTCGTTTTGGACGAAGGGAAACCCTACAAGGCATGTGCTGTACAGAAACTTTTGACATCTCATGAATATAAATTATATGCTGTAATTACCAAACAGAGAGTTTACTAAAATTGAAATATTTTCTGGAGGGTCGAGAGAGCAGCCGCAATTTTTTGTTCGGGATGTTTTATATAGAATTCGTGAACTCGTGCATATGAATTATTCTGATACTTTCCTTGAAATTTTTAATGGTAAAAATTCCAACCGCGTTTTCCTATTAAGTGTAGCAATCCTGTTTTTCAATGCTTCAGAATAGATTACGGGTTATATGTAAGAAACACTGTTCAAAAAAGGATTAAAAAGCACGGCTTTACCATTTAAGACACAACTGAAACAATAACAACAACAAAGAAATGTGCCCAGTGACAAATATTTCATTTTAAACATTTCAACAAAATACTACTTTCTGAATGTCAGTATTCTAATCATGAAATCGGTATGTATATCTTAATCAAAGTTTTTTGCGGACTTTCTAAGTAGAATCTTAAAATGCATCGCCTCTGCTTGGAATTAATGTCTGCAACAAGTTTTTCCGTGCACAACTGTATATTAAGTGCTGAAAATTGTTGAAAACGAGGTACTTTAAAAAAAATGTTTATTTATTTATTTATCGTTGATTCGACATGAAAGTCAATAGCAACTAAACAGATACATTTCAAAATTACAATACAAAATTTAGAACCACATTCATTATCCAAAAGAGAAAGAAAACAATACGAACAACAAAAGTATAGTAATACTGTATCTAAACGTTACTGTGAATATTTATTTCCTTAACGAAATCAATAATTCTCTTCTGATCTAATGATAAATTAGTATTTTTTTGTTTAAAAATATTTTTTTCTAGTTATTTTCTTCCACTTATTAATTGAATTTTATCTCTAGATATTTTTGTATCTATTAGCTCTTGCAATTGAATTACTGTGTAAGAAAAAGTACTAAAATAGTTTTTAAAATGGCTGAATAGAATATTTTCTTTCTGATTTAATAAATATCATGTTTATTTTTCATGCAATTATGCAATATTTAAAGCGAAGTGCAAAAGGTAAAGCAAACCTATGAATTATTTACAGATCCGACTTGAAACATCTGTTTCCCTGCTAGTTTTGGCTGGCATCATAAATTTATCTCAGCACGGCTGATAAATTGTTGCCTCTCTAGAACAAATGTTAGAGTTTGCAGATCACACAATCATATATACGATAAATTTCGCGTTTGCAATTTGCAAATAGTTGCTTCCGCTACAGGTTTCACGATTGCAGCCGTTAATCACTGTGTCAGGAAGAGCATAATTTTAAAAAGAGATACCGAGCCAGTGAACTAGCTCGAGTTTTCAGATAGAATACCAGTCTTTATTTTTAAAACAGTCGATCATTACAGAGTTCAATTTTTCGGTTAAGTCAAAATATAAACGTACGCATCTGAATATATATTCATCTCTACTCTGCGTTCTCACTTCAACTGTAATTTCTTTTATGTTTCTGAATTTACATTTAAAATTTTCAACATAGCTTTTTTAAAAATAATGTAAAAGACTGTTCAAATTTTTACATCGCTAGAAACAAACGCATTTCTTAAATGTTTAATTTTGTTGGAATCAAATCATACAGTCATGAAAGAGCCACTTCATATAAATGTATTTTATTTACAATTTGTCTTGTGATATCACATAATGCATCAAAACGTTCCTTCAATAATAAAGGATTATTTCAAATAATAGTTACATACAATATCGCACGATATTTCTGTGTAAATAAAAGTACAACTCTCGTTCATCTACCATACGAAGCGAGAAGAATAAAACTAGAGCCTCAAACACTTTAATTTGTGAAAATTCGTCGACTGTAACAAAACAAATTAATGGAGAAAACTCGCCCCCCCCCCAAAGAAGACTTTTCTACATTAGTATTCAGTGATAATCTCAAGGCACTCTTTAAGACTTTCAAGCACTCTTAAGACTTTCGGTGTCTCATTTTTTATTTTTTCTCCACAAAAATGTTAGGGTTATAAGATTTATTTGAAATAACATTCAAAGATCTTTTATTGCCTTCGCAGTAGCCATCGTCGTCCATCATCATTACTATAACATCCACAAGACTGCCATTCATCACATGGTTGGAAAGGTCATGAGGGATAATCTTTGGAAATGTGTATTTTGTTTATAATATTACTCTTCACAAATCAAATAAGAGTGAATTATAAAGGATTTCATAGTATTTTAAGAATATTTGTTCAATACACTGGTTTTTCATTTGGAATATAATATTTAAAGACATCCTCAAACGGTATTCATAAAAACTTTAACGTTTTTTTTGGAAAGGAAGTATCTTAACAGAATTTCGCCGCATTAAGGACGGAAACGATGGGAAGGGCGAAAGTATAATTAACAGTCTTCACCCTCTGAGTTCCTGCAGAGGATGATGGGGTTGGTGGTGGGGGGAGCTTTCCAGTGAGGATAGGGGAGAAGTCTGCTTGGGTTAGAAAGTGTTTCGACTCACCAACATTAAAGCCCACGGGCGCCGCCATTCTGTACCATCACAAATTATGAAGTTGTAACGCGTTGATATTGAGTTGTCATAACCCAAAAGTTTCGAACAACTTCTTATGTAGAGCTTCACATATACATAAAGAACATTTCAGGCCCGAAATTCCAGAAGTCACGGCCGCAACGAGTATTCCATTTCGAATAAGGGAACCTTTATAATCACAATAAGTAAGAGAGAACTAGATTAGAACATTTCGCGCGAACACGAAATCCACTTCGCCGTTGTATTGTCAAAGTGCTGAGAGGGTTTCACCCGCATACATTTTCTATCAACTGAGTAACTTCAGAAATACGTTTGCTCTCATTTTGGTGTCGGTGATTCTATCGGCCCATGAGATAAGTCTGAATGGAACCTCAGCCCCTGCTAAAGTTCTATTCTTGGAATGTAACAAAAATAAGATATTGAGAAATTGATCCCGATATATCCTGCGGGAACTTAATTTATTTTTATAAAATAATTCATTTAACAACAATTAGTTAATTGAAGAATTTGTTTTCCTCTGTTTAGATTTTCTAATAAAATAAATATAGAAAATAAAGTATATTCTTTATTTATTTCACAGTTAAGAGACAGATATGAAAGCAATTGAAGTGTAAGATTCATTCACTTATGGTTCATTTCGTTTACAGACAAAAATTTTATTATCCTCATAAAAACTAATAGTAAACTTCACATTGCAAAAAAAGTATTGCATTTTGGAGGATTTTATTTTTACTTCAATGACAAATGGAGAATTTTGACTTTTTTTATCTTTCAGTTTATTTTCAGTTTATTCAATTTCTTTTAGTGTTCAGTGATTAACTTATGGAACTTAAAAGGACGGCTAAAGGTCAGCAGATCTGTAGTAAAAATGTCTAATTGCACTTACGTATAATCATTAGGCCTCATACGGACCTCTGTGTCTTGTAGACGGCTTCAGAAACTCCCTAAACAAGTTATCAATTTCTGCTCTTCCTGACATTTGCATAAATGGAACGTCCGTCTGAAGTATCGATGTGGGGAATTTATGAGTGCGTATGGACAATACTCTAAACTGTAAGTTAAAAAGTGGTAAAAAATTGTTAGAAAGTCTCAGCATACTTGCTCATTTTGAAATGCTGACGTACTTTTCTACGTACAAACAGTCGTACTACAATCCCTTCTCATGCTTCATTTTCATAACTTACTTACATAAATTTAAAACAGCAAACGTACAATATAAGCAGTCCAAAATGTATGTATTCGTTTTATTTGCAACCTAAAAACAATACTATCATATTCCAACTTGTTACGCGCAATCTAAAATTCTTACCATTGATAAAAGGCGTTTAGTTTACTGCTTTCTCCCTTGTACATTATTGTAAATATTACCAATTATACCTCTCATCACAACGTTTACCGATTATGAAGCGGGTCAGGGTCCGTATCACAACATTATTTTTAGCTAATCATGCACTGTCATTGCCATCTCTGCTTGAATAATCTTTCCTCCACTATTCAGAAAAGCAGCACATTTCAAAAGCTTAAAATAGAGGTCATTATATATCTGGATTCATCAAAATGTTACTTAGCGAACTTCCCACTGTTCGTTTGCTGAAACTTAGGCCTGGGTGGACGCCATCATTGTTAGCGATGTGTGAAATATACTTGAAGTCGTAGGCTTCCGCGGCCAGTCATGTGCATGATCTTGGCTGTCCGGGTGACGCCGCGTCGAAAGCTATGTTGCCGACGTTTCGACCATCTTGTCGGGGTCTTCCTCAGGACTGGTATGCACATTTGGCATACCAGCCCTGAGGAAGACCACGACAAGATGGTCGAAACGTCGGCAACACAGTCTTTGACGCGGCGTCACCCGGACAGCCAAGATCATGCACATATATCATACTTTTTTCAATCTAATATATCGTACAAAGCTCTACCCCACTTCTCTCGAAAATCCTGCCATCTCAGCCATTTCTCTCTTCCATATTTTTCATTTATTTTTTCTTCTTCTTTATCTCTTCTCGATCACTAAAATTCTTGTTCGTTTTGATTGCTTTAGCTCTTCCTTTTCTTCAGTTTAATTTTATATGTTACTGTACTCTCTCTTTATTCTAATTTTACTCACAAACATTTCTAAATTTAATGCTATTATCTAATTATTAAACTCAAAAAAATGAACTACTTCCTAGTGCACGCAAAATACATTTTTTCATTTTTTTATGTTACATTTCAACGGCTAAAAATCAGAACGATTTAAGTGACATTTTATAAATTGTGAGAAATATATTTAATTCCATAATCGTGGTGCTTTGTTTTATCAATAAAACCATTATTTCATGTCACTGAAGCAATGAAAATATATTGCCACTGAAATGTTACCTAAAATAAACATGTTTTTCTCAGAATTTATAATGGGTCTGTCATTTACACTGTTCGTATATATTTTGGACCATCACAGAAAGGTGAAAAGCATCAACCCTCTCTTCGTTGGTTTTCATTTCACGAATATTCTTTGAGTAACCATAAATAAATATTTGTTCTTCAAATAGAAATATGGTCTACATCCATACTAATACGTAATCGGCTGCACTTAAATTTCTATTAACAGGAATGACTATGAACTAAAACATGTACAATTAAACATCTACGAGATAAAACAGCTATCAACTAAAATTTTACTGTATGGAGTATATGTGAAATACCACTTTCTGACTTTGAATTAACAAATGTAAGAACATCTTTTCCATAAGCTCAAGAGAAGGGCTGTGTTTTCCGGTTCATTAAATCAATTTGGGAAGGCATAGATAATAAAAGCTTGAAAGAAAATACTTAACGATATAAGAGATAAGAAGCAGAGATCGAGGAAAATTTCACCCTAAAATGTCATATTCAGCAGGTCATGGAATTGCCGTTAAACGATTAAAAGATCTTGTCGATATTTTCGAATTTTATACTAAAACTTCAGTGACCGAAATCTAAACAACTGAGTCACAAATGGTATTGTGGTGCATGAAGATGAAGAAAAAGAGAGTGCACATCAGAATGTTTTCGTGAAAACATTTAGCTCACTTTTCAGGATCCTGAATAGAAGAAATGCCGTCCCTGTACCTAAGGCTATTCCGAACGGATTGCCCGTAAAAGTATCCACCGACTAGACAGCAGCGCCTGCCGCCGAAACATGACTTTCTGTTTCGAAAGCGGAAAGCATCGGAAAACTATCAACTACATGTAATTCTAATGACAAATGTAGTTTGTCTCCGCCGAATACAAGTTTTGACTAGGATTGGCTGAATTTCGAATTTTATAAAATATTTCTTTGACCAGTAGTTTTCCGCGATGTCTTCCGGAAATTCAGGAGCAGTACCTTAATAAACAGAGCACGTAGATCGCTTGGTGTCTCCTTCATTAAACATATCTCCTTCTCTCTCCTACCCACAGATGTTTACACTTCTATCACTCCTCTACTCTACACACTGAAAGCTTAGTGGTTGTCCCATCTGGGACTGTATTCCACTAGAGGATATACTAGTAGCTGGAAACCCCACAAACAGATGTGAAAATCGGAAGCCGATCTTACGTATCAGCGGAGCAAAAATACCGCCAAATCTGGAGATATAACATGCACTACACGTCCGGGAGTATTGACCATAGCAGTTGTCGTGCCGGGAACCAAATAATAATTAATCAATTAATTCTCTAAAATATGACACTGAATTAAAACTTTATAAACTTCTCCAACCCTTGGAGTTTCACTCACCTTCCAAAGATGGGGGTTCCTAACCTGAAATTATATCCCGCCTTGGAGTGACTAGTTTTTTAAAACTTCTCCGCGAATTACGAACACAATCTGCAAATTCTTTTTATGAAGGTTTCATTCATTATTATACCCTACTCAGTTATTATATAAACTACACTACACACTTGTCGGGAGCTTAGAGCTTGTCCCGGCTAGGGAGGTGCCTCGTTGGTGGGAGAGACCTGGTTGGAGAAAATTCCCGCAAGCTGACGAAGGTCGGTGTCGAGTTTTGACCCTCACCGGGGGAAGATCCCCGTCATCAAGAACCACACACTATACTTAGGGCATAACGCTGTTTTTAAGTATAAATAACGTTGTAATAATCTCATTGGAATTGTAACCACTGTACTGTATATAATTATAACCAATGTTAAATCACACTTCCCAAATATAAAATACTGAAGAGTCGCTAAGAACGTCCGGTTGATGCGACTATAATCCGTAAAAAACGAAAACATTGTCATTCTTCTATAAGGGGTGTTTAACGTGAATGGCGCAGGGGAGGGCAACAGCGTCGCGGGCCGTGCGTGGCCAGGCGCAGTGGAAGCGCTGCGGAGCGGAGAGGAGCCGTCCGCTGCCGCCCTCGTTACCGGCGCCTGCCCGCCCTCGGGCTCCTGCGAGGGGAGCGCGACTGTACTTCGTTAAGATCAAATCCCCCGCGTCGGGCTCTCTTTCCCCGATACGCGGGGCTGGGGGGGGGGGGGCTCTCTAAACAAAACATAAGTGCCGCTACAAGGGAAATCGTTAGCTAAAATATTTAACCGCAGGGAGCTTCGCCCTCTGTCTGCCGCCGCCCGCACCTTCCTCCCTTCGCCCTTTCGCTGTTACCGCGGCCGCCCCTCACATTCGTTGTTCCGTCCGCTCCCCTCTCCGTGGTCGCTCCTCTCGTTCGCGATCCAATTCTAAAAAACTCAACTGGTCGTAATTCGTATCAGCTCTCACTATCCGTCTCTGTGCAAAGGAATTTCGTAGACAACCACAACCTATTTAAATACTCGTCAACACGCTCTAACCAGTACAAACTTGGCAAAACCCGACTCCCGCAGACCCAAGGTGGCATCACACATTTCAACTTGTTTCAACGAAGACTCATTGCATCCCTAAAGTCCTAAGCAATCAATACAACTCCTTCCGCTATTTTTCTAAACATATGCAAATCCGTACACTTTCCGTACGCAATTACCACTTTTCTCAATCTTTCAATATATTTCTAATTTTACTTTTTACTGCCTTCTCAAGCTAATTTAATTACTCACTAATTATACTTTTATCATTTCGTATCCTTGATGGAAATGGCGCCTCGTCAATAAGTGAAGTGCCACTCACCTACAAACGACAGTGTATATGTGTCAGTTTATAGTTAATTATAAAGAACGAGCTTATACGTAGCTACTGCTTTAAAAATCGGTTTGTCTAGTAGCCCTCCTTTTTCTCTTTGATTATTCTCTTACACTCGCGTATTGACGGCCCAGCAACCAGAACACTGTATGTCCTTGTGTATCTCCTGGCACCACAAAGGGGAGCGGAAGGAAACGTTTAAGAGTCAGAACCAGATACGTTCACTTGCTTGAATAATGTTTATTTATTTAGTTAGTTAGTTAATTATTGCCTTATTTTAGGTGGCGAGACTCGGGCCATCAGGCCCGCTTTTCTGTCTGACCACGCAAATTTCGCAACGCTCCTTTCACCATCTAGCGGAGAAAGAAGGTATCATCTCAGGCGGCGAAACAGACGATTTGAATTTAGTTCAGAAGCTTCTCTTAGGCTTGAGGATATTTTACATGCAGTAAATCTTCTACATGGAACAGGCGGCTTTACTTTCCCTCCGAATGAAGGTGTACGAAGGAGTGTTTCGCCTTTTGAAATCCGATTTTGAGCTTCGATTGGATTTCAATTCGCAAACTTGGGTACAACAGCCCGATACACTGTTACCCGTAACCGAATCCAGAAACGACAGATTCCAATGTTAAAGGAGGTCACGTACGAATTGCTATGACAACCATGACGCATTTTCGTAGATAATGATGGAACGGTTCCCTGCAATTCACAACTGTTAGAGAAAAGAATGTTTCGTCTCGGAAGTACGTATAATGCACCACAGATTGCAGCACAATACAAGGCGCTATGAATAAGTTCAGTTGATATTCTTGTCGCAAGATGTGTACTGTAACTTTTTGTGATTGTCACCAAAACGTCCAACATTTGAAATTTAATTATACTTATGAATTTACATAAGTTTTAACTAAAGAAGTTGTACTATTATTTACGTAATTGTCACATACTCTTATCTTAGAAGTGGACAGAAGTTTTTGAATTTTTTTTACTAGTATTGACTATTCCGTTTCTTTCATGCCAGAGTGTCCCTTCTTGTGTTTGGAGTGTCTCTGGTTAAAAGTGAGGTAGTGCAGTAATTATTTTACAGAATTTGATATTTCAGAACTGTGCAATATATTTTCTGAAAGTAAGTTTGTAATATTTTAGATTCAACATAAAGTCTATTAAGCAGTGACAACAAAAAGGATTTGTGATGAGGTCATCCCATTCAATATTTTCGTATGAATTGTGAAGAAATCAAATACTAGAACACAGAAATCGTACAACGCAGATTCAAGAAAAGTGTTATAGTGATTTTCTTTGATTTCACTTCAGACTTAAAGATGAACTTGAACGTCTGTTCACGGGTACTTCATTTCACAATACAGGCCTGCAGAACACTGTGCTACTTCTGTGAGTATATTTATTTATAAATCTACACGTTTTCTGTAATCACTACAGCTCTTCGTAAATATTGATAATAAATAAGAAAAATAGATATTTAGTAAGCAGTTCAAGAACGAATCACGTGATATTTGTTTAGGTAATGATACACTGGAATATTAGTTCTAGTATTTAGTGTGAATTCATAGAGAATTGTTTCTAACAACATCTGCGGTCAGAAAACTCACCCTCGAAATTCGCGCTTTACTTACTCCTTTATACATTCTTCTCACGAAAATTCTATTATGCCCACTTCATCGAGTAGCAAAGGAAGAGAGAAACACCCTGTGGGTTTGGCTCTTCTCCTTACTCACCGCTCACCGCTCACCGCACAAAGCCCACCTGCGGGCGCATAGACGAGGCCGGCCCTTCCTCCCGGCCCTTTGGGCGACGTCCCTGCGGCGGGGGCCGTCGTAGGGAAGCCCTGAAATTTCATTATCTAAATTACACAGATTATTTAATACGATTAAGAGCGGACTCCGTCCCGCCCTCCGCGCAGTGGCGCCTTCGCCGGACCCCGCCCCCCCACCGCCCCCACCACCCCCGCCGCCCCCGCCGTCACCCTCGCCGCCGCCCCCTCTGTCCCCACCGCCTCCGCCGCCTCCGACGCCCCCGCCGTCCCCGACGCCCTTTCCCCCCCCCCGCCCCCGCCCCGCCCCTTTCCCTCGCTTCGCGGGGGGCCCGGGGCGAGGGACCAGTCGACCGCTGACTCGCATTGTTTTCGAAAGCTGTAAGCGTCATGGGAAGTGATTCACGGGCACTTAGTTTTCGAGGGGGATTCTGCGAAAAGCGGAGTAGTAATATAGAAGCAGAAAGTCAGTACACACTCGTTAACTGAAATTTACATTTTGTTGGCTCTGTCTGCAATATACGTTATGAGAAATGGCAAAGGTTCTCACTCGAAATTAAAAAGTAATTGCTGTGATATGTGCTGTTGTTTGGTAACGAAGTGACGCTTTCATTAACAACTTCAACATTGTAGAAGAAGACCCTTCTAAAATACTTGCGTAGGCACAGAGGAATTTAATTATTAATTACGTGAAACTTGCCTTCACAAATTAAGACAAAAATAGAAATAACAATTTCAAAGGCACTCTGACTTCTACTGCTTTAACCAAATAATATAAGAAACAGTGAATGAACACCAACTCTAGGATATGAGAGTAAAGTAGAAAGCGAATTACGTACAGTGGCATGAGCATTTTGTGACAAATATAATAGCAAATTATGTTAAGTAACTTAATATAATCAAATTATGGGCAATTAACATTTAGTTCAAAATTTCCAAGTAATTACATTTAGGAACTTTGTATCAAAAGTAGCAATATTGGCCGGTTCCAGAATCAAAATAGTTCTACTCGTAATTCAATTCCAATTCCAATTTCTTGAATTAACGAATGACCTATATATTGGGTCTAAATATTATTTTGAGCGCTGTCATATTTTTTGTTGCTTATTATTTTTTCGCACTCACTAACGTAAGACGATATAGTATTCTAATCGTGCGCCGGAAAACGGCGAATTTTCGACACACAAACTGCCGTTGCCGAGCCCTGGTAGCGAAAAAGTGGATAAATTCAGTTGCCGAAGATAGAAAAAATGCTCCAATACGTGGCGTATCCAGAAACCATGTTTTGTGTGCTCTTCTTACATATAAATCGATTCACGGCAAAAGTCTGTCTGTGCACAACGCTGGCGCATAAACCGTTCAACCGATTTTTTACAAAATTGATATTCCCAAATCGTTCTGGTTGATGTAGCGGCCCCTGAAATTTGAAACTAATATTTACATTTTGAAGGGTTTCGTTTTCATGAAGAACCCCGGACATTTTCAAATTTTTCAAAGAATGGCTCTAAATTTTTTAATTAAATTTTTTCTTTGAATAGTGCAAAGGATATTTAAGAGCATGGTGCAGTCATCAATTTCGTTGAAATCCCCAATGTGACTAATTTTGCAAAAAAAAAAAACAAAAAAAAAAACACTACATAATTGAAGATTGAGATTCTTGCTTCAGACAAAGTTTTTTGTACAAAATTAGCTCTTTAAAAATGGTAATGTACAATGTTTTTAAAAAATGAGTCCTTTGTGATTAATTTGCTAAGATGTCCGATGTCCGAGGTTTGTGTTAACCTTGCTAAGTTGTCCTATTGTCGGGAGAGAAAAAACAAGTATCATTTCTAATACCCGCTGACCAGGAATCCATAAATGTAGCTTGGTCACCCGATACCGACTTAACTTGGCACAATCCTGAAGTCGAAACTTCTTTTGGTGCAACCACTCGACTTCCCCAGGCGCTCGCTCACTGTCAATCCGTTCCAACTACTCTACGCTCTCTTCCGTGGCTTGCTGGCCCGTTAAATAGCAGACGCCACTGTTGGCTGAGACTCGCTCCCCTGGCTCGGCGTTGCTGGAGCGTGTTCCGCGCTCTCTGCGAAGCCAGCTTCGAGCTCGTTAAACCTCGACGGCACTATCGATAGTACCGTACTATCAAAACTATCGATACTTCTCAAAAATATCTAATATAATCGGAATCAACTTTTATTCAATGTATACATTTAAATCGTTCATTTTTAATTACCAACAGCATAATTCATGTTCTATTTATCTCTCATTTAATGTAAACCGAACGAGATCACTGGTTCAAACACTAGTTCATCTTCGTGTTTTCTTAATAAGAGAAAAACAAAATTCACGTTCTCGATGAGTGAATGAGCGTCAATTGTTTAAAGTGTATATACCAATAGTCATGATGAACATAATCGCCAAGCAGGTGTCATATGATATTGTTCTTAAGATATATAGTGTTTGCAAAAACATTCTAATTCTTGTATGTGCTGAAAAGTTAATTGTTATAATCCAGAAAACAGAATCGTTTGTGGTTGTTTTGGTGTACACGAGGGTGCAACCAATTCATCTTACTGCTCTCTCAAACTGCTAAGAACGATTTCGTATCACGAAACATTTTTTAAAATCACATGAGTGTAATTTTGGGAGAAAAAACAAAAGACAAAATCGCAGTACCATTGACATCATGTTTTAAAGGCACTTAGTACTATTCGTACAAAAAAATTAAAGAAAAAAATTGGAGTCGTTTTCGATAAAATGGCGTATGAACGACTCTGAAAATGCGAATATTTGAGCTCATTTTTACAGAAACGTTTTTGAGTTTTCGAGAAACACTGTAAGACAGTTGATGTATTAGTACTAACAAGTGCAATAATGTATACATATTGCCGGTAATATTAATGACGTTAGAGACATGTCAAAAATATTATATTTGGATAATTTTTGAACAAACAAAATACAGAACGAAAAAGCCTTCATTATTTAGAATAAAAAACTTCAATTCATTGCGTTCAACGGCTAAATTCCAAAAGAAAGTTAATTTTTTTTGTGGTATAATTATCTTAATGTACTGTGTCAGTCGCTAATGAATTTAGCAGTTTAAGGGACGTCAAATAAAATTAATGAAATACTTTGCAATGTTTTTTTGTAGTTCACGCTGGCTTTACAGTTTTTATTGACGCTACAATGGGTCCTTTTGCCGAATAAGTTATTTATTCTATTAGTATATACTTCTTAAAATGTATTCCATAAGCAATATTTGTTAAAATAACTACTAATTCACAGAATTGATTAAATAAACTTCTATTTTTATATTAAAATGCAATAATATAGATAATAAAAATAAGAAAGTATTAACACATACGTTTCCTATAAATGGTTTGAAATTCTCATTTTTTGTTGCAGAAAATAATAGAGCAAATTACCAATTACATAAACAAACACTGCAGATAATCTATTTTCGTAGCATCAGACTTCAAGTTTTTAAATATACCTATTTGATGTAGCCAAAATATTGTAATTTTCAGTCCGGTCTTCTATTGTGTGCAGAGATCAGTGACATCAGAGTATGCGGAGTAGCATACGTGCCACGTCATTGTCGTGAAACTCACTCGAGCTGCCGGCGCGCAATCCGCGTGGGAATCTTCGTTGTGTAAACTGGCACCGCACGTTTTGGGGACAGCTTGTTCATCATTTGCAAGTTAAACATTGGGGAACGTGGTCGTTGCTGATTGCAATATTGGTAAACACTGACTAGCTGCACTAGGAAGTACGCGCAGTGATATGCAATATAGTTTTTCCAACATTTTTTTTATAGTTTCGGACAACTTCTCCGGGATTATTTTGAATGAATGTTGTAGATATGTTACTGAATGTGGAATTATGTTTCCATTGAACGCAAATATTATAAGCTTTCAACTAAATTTATACTCAGCTAATAATTATTAAAAATGAAGTGTAGGAATGTGATGCACATAGTAATTGTTGCCTGCATTTTATTGCAGCAAACAGAGTACATAGTTCCTATTTGTATTATGATTATGACTGTATTTATACAACCATTAAAGAGTAACCGATATGATGGGAACAGAAATGCTTCGCGATATTTTATTTTTCTCGGAATCTATGCAATTTTTGGCACATTTATCATCACATGCGAGGTTAAAGCAATACCTTAATACAGGTTATCTAGCATATTCTTACTAGGGATGAAATTTTGTTTCAAGAGAAATTGAATGTTTTCGCATCCAATTTTATCTCTCAAATATTGAGGCATTAATGAGTAATTATTTAGAAGCTCAGTAGAGTGACTTTAATGACATTGATTGCTTAACATTTCACCCAAACTTGGCCGTCTTACGTGGTTCAGGGTATCAATTGATGTCACTGCAGATCGGAAGGCCTAGGATTCGAGTCCCGACGTTCGTAATACTTTCGACACTAGTTAGATAGCTATGTCGAGAGCAGCCACTGATTAGGGGAGAATTCTAGCAGCCGGATTCTCTGATCGGTAGCGTTTTTGTTGTTTAGGACAACAAAAGGGGAATGCCGGAGCAATACAATAAAAACGGGCCACGGACCGCGCACGATCTTTCCTTCCTCTTTCTTGTCCACCCCTTACACCCCTATTCTCACTCCCATTATTGAAACGTATTTCTCTTCGTTTCAAGATTAGTCACTGTTTTTTTCTCAAATATTATTTTTATAAATTGTGAGCAATTTACTGTTCTTTCATATAAAATATGGTCATAACTTGAGATAAATGTATCAAACTTGTTGCAATATAACAACAGTTTATCTATGGGTTTGAAATGTATTTGGTGATTTAATTCCTAGAAATGTTTGCACAAAATATTCTCGATCTCGGCAATCCGAGTGAAAGTTTTAAAAATATAAACATAGTACGTGTACAAATTAATTATTTTACGTACATCGTCTATGGAAATTTTAAGTGTCTGTATACATTATTTTTTAGAATATACTAACGTGAGGTAGTCAAGTGAATTCACAAAAAATTGTCATAGTTATCAAATAACGAAAGTACCAATCGTGAGGATCACTTCACCAGCGGAAATTGCTCTTTTGTTTAACGCCTTCAGAGTCAAACTTCCGCCCCCTCTCATCAAAGATCACGCGGCGCAAAGTGCCAGGATCGTTCGCTGTACTTTCCTAAACACTAATATTTTCTCTGAAAACTTCAGGCGCGTCAGACCCTTTTCGTGGGCCTCCTCCCGCCTCTCCCTCTCCCTCTCCCCCTCCCTCATCCGTCCTGCCAGTTGACGGTTTACCCGCCCTGACTCCCTCCCAGCCCTACCTCACGTCCACCACATCTTTAAGTCCACAGAAAGGATACGGTGAAACAGGAGTCTTTGTTCTCTACATGTTTTACCATTCCAAAGGTTTCAGTTGTACATAACGCTGTGTGTGTGTGTCTGGGGGAAGTGGCTGCAGGCATCAACTGATGTCACTGTTCAGGAGGTCTTAGGTTCGCGTCCCGACGATGGCAGGATTTTCGACTATATAGTTGAGTCGAATTCAGTCGCTGCCACGAGGAACGGCCGGTTGCTCTGATGGGTAGTTTTTCGTTGTTTCTGAGCGTGAATGCCGGAGCAGTATCTTAACTATCGGGTCACGGAACGCGCGCCATCTTTCCTTCTCCTATCCTCACCCCTTACTTACACACATTTATACTTACATGCACTACAATACCACACAGGACGGGAGGCTGATCGGGAGCTTAGACTTTGTCCCTGAACGGGCGTGCCCTGCTGGTGGGAGATACCTGGTTGAGGAAAACCCCGCTAGCCGATAGGCGGTGGGCGCCGGATCTCACCGTCCAGCGGAGGAATATCACTGCTACCTCTCCCCGAAACTACACTTGCGGGACTTATTCCCGAAACATTTGATCCGCCCGGAAACACTAAACAATCGATGGTCGCTGTGTGAAACAATTAAAGGATTTCTACAAGTTCTAACGCTATAAAAAATTTCCAAAATTCTAATGCTCTAAAACGTAATAAAAGTATTACGTTTTTACAAAATTTCAAATAACAAGGAAATATATCAGCAGCGAAATTCTTTATGGCCAGGTCAAATACTTTTTTATACATCTGTAGCCTTTGATATGGATCAAAAATCATTACATAAGCCATCGGTGATAATAAACCTTGAGAATACAACCTTATAGTATTCTTGGAGAGCAAAAATATGTGTAAAGCTGTCCCAGTAATCGACCCCTCTTAATCCCTCCGTTTGGAGTTTTGGAGGGACCACTGCTTAGGTAGTTGTGGTCTAGTCTCATCAATTTCGATCTTTTCCCTCTCTTCCTCCGTCGGCAGAGGTTTGGTAACCTCCAGGCACCGCGCACATGGCACTTGTGATTGTTCCTCCACTTCTATTCCCCAGTGGCCCACGGATATGTATTCCTGGTAAATATTTGCTAACCCAAGCCTGCTAATCCCATAGACCCCTACTCGCCAGTCGGCATTTAGCCGGGAAGGGACCATGACCGCGACTAGTTAGGGCTTTGTTGTGTCCGATAGAACAGTATGAAACGGCACCTGGTGTCGCCAACCCCATACTTTTGTTGGCGGAAGGAGAGGTTCGAGGGAATCTAGATGCAAAGCGCACATACTGTACCTCTAACAGGCGCCTCTATATCATCCGAGCACGCTAGAGACGAGGTAATATTAGGGGAAGGGTGGGGCATGCACAGGTAAACAACGTTGTTTACAAATGACTATAACCCGCGACCCGCCCTGCTCGCTTGCCTTAGAGACCTCTGCCACCGGGCCAGCTATCACGCACAGATTGTAGGAAGCTGGTAGATCTGTATGATTGTCTAAACAATTTGTGAAATACGGTCCTGTAAAATATACAATGGCAGACGCAATGAAATATGTTTTATATTTTGATCATGCAATAGTCAAGAACTTCATGAGCTGATGACAGACATAAAGCCAGTCTCCAGAAACGCCTATTAAGATAATAAAAGACAATATTAATTAATGATTGTTTCCAATATTTTTATACAAATCTTTAAACAAACAACTAACATTACGTGATCATACGAATATTTTTGTTGATAAATGTTGAACTGCTCTCCACTACTTCCATGAAAGGTGCTAAGGTGAACGAAAGTAAAGGAACTTCTGATCTGATGAGTGCCACACTTCTTCCTCAGTGAAGTACGCGGAGAATTCTTATATTCTCCTTTTTCTTGGCCCGGTGACCACTGTAGTATTCCCCCTTCACCTTCCCCTGCACAAAGGAATGTACGAAACACTATGGATGTGATGATGATATGTTTGTGAAACGAGATGGCAAAGCCAACAACCTCTACCAAATGATGAAAACTGGATCAAATCGTAGTGTTCACCCTTGCGATACAGGATAGAAGAAACCAACTGAAGTGATTAGCGCAAATGAGGCCGATTAATAGAACTCTATTATAATGAATGTCGTTTCTTTCTTCCGTTAAAAAGTGTTCATTCAAGTACATAGCTTGAATGGAAGTGGGCAACACTAATCATCAGTTTTAAAATTAAGAGAACACCAATATGTATATTATGTAACTAGTTTACAATCTTAAGCTTTATTGCATGAGTACATGTTTTGAAAAAGAGCGACGTTAAGAGATAATGTACTACAACAACAGTATAAACTATATGCATAAATTTATAAGATATTCAAAGTTAATTTTGAGTAACAAATTTATTGGGACGTCCCGGGTATATGACATGTGTGAAAAACTGTTGCCGGTTCTTCCATTTTAATCTACCTTTCCACGATTAACCTTCTCGCGACTTTCCCGCAGCGATTTGCTGAATTTGTAATAGCGTAATTATTCTTGCCCCAAAACGGTAAATATGTAATAATCTGTGCGTAAGATGTCTCTTTTATGAACTATTTCTTGCAAATAAAAAAGTCGTTTTAATGCTGAAACACAAAAAAACGAATTTCATAGTTACGTTGATAAAGGCACGAAGTTGTCATTGATGAAGGCGTCACTGCATTTCTGGGAAACGGATTTTTTGTTAAAGGTATTGTTCACCACAAGAGTAATCTGCGCTTGGAGTTGGAATCGCATTTTCTTTGTCTGGCGACCTTCGATTCTGTCAACGTTGTTTCGGATGTCGTCCGCCCATAATCGATTTCCATCCGGGGACGCCGCGCCGCGCCGCGCCGTTCCGTCCCGTCCCGTCCCGTCCCGTCCCGTCCCGTCCGTTTCCATGTGGTTCATTTGCAAGCGACGCCGCCAGCGTCGGAGAGGCAACGCGCAAAAGCAAAGAACAAATATATATCCCCGTCCGGCTCTCTCCGGGGATTGTGTTCACGAGCTGCCAGGTCAGGCATGAGCGCTCTTCAGATAAGCCCCGTCCCGCCCCGTCCCTTGCCACGTCCCGCCCCGCCAGCCGTCCGCCCGGCCACCCGTCCATCCGTCGGGGTTGCCAGAGCCAGCCGAGCGGGCTTACAAAGCGAGACGTTGTATTTTTGATCGAAAATAAATAGAGGCAAAACTGCGCCGCCCCGCCCCGCCCCGCCCAGCCCCGCCCCGCCCCGCCCCGCCCCGCCCCGCCCGCGTGGGGTGTGTGCGGCTGAGCCGCGGAGGAAAACTCGAGCTCGGAGATGAGGGTCGCGGGTCGCTGGACGCGCGCAGCGTCCCGCGGAATGACTTCGGGCCCACGCCGGCGCGCGGGCCGTCCCTCCGACCGGCTGGTACTCGCTGCTGGATGATGGAGGGGGCGGCGTTCTGATTCTTCGGTCGCTTTGGCTCGCTTCGGCGGCCATGCAAAACCCTTGTTCGGCAATTTGGAGTTGGTTACTTTGAGCTAAAATTCTAAGGGGACTCAAAAACTGGAATTATTAAGATTAAAATTAACGAATGAAAATTTTAATAACATCTCAAAGTTAAATAAACACCATCGCCATTGTTTTCAGGGTACAAAACCCTTTTTTGGGTTTACATCATTGGAAGTACATAAGAATGTAATTAACCAAAATGTGGCTTTCATTAAATCGCGCTTGGATTCGTCATCAGATCTCGTTATCAAGACAGGGATCTGCTTTGCATTCAAAAGGGGGGGGAGTAGTAATTAAAAATACAATTAAATTATTTTATGATATATGTTACGTATTTGGATTTAATACAAATTTAACAGTGAATTCGGAAATTCGAAAAAGTTGTTAAATTCACTGAAGGTAAACTATACTAACTCGTCTCTGTGTTTCTGTTTTAAACACAGCAAAATAGTATTTACATAATGAAATGACTGACTTTTATGTTTATAATGCTTCAATGAAATCCTTGACAAATTCGCGCTCTACATATTGAGGCTAGTACTCACTGAACCTCAAATAATATGTTACTGAGTGTTTCAAAACATACCTATCCTACTAAGAAAAAAGTGTAATATAAAAATAATAGGTAAATGCTAGTTAAGAAAAATAGTATGTAAATAATTGTATATCCTTTTATTAAATGTCTTCTGAAACAATTGAGTATATTTAATATTTTTTTTTCGGAGAATCAAGTTCAATGGATAATCGATTTTTGTCTCATTCTAACTTATAAAAAGGAGAAAACACGGTTTTTCTATCCTTATCCTTAGACTATAGAGCTTTATATTACGTACTATTTCATCATGAAGCTTTTGAATTTTAAAAAAATGTCTACTATTTTGTGAATTAATATAGTGAATATAAGGTGAAAAAAGCGGACTGTCCGCTCAAATGGCAGACACTTGGCAGCCATAATTCTAAGAGTCGCAGCATCGTTCCCGTCTAGGAGTTTAATAAAGCCGTGGAGTCTCCCTGGAAGTCGAGAACGACTGCGCGTGGCCAGCTGGCTGGCTCACTCGCTCGGTCAGTGCTCCACTCTAGCGGCATTATGAAGTACTATTTAAGTTTAAATGTATAATGTCGCGATTTTTGTGTCTTCAGTATCGCTAATTTGTGAGAAATATAATCTCTAGCGTTCGAATTCAAAAATACAGGAGCTTAGTCTGGATTTGTCGCAATGTGACCTTATGATAGCAATAGACGTTATTCGCCAAAATTAGGTGGTATAATGTTTAACGTATTGAGATGTTATACACAAGTTTGGAGGTTGAAACTCGCTCAAAATTACAGATTTGAAAGGGCGAAAAAGTTCTTCTTACGCCTTCCATCGGAGGGAAGTAAAATAGGCTGTCCCGTGTTGTAGATTCACTGCATGTAAATGATCCTCAAGTCCAAAAGAAGTCTCTGAACTAAATCAAAGCCAGTTCTGCCACCTGAGTGATATCTACCTTCCCCGCTAGATGGTGAAAGGCGCATAGAAAATCCTTCCCGATTAGACCGAAAAGCAGGCCTGATGGCCTGAAACGCATCACTTTTTATAAGGCATCATCAAATTGAAATCAAAATTGAAAAAATGCGAATTCAAAATCTGGTTATTATACGCGCATGTTTTCTTGAGCCCCGAAATACCTTCCCCCACTCCTTGGCCAATATAAGTTGAATTAAGAATGATAGCAAACAAACGTTTTAGACAAAATCTGATTACCAGTTCGTTCCCGTGTAATAGAAACTATTTTGCATCGCAAAAGGAACAACAAATTGGTTGCAAAATTCCTTTCGTCAAAATACCCCTACTCCCCCTCCTCTCGCAACTAGCAACTCAAGAAAACTTGCGCGGATAATACATTACATTATCTTCTTTGGCATACTTGTTAAAATACTTCTGAGTTCAGAGAATTTATACGTTCATTGTGAGAGGAGAAAGAAGACAACAAACGTTCGCTAATGCGCACAAACCGAAATCAAATCATGCAACTAATTTCTACTCATTATTTTATTGATAAACACGTAAAGCGTACGTAATGCCCTGTCTTTCTTTTTTATAAATATTAAATCGATAACGAAAAGTAAATTCCATGTCTGGGTTGTTTAACAATAGATAGCGAATTGTTGTTCACTGTGAGGGTTTAGGGTAAAAGCTAACAACCGGAGAGATATCGTGATGTAATTTTTTTTACATTTTGTGCAGTTAAAATTATTCATTATTTTGCAATGAAAGATATTTCAAGGTAACAATGTGGCATCCCATTTCTGATATGTAAATTTTAGTGTCCGAAATATAACCCCAGATATGTGAATTAAACCCCTATTTCGAAACAGTAGTTGAAACACAGAGACAATAAAAACGAGATAAAACATTACAATAGCTGATATTGGAATCTGTCAAAATTGTTATTGCAAAGCCATTTAGCCACTGAAATAATCATTTCAAGAATATTTTATTTATATTTCTTCAGTAACACTATATAATTTATTTTCAAGATACCGCCAAAATCTCACGACAATGGAATTTTCTTCTCCCTCCTTTCACACGGTTATAACTTCGGAAACTAGTCCAGAGTTTCACATCTCTCCTTCACAACGACTACACCTTCACCAACGCAAATATCTAACCGTCGATACCCCATACATCGTTACCCTGGTTCTTCCAGTGTCTAGCGAACCAGCAGCAGCGGGAACCGATAGGTGGGTGGCATCCTCATCGTCGAACTTTACGACTCGAGCGGCGTTGCCGCGCTCCGCCGTGGCAGGTACAAGCTCCGCCCGCAGCTCACGCGCTTATCACCGAAATATACGCGAGGCATAAAGCGCGCGCCGCGCCGCGCCGCGCCGCGCCGCACTTGCCCACCGCGTACAGTGGCAGCGACGGCGCGCCGCGAGGCCACAAGCGCCCGGTGACCGGCGCATTCATGAGCGTTTCCGGGCGCGTGGACGGCGGCGGTTGTTAGTCCCGCGCATGCTTATACTACGGGAGGCTGCGGTGATCTTCCCCTCCTTCTATCGCGGATTGATTCATTGATCAGCGTTTCCGGGCGTGTTATGGTTGATAGTCCGTAAGTGTAGTGCATGTTTTTGTTACGGGACGTGGCGGTGATCTTTCCCAGTTTCTATTGCGCATTGATTAATTGATAACCGTTTCCGGGCTTGTTATGGTTGGTAGTCCGTAAGTGTAGTGTATCTTTTTCTTAAGGGAGGTGGCGGTGATCTTCCTCAGTTTCAATCGCGGATTGATTAGTGCTTTACAGGTTTGGTTATTAGACCTTGAGTGTAGTGCACGTTTAATAGCAGGAGGTGAACTCCCCAGCTTCTATTACAGAGTGATTGATTGCGCATCCGAGCATGTTATAGTTATCAGTCCGTAAGTGTAACGCATGTTCTTATTACGGGAGGTGGCGGTTATCTTCTGGAGCATGATGTTGTGATCCGGCGTCGACCTACACGTTGGTTAGCAGGGTTTTCCCCAACCACATGCAAGGCACCCCCCTCCCCCCAGCGAGGACCAGCTCTAAGCTTCCGACTGGTGTTCCGTCAGTTGTGGTAATGTAGTGCATGTAAGTGTAAGTAAGGGATGAGGAAGGGATAGGGAAGAGAAAGGAAAATTCTCACGCGGTCGGTGGCCCGTTTGTTAAGTACTGCTCCGGCTTTCACCTGGTGTTGGAGAAACCACGGAAAACTACCGATCGGAATAGTCAGTGGCCATAATTGTCGCCGAGACAACGGCCTTATTAACGTTGCTGTGTAGCAAGCGTCGAAAAACTTGCCAGCGTCGGAACACGAACCACAGGACCCCTCCGGCCCAGACAGCGACTGAATTTGATCAATCTCTGTAGCTAGAATAGACAATCGTGGCCCTATCGGACTCGGATACCAGGACCTCCCAGTCAGAGGCACTGTTCACGCTCCTTGAAACACTGATCAATCAGTGAACAGTTAGATATTTAAACATAACTTCAGGTGAGAAAAATGTACATGGTCGTGAAAAACTCGCACAAATATAGGTACCATTTCAATGTGGAATTTGAATGTACGTTTTGATACGTACTTGATAATATACTCTCGTTACATTCATCTCCCGCATATAATGTTTTAACTACCTGGTTTCGGATATGTCTTACTCGTACTAATTCGTGTACGTGGCTATCGCAAATAATACACAAGAATAACACAATATAAAAATAAAACAAAACTAGAAATAAACAATAGTAATTATTTGATAGAACCTCCATCTTTAGGTCGAAAACGTACCTATTTCACACGTTATCTTTAACTATGTATTTCGCGAATATTTTTAAAAAAATAATACATTTTACGTTGTGAGAGTGCATATTCTTGACATTATTAGATGAATTTTATTTCCTTTCCGCTTGACAATGGGTTTGGCAATGGGTGGAAACTTATGGGTTTTCGCGCAACGTTCGTTTAGGGACCCTTTCCTCCGCAATGTGCAGCCAGCGAATACGTTTCGCAATGTTGTGTCCCCTGGATCGATATTAGCTCTGCTATAATTGGCTCTCTTACCAATGGACTCGTTTCGAGTTCCCATGTTTGGGAGATGTTTCTATATCTCCATTTTCTCAGGAGCTATTCAAATGGCGGAGTATATTTCATAGCTCCTTCCATCTCACAAGGTGACACATCTGTCTCAATATAATGAGATGACCTAATATTTTATTCCGAGAATTCCGTCCTTGAGTTGATTTTTCAGAAAATATACTCGTATGTATCTTAAAATGAAAACTTTTTTATTATCTTTGAAACTTACTGACTTCATATCATAAGAATACAGACGTTTCAAATTTATATTTAAATACACTTATAAGTTTATAACATGGTAGGAATTGAGTACGAATTTCAACAAGGGAAATTGTTTCAAATAATCTTTCGATAGTTCGCATTATCTAAAGTGACATTACTCAATTTACTGTTATTCCATCACTTAGGACTTAGGACATCGTAAGAATCTCTTTACTAAAATCTCTCAACTAGAATATTTTGTTTCATTTCTCTGTGGTAATGTTTTTCCCCATAGTCTCATGCGTTGGACTATACCAGTTTCCTCAGCTACCCATGGAATTCATTAATCTTGAATCGACCTGCAATTCAATTTCTCTTTTACCGTGTTTTCCGTCACGTGTTTTTCTTCCATACCCTTAATATCTTGATGCTGCAAAGTATGATTTTTCGAATGCTTCAAAAGGTGCTGCATCGCACGCTTGTCGCGCTTTCGGCATACTCAGGCCCTCTGTGCGTAGCGGGCGGGCGCGTGCCGCAGGGACGGGGCGATAATCGGAAAAGTGCAGCCAAGTACATGAGCTACAGCCAGCGAACACGCCGGCCCTTCAAGGGCCGCGCATTCCGTGCATTGTGCGCGGGGGCGGCGGCCGCCCATTAGGGCCGCGCTAATTGGCTGCCGGGGAGGGGGGTTATCGCCGGCGCCCCCGCCCCGCCCCGCCCCGCCCACACGGCGCGCGCCCGCGCGGGGAGGGTTAACAATGGATTATTAGCCGACGCGCCGCGTTTCAATCACCTTGCTGGACATCCCAGATAACACGCGTGATCGATACAGTCGTTTGCAATCCACCGTGACGGGCCGTATTTTTAGATCGACGCCCCTCTTCCGTGTGGCCGCGCCTTCCCCCGCCCCTAGGGAGTGAGAGCCGAGAGGATAAATATCGGAATAATGCAAGGGGGGTTGCTACCCTGCTGCTGAATAGGTGATGTCGATAGCGCATTTTTCGATAGCTTGGGTGACAGATTTAATAATTTGTGATGCGATGAGGAAATGAAAGCAAGCAGTGTACTGGGCGGTAGAGGCTTGGTGTGTTGGCATATGCTCGAAGAGGTTGATGGCAACAATGCCTGGCTACTTGTAATAAACGACAGTTTACATCTGTTTGCATATTTTACTCTATGTGTACCATTGCTTAAATTTAGTTATTTTTCGTCACTGTGTTGTTTGTTCGCCGAGTGACAGTGACCCTCTCCTCCCAATAGGATTATTGCGATATTAATGATGCGATACTTGCTTTTCTGTTTTCTGATACTCAGTGTTTTACAATCAGAATGTATGTGTTCAGTATACCTATTTCTTTTGATACTTTCATTTCATACTTTTAAAATTGGAAGCAATATTACGCCTTAATAAACCAAGGACTTCAGTTATGACTCATTTCTTACGTTTACGGTGCTTGTCAACATGTTTTTACTAACTTCTGCTTCTTTTCCTTCCTGTCACTATACACTACATTGCATATCAAAAAGAGTTTTAGTCGCTTTCTATTCCACCAAATCATTTTTCTCTTGACTGTTTTGATGGTAATAACGTTTCAATGTAATGTTGTTGTTTTTTCAATTATATTTTCTTCGCAGAAAAATGGAAACCTTTATTAAGAAATTGATGTGAAACTAATTTTCGTAGATGTCTTTAAACGCCGTTATCCACAGAGATATCGATGCTGCAAGAATCAGTCCTGTTTTGACAGTGGTATCGAAATCAGTTTTTTCCGCGATACCCTTGCATCCCAGTGGGCATAAGTCGCTTGAACTGCCAACTGAGCAGTCGCTTTCTTTCCATGAGCCATGCGACTTCACGATAGTTTTTTTAACTTTCGCACCTGCACCTGTACTCACGCCTATCTCGATCCTGCAGGTACAAGCGGAGACATCCAATTTTCGATAGCGGCGCGCGCCGCAGCTGCCAACGCGGCCGTGCGGTGATTTACGAGCCGGCCACGGGGCGACAGCGAGGGCTGTCCGACGCACCGCCACGCGCGGCCGCGGGGACAGACATCGCCGTCACACAGGCGGACGACGCGGGGCTCACTAGCGAACGTAAAACTTTCGAAACTCCTCCTCGGCAGAAAAACGGTAAACGAACCATCATTACACTAGGCACAAGTCGGCAGAGGCAAGCAATTCATTCAAGCCAGAATGCGGATCCACCACTTTAAATAAAGTCATTAACACTTCATTAAAAAAAAACAAATACAACAACATAGTTCAGAGACATGTACCAAGTGTGGAGCACAAGTGACAACCACCCATCTTCATCTTGATTGTCCGAACACAGCAAGAGAAAGTTGAATGAACTCTGTCCTCTTTGATTTATTC
This sequence comes from Gryllus longicercus, assembly GCA_038098605.1. Lineage (NCBI taxonomy): Eukaryota > Metazoa > Arthropoda > Insecta > Orthoptera > Gryllidae > Gryllus > Gryllus longicercus. Next base: position 67,614 of record JAZDUA010001141.1, on the reverse strand, counting down.
AAGACATATAAAGAATATGACAAAATTCTAAAATTATGTCAATTAACCAGGCTGATAGTTATTTATGCATCAATGGTTTATAAGAGTTCTAATGATCGAGATGTGACAAGAAGGTCGAGGGCCTTTTGTCCGAGTCTGCTCTGGTTTTGATGATAACGAACCGTCACGGTACTTACCGGTTCTGAGTAGAGATCATCTTACAAACAGGATTGCATTTGTCAGAAATGCTTCCTGTCGCTCAACATAAATTCATGAAATTGTAAGAATTTTGCGAGGTCCGCACAGGCGACAGAAGCCCTGTCGCGGTGGCTTTTTAATTCATTGATTGATTTTAATTGATTTAATCAATTAATTCATTTAATCAAATAATTAATTTAACCGTTTAATTAATTTAATATATTTCTTAATTTAACCGATTACTTAATTCAATGTATTAATTCATCGATTACTTAATTGATTGATTGACTTGTCCGAGCACCACTTCAGTGTAGCACCAGCTCAACCGGGACAAGATCTAAGCTTTGTTAGGGTACTGCCCCGGCATTCACCCGGTGTTGATCGCAGAAACCATGGATATCTACCGACCAGAGCAGCCGGCCGTTAGAATTCTCCTCCAGACAGTGGATGAATTCCACCTATCTAGCTAGCGTCGAAAGTCCTGTTCCCGCCGGAAGAGGAACCCTAGGAGCAGGAGCAGTGCAGAGACATCAATTTATGCCCTGCGCCACCTACGCAAGTCGCGCGGTGGCAATGAAGGCGGAGTGTGCAAGTGCGTGGGCGCAGTCGAGGCCGGTGGCGCGCGCAGCGGCTGGGGAATGAAGCTCTCTGCGGTGCCAGGCCGCCGTATGTAAGCGCGGAACACGGCACGTACACGGCGAAGCGCGTGCTGTTCCTGCCGGCGCGGGGGGCGCAGAGCTGTACTCCGACAGCCGCGCCGCGCGCAGCTCCGTGGAGCGTGTAACCTGTTCTAGGACGCTTTTGTGGGATTTTAATGCACTGTTATGTGGTCTTTGCACATGTTCTTGTGTGCAACATTAAATAAGTTGTGAAAGATAGCGTGAACTGTTTAATTTCTACGATAATTTCATCCTGATTCAATGCTATTGACAAGAGATTGCCAATAAGAGATAGAGAGATGAGAATGGTAATGATTTGATGCATGAAAATCAAACATCGAATGAGAGGCAAGCAAACAGGGAGATGCCAAGAAATCTAATGCAAATGTTCACGAGTTAAGGAAGTCTAGTGAAAGGAAGTGCCAATGCATCGACCCAGTTTGTCCAAAACGTTGCTTTTGTGTAGTCGGAGCAGCATACTACCTTTGAACGCTCTGATGATAGATAAAAGAATCTAACATTCGTGTTAACTGCGAAAGCTCACAGCAAACCAATAGCGACAGCAATCAAATAACGATTATTACTTATATACGTTAGTGTTTCAACAGAACGTCAGAGACATTCTTGGAGTAATTAATTTTCTGTTCTTTTTATTATAGGCTACCTTTTTGTTATTATCCTTCCCCGCTACCCCCTATGTCCCCGATGTCCAAAATATACTTTTTTCATGTGTTCTTAATTTTTCAGTGCCCTAATAGCATAAATGAAATTTGACTTCACCAATGTTATCGAAAAATGTCGTTCAAGTGATTCTATAACTGTGCAAATTTTAAGCTCATTTTTTCAGAAAATGTTCTTGTTTTCCAGAAAATTTATCAGAAATCGTTTAGAAGAGTTTTACTCACAAATGCAATAATGAAAAACTTTATACTAAAATACCGATTTTACTAACTCAGGAATTATAGGTGAGGGTATCATTATTAGGAATTATAGATTAGGGTTCGGTGAGGGTATAATTATTTAATCGTGTTTCTCTTTGAAATACTTTTAGTTGTTTTTGTTGGTTTTGTCAGCATAAAGGGTAAACATTGTTTATCGTTCTTTGTGTATTTTTTCAGAGCGAAAAAGAGAGAAAGAGAGCGGGCAAGATAGACAGAGAAAGAGAGAGAAAAGGAGAAAAAGAAAGAGAAAAAGAAAGACCTAGAGAAAGAAATAGAAAGAGAGAAAAAAAGAAAAAGAAAGAGAGAAGGAGAAAGAGAGAGGGAAGGACTGCAAGACAGAGACAGAGAGATATACGGAAAGAGGGAGAGAGAGATTATTGCACGTTTCTTTTCTCGTGTACAGTGTATAAGGTGTTAAAAAGATTACATGTTTGTTTTGATCCTTTTTTTTCTTTTTTTTTCTTTTTCTTTTTTTCTTTTCGTTAATCGGCCGACTAGGACCACGCATGCAAGCATCCTGCATTTACCGTGGCTCAGTTTTTTATTTATTATCACGGTGGCAGGTGCTTGCGACAATTTTTGGGGGGGGACCAGCATTTTTAGCTGGATCCGATTTTTATCCCCCACGGTTGTTAGCCCTGGGGATATGGAAGATGAAATGATGATGTGATGATAATGGGGGTGAAAGGACAACACATACAGACATACACAAATACATCCATGCCCGAGGCGGGACTCGAACCCGCGATCTTCTGGTTCGAAACCACTCCGGCACTACTGCCTTAGCGATCTCGGCCATCTGATCGGCCTTTGATCGTTTTAATAAATGCAATTTTTCAATTCTGAGTTTTTTTGTGCAAGAAGGACACAAGAATGCCACTTCCCCGAACATACACACACACACACACACACACACACACACACTAACAAACACCACAAAAACAAAACTAAATGAAATAGTTAAAGTAAAATTAAAAAGCTGATAGAGAAAGAATATTTTTTACAAGATAATAATAATAATAGTAATAATAATAGTAATAATAATAGTAATAATAATAGTAATAATAATAGTAATAATAATAGTAATAATAATAGTAATAATAATAGTAATAATAATAGTAATAATAATAGTAATAATAATAATAATATTAACAATATTTTATTCGTAATAATAATTCGAAAATTGACTGCCGAGTCCCAGAGTTACTCCGAGAAACTTAGTGTAGAAAGTATGTGTGAGCATGAGTGTGTTTGCGTGTGTGTGTGTGTGTGTGAATGAGAGAGAGAGAGAGAGAGAGAGAGAGAGAGAGAGAGAGAGAGAGAGAGTTCGGCAGCACACATCTCTCCTACAGCAAAAGTTAGAGTATTAGTGGCAAGAAAAGGGAGGTACGTATGTACGCTGCATGGGAGAAACGCTTCAAGTTAATAAACAGGGCATGGGGGGGGGTACGACGTGCAGTGGTGAGGATGGCTGGGAGGGTATGTGGGGGAGTCGTTGTGCGGATCTCCACATGGCAACTGTTGCCGTCGGGACGGCGTGCCCAGGTCCAGACGGCGGCGGCAGAGGGAGGGCATCGAGACGAGGCGGGCGGGGCGCCTGAGGAGAGAGCGCGCCGTGGGAGGAGGGCGCCGCCGGCGTCGCGCTGCACTCGCAAATGGAAGCGCGCGCGAGTCGCTGGAGCCGAGGCAGCCGGAGACGTGGCGCCTGCGGAGGGCGCGCGCGGGGGAGCCAGTGGAGAGCGAGGAGCACTGGATGTGTCGTGGGAGGGAGCGGCGCCTTGTAGGGGGCGTGGTACAGTGCAGTGATGGAGACTCGTGCGACGGGTAAGGCAAGGGAGAAGGAGCGGAAAGGGTTGGGAAGGGTAGGGCAGTGCTGCGATATGCCTGGAAGTGTTGAGGAGTGTCGGGAAGTATCAGGGAATGTCGGGAAGTGTCGGGTAGTGACGGGAAGTGTCGGAGAGTGTCAGGGAGTGTCGGCGAAGGTCGGGAGGTGGCGGGAAGTGATGGGGGTGTCGGGAAGTGATGGGGGTGTCGGGGAGTGTCGGGGAGTGTCGGAAAGTGTCGGGAAGTGTCGGGAAGTGTCGGAGAGTGTCGGAGAGTGTCGGGGAGTGTCGGGGAGTGTTGGGGAGTGTCGGGGAGTGTCGGGGGTGTCGGGGAGTTTCGGGGAGAGTCGGGGAGTGTCGGGGAGAGTCGGGGAGTGTCGGGGAGTGTCGGGGAGTGTCGGGGAGTGTCGAGGAGTGTCGAGGAGTGTCGGGGAGTGTCGGGGAGTGTCAGAAAATGCCAGGGACCGTCGGGGTGTCACGACGAGAGTAGGAGAGTGTCGAAGAGTGTTGGATACTATTGGGAAATGTAGGGGAGTGTCGGAGTGGGTCGGAGTGTGTCAGAGAGTGGTTAAGTATAGGGGAGTGGCTGAGAGTGGCGAAAAGTGGTTTGGAAGTGGAGGGAAGTGTCGGGAAGTGGAGAGGAGTGAGCGTCGGAGAGCAGCGGAGTGTGGCGGGGATTGGAATTGAGCGGGGTTCGGGGAAGGGAGGGGTGTGGCGGGGAGTGGGCGTGGCGTGCGCCACGTGCTCCCCCGGAGGGCGCCGATGAGTCGCGTCGCTAATTAAAGGAGGGCGGGCTGCGGCGCGACTTGGTATGCATGAAGATGGTCACGCTGGCAAAACAAGGCGCGGCTAAACCGGGATTACTCGCCGCCGGGAGACGCCGCGCCGCGCCGCGCCGCGCCACGCCACGCCACGCCGCGCCGCGGGCGCGCGCCATTCGGCTTCTCGGGACGAACGTAGCGCGTCGCCTCGCCTTGACACACGCCGCGCCCTCGCCCAGCAACGCGCACAACGCAGGCGTATTGGGCGAACGATGCCGCGGCTGCGGCAGCCAGCGACAGGCACGTGCGTTGCGACTCCGGGCCAAAGGAGGGTCAGAAGTATTTCAACGAGCGTGACAATGATTCAAGATTATTTGTTGACAGTCGATTTTGAGAGGTATTTTTAGGGCTGTGCAGGAGAATGGACAATGGTAGAGACGTAGTAATAGGGTGCTCTTTTCTCTATATAAATCCCTTTATATCATTATACTCATAAATCTATGTCGTCTAGAATGGGCAGGGCTTTTGAAACGTATGCCATCTACGAGATTACCAAAGTTAGCAACGGAAGAGAGGGTGTTTGGGATCAGACCGGTTGTAAGACCTAGGAAGAGATGGCTGGATGGCGTCACCCAAGATCCAAGGAGATAGTTGTGGGTAGGAATGTAGAGAAGAGCTGCGGAAAATAAAGAAAATTGAAGGCGAATTATTGACCAGGCCCGAGCCCGACATGGGCTGTAGCGCCATCGAAGAAGAAGAAGAAGAAGAAGAAGAGGGAGAAGAGGGAGAAGAAGAATAAAAAGGAGAAGATGAACAGTAGATTAGAAAAAAAACAATTTATAAAGATTCCTTGATAACAGGTGGTAACTTCAGGGGGTGTTTTTAGTTCATAGAATGGTTTAAAACTGTGCTGATATTTTATTTCCATAAGAGTGCCAATGATATTCCTTACATCTATTCATTCTACTAGAGCTCATTGTATTCCTATAATATTGTCTACTTCGTCTAATCTCCTAGGTTAGTCCATTTAATGTCGTATGTAGCATCAAATGATATGTTCAATTCTATTCTAACTTTTAAAATTTGCAAACGTTAAAACATTTTTGAAGTGTTTCATATAAATGTTTTTTAAGGAGATACAAAATTCAGTAAACGAAAGGGAGTATGACCTTTCATCCTCGAGAAATGCAATTGCTTATAAGAATTTAGCTTTTCATGAAATCAAGGTTCGAATATCAATACTATAGCTATAAATGTATTTAATCGGTATAGAAATATTCTACGTCTATTATATATATTCGTAGACGCTTTAAAATATAGAAATAAGATGTCAAATGGCGGCATTTTCAGACGTATTTCACTTCTCAGTCACCTATTCCGGTAAAAGTATTCTATGAAAGGTATTCTACAAGTATTTTCTAACGAAAATTCCGGTGTTTAAATAGAATCATACCGGTATTTTAAGGAAATAATTGTGGTGTTTTACCGGATATGGTTTAAAAGAACAATTGTTGCCACTAAAGTTTGTGGCGCTTGGACCTATGCAATGCTGATGGCGTGGTTGTTGATATTTTTGAAGAATTTGATAAATTAATAAATTGATATAACTAATAATAAACAAGTGCATTCTCTTAAACAAACAACATTTAATATGTCTTTTTATGAAGAAAATACCGATTTTCACGCAACACTATTTAATGACAAAACCCATTACATTTTAATGTCAAAAATAAATCCGATGTATCTTTATAACATAGTAATGTATTAAACTATAATGTAATAAGATTGAAAAGTAACAATATCAACAACTTTCATCAGGAGAGATGGCTCAGGGTATGAAATGACGTCACTGCAGTCCCACTGACCGGAAGGGCCTTGGTTCGAGTCCCGACTGTGGCACGATTTTCGACACTAACTTGTCAGCTAGATCTAGTTCAGTCGCTGTCTAAAGGATAATTCTAGCTATCGGCTGCTCTGCTCGGTAGTTTTTCGAGGCTTCTCTGATCATCACCAGGCGAATGCTGAAGCAGTACCCTAACAAACCAGCCACGGGCCACGCGCGATCTTTCCTTCCTCTTCCTTGTCTTATCCTCGCGCTTACACTAACATGCACTACACTACTACACATACCGGGAGACCGTTCGTGAGCTTAGAGCTCGTTGCGGCTGGGGCAGTGGTCCGCTGGTGGGAGATATCTGGTTGGGGAAACCCATATAGCTCGGGAAGATCACCGCCACCTCACAGGAAAAAGAACGTGCACCAGACTTAGGGAAGTAATGACCTGAGTAGTTGACGCGACCGAAATCACTAACAATCAACCAACGATAATCAGCTTCCATAAAAAATTGAAACCTTCCAATAAAAACGGTAATCTGATTTCCCTCTGACACCCCTCCTTGGTAACTTTGGTTGCCCTCTGGTAAATTGGAAGTACAGAACTAGATTGGCACAACGTCTTTCTGAAAAGCAACTATAGTAGGTTGAGCCGTCTAGAAGGAAAATCATGAAAAATACAGTAGCGGAAGAAACATATTTACTTTCGTTAGGCATCTGTATAAAGACAATCAAGAGCAACATAGCCACTCTCCTTTGCATTTATACAGATGCGTCGAGAGAAAAACCACATTTCGTAAGAATTTACCTCCGCATTCTACAAAGCTTCAACTTTCTTTCCGCAATTCTCAGTGCGTGTCTTCCATTTCGTCTTCAGCCATCGCCGGTATTGTTTAAAATCTCCCCTCTTTCTCTAGATAATACTTCTGCGGGAAGTCGACTGCGAGTGGACCTCCGGCGGCCATGTTGGCGACTGCAGCTTCTCCGCCGGAAAAATCCTCTCCCCGCAGGGCACAATCCGCCCGCGCTCGCATTTCTTACATCTCTCGGGCGGCGTAAGCCCCGGGCCACCTGGCCGCTCTCGGCGTGCTTAAAGGAAGAGCACAGCAGCGCGGGAAAAATATATGAAATATAATCCCTTGTAAAATACAGAAGCGTTAAAGAACGGTGCAATTAGTTAAATTTTCTTTTGAATGCTTCTAATTAAGGGTAGATTAAACGATTGTATTGCTCGTGCTCAGAGTGCTCTTTTATTTGAAAAGGGTTCCGGAACCCCTCCTAATTTATTTCTCCGGAGGCACTGAGGCACACGGCTTATAAATAAACGTATCCAGGAAGGCAATGCGTCACGGAGAAGGGAATTAATGTCTCAAGTCTCCCGTTTGCCAAATTAATGAAGTGATAATTATTCAAGTAATGAGATTGATAAACGGAACTGGCTTAAAAAATCCTTTCATTGCTCCCTCATTTCCAGAGACCTTTTAAAGAACCACCAATAACTAAGGGGAAAATGGAAACAATGGATTGAGTGAAACAGAGAACTACCTAAAGGATATTTAACATTTTGGAATGCAGGCTTCGTTTGTACGAACTGAACGCCCCTAGATTTATGAATATAATATCTGTAGACAGTCGTCGCAGCTGAAAATTACTTAAAAATAAACTGACATTTCGTTTCAGAAATCCACTTAAAAAAGGACTTTCTGGAGTGTAACATTGTTTTCAATGTTACCACTAAACTCTCGTGTGTGTGTGTGTGTGTGTGTGTGTGTACGTGTGTGTGTGTGCGCGCGCATGTAACATTTTACCAAAAAATTATTATTCCAGGTTATTCAGCATTGTTTCTTTCATTTGAATGGGGATTAGAAACCAGAATTGTCAGTATCATACAATGGTATTTTGTTTTTAGAGAAATGGAAGTAATACATACAAAGTCCTATAGCGTGTAGCAGTTACATGAAAGGAAATTAATTTGTTAATAACGTTTTGAGTACTATAGTGAAATTGCAGAACATGAGAAACTACAGCAGCATAAACAACACACACCTCACATAGTTAATAAGTTGTGATATTTATGAGTTTTTCAGACTAATAAAACTTTGTACGGATTAAAGAAAAAGTAGTGTATTGAAAATATATTAAACTTTCTAGGTGCAAACGTTCTTTACCGACGAATATCAACTGAAAAATCCCATGATAGTAATTAAACGTAAAAATAGTAAAAAAGTCATCTATACTAATTAAATATTGAATGATGTGGCTTATTATCAACATTTCGGTGGCTAAATATCATTTGATTACGATTGTTAAATGCAAAAAATATTTGAAAATAACTGTATTGAATTACTAATTTCTGACTGTTTAATTCAAAGAGAGTTTGAACACACAATACGCATCACATAATTCAATTAATGAAACGTAAGTAACTGTTTGGATAACTAATTATTCCACGCTGTTATTAACACCGTGTGCTTCTCGGTGTAACATCTCAACGCCGCAAGTACTAAAGAGCGGCCAATAACCTCCCACACACGGCGAAGACAGAGAGGCCCCGGGCTCGTGCACATCAACTTAATCCATCAGCATGTGTAGACCTTGCTCATTATCGGTGCATTCCGGGTAATCGACGCACGTGATTAGTGTAATAGCCTGCGGCCGGCGCCTCTTCCGAGTGCCCGGCGCCGCTCGCCGCTTCGCAAATGCATAGTTAATACGCTCACATGGAAGTTGCCGCTGTCCTCGGCAGCTTTCAAAGAGATTATGTAATGGCTGCTACCTCCACGTTGCGTGCACACACACACACACCGCCGCTGGCGCAAGCGTAGTCATGGTGGTGAGCTGACGCCGGAACTGAGAAGTGGTGACGAAGTGGTGAATATGGGGCGGGGTCTGATAAGGCTGGAGATGATGCTGCAAGGATGCTGCAAGCAACAGGACTGAGATTAATATTCAGCATCCTAAAAATGGACCTCGTGTTAAAAGGTTGATACGAGCGAGCAATTAGTATCAAAAATATTAAATAGGAATAGAAATACTAAGAGGGCAAGCACAAAGGTTCTCTTGCGTTGTTGGCTACGGGTTTATATTTGTATTAGTGTTTCCCATAGCTAATCTGGATGCTTTTACCAATAAGCAAATTGAAGACTTATGATGTATATTAATAATGATTACTGGCTTCTTTCTTCCGAGCAAAAGTAATATGAGATTACGCGAATGGCTCTCCGGGTGACGAGATTCTGATCATCATGTCACAGTCTTTCTCGGGGCTGAAGTGTCTGATAATCGGCCTTCGTTGTGACGTCATCCGGATTGCAGTGGGCGTGACTCACCTCTGACCGTGTACTCCGCCATTTAACATGAGCTTAATTTCATTTTTTCTTAATTCCCTTCCTCTTGTACGATAAGGTGCTTTTCAGATCTTTGCTGGTCGCCGTCAGAAATAAGTGCCTCTATGGCAGCGGCAAAAGTAACAATATTTCTAAATATGATAACATCTCGGGGCACTCTCTTTAAAAGAAGGTCTGACAATTCAATGGAATGCGCTAAATGGAAGTGTTTAACAGACAGAAACTATTTCAAAATATCAAGATTTGAAAGGTACAAGAAGCGAGGTTTGTATACAAGGTACGAGTTATGTTATTATAAACTTGACTGATTAATATATTATTTAATTAAGATATCCTATATGGTATTATGGTTATCTGTTCAGTTGTCTGCTGGTGCCGAAATCGAAATTGATGATTCGGAAATATGTTGTTTCTTGCTGTGTAAAGTTGATGTCGCGTTGTTAGCAAGAAGTTTCTCGGTTACTTTAGAGAGAATTAGAACAGTTAATGGGATATGAAGATGCTGTATGTGGAGATTTGAAAGGTTAAAAATCAGAACCTGAGAAGTTTTCGACTGAGAAAGGTGATGCGCAATGCGAATTCTGCTAAAAAGCGCTGTTATCAACACTTCGCTCTGTGTCTCATCATCAGTTACCTAAAGAAAAGCAATACGACATACCGAAACGATAAAATTAACTAGACACTCAAATAGTCTTGCATTAAAAAAACTAGTGCAGCTACAACAGCACATACTTTCTTGCGTTGTTTCGAACGTTTGCAATTTGCAACAATACATAGAGTTCAACGAAATGAAACCTGTGACTTATGTTTTAGAATATAATTGTTTAAAAATTGCTTTAAAACTGTTTGCAATATTACGCAAAAAATACTCATATTTTCGAAAAATTGTTCATGGTCATATTTCAAAATCCGACTGAGCAACAGACTTTGTTAACGAAAAATATGTATCTTCAATATTATTGTTGTAGGAAAATGCCGAAAGCATTACGAGCAATTTTCGAAAATTGAGAGGCTTCATCGGAAATGAGAACTGCATTATTTTTAAGGCTTCATGTAGAGAACCTTCATAAATCTAAATATCAGTTTCAAGCTCGTACCTCGCGCGTTCGTTTAGTCGATTGGTGAATATCAATTTTGGAGAAAATCATCTGAACGGTTTAGATTTAGCGTTGACCACGGACGCGTGACGTTTTCCTGCAATTTTTCGACATCAATCACCCATAATACGCGGATTATGAATACTTAAAGTGTGAGAGGTAGTAATTTGCTACACATGTGTATCAGTCCAGGTCGGAGCGAAACGTCTCCTTAGGCGACTGGGGAAGATGTCTTACTGTGTTCTTTGTGATTTTAATGTAAGGTAAGTGCAGTGGCTTTTAACTCAAAGTAATAAATTTCACAAGGACACTATGGGACAGGTATCCACAAGGGGACGATATGGCATGAATTGTTACACTTGTAGCGGTCATGCTTATGAGTGGGTTGCTGAGAAATCGCTTTGAGAACATTTCCTTTGAGATGAAAAAATATTTCGTTTAAGAAAACAAATTATTATATTCTCGTAAGTATGCCTGTATATTGCTTCATCTCCTGACGACGTTGCCGCTACGAATTTCCCAAGAATGAAGAACCAACCGCCTGAGAAGATGTAACGTCATGTGCCACACTCTACTGCCCTTACGTAACAAAACAATAAAAATATTGCTAATAGTTTGAAAATAGTACTTCAGTGGAGGATAACGGATTTATTTGCGATGCCGAACGGGGCAACAGAAAAACAAAAAATGTCCCATTTTTTCCTCAGTATTATTCACTTATTATTCGCACATTATTGCCTACATTTTCCAGTTTTCGCTTGTTAGAATAGATGTTGCGAGTCTCAAATCTCTCAGGCATAGAGTAACGGGACTACGAATTCTCAATGATCCAACTACTATGTCAGCCAGGTAGGAGCTTTGGCCGACGAGCGGTGACCCAGCCTCTCGGCCATGAAAAACGGGGTTCGTGTGGTTAACCCAAAGACATCTCTACACCGTATATACCGGTGTTCATAACCTTAAGGTGCGATTTTTAATCGTCTCACAGAAATAGATACTGGAGCATTTGTAAGGAGGCACAGTTATATTGCATCGGCCTGGAATTGAACCCGGGGTTGCGCCATGGAAAGTGAGCACGATAACCAACGAGCTACACGAAAGAGCCCCCATTATGTCACTGCTTTAAAAAATACAAGACAAAACATGCTCACCAACCATATTTTGACTTAAGTGTAGAGTTCGTGGTTTTTGGCAATGTTTCAGCAAAGAAACAAAAACAGTTTTTAAACCAATTTAACCTGAATTGTCATTCCCGACGCACACGCGATAAAAAATAAAAATTAGTTGAATCCATTGCATCACACAAAAGGAAATGCTGTAGAAAACATTCTAAAGAAAAGTGTAGTGAAGCAGGTTATCGCCTCCATTTAGCCACGGGGATAACAAGAATCTGGATAAACGAGCTTAATTATTCGGTGACGTCGTGGAGACTAGATGGAGGACTTCTCAATTCCACAGCTTGTGGATTTTATGCAATAGTATGAGTTTCTGCAGATATGAAGTCTCCTAACTTCTATTTGAAGAAGTTAATTAGACTTTTGACTCTTGCATGAGCACAACGCACAGCCTTGCATTTTAATTTCAATTTTTGTTATTGAGAAATTCTTATATATATATATATATATATATATATATATATATATATATATATATATATATATATATACTAGCTGACCCGGCCACGCGTTGCTGTGGCTAAAGTTTTTGTTATATTACATTATAGTAAACAATCTAAGAAGAACAATAAGAGAACATCAGTCACGGAGTCCACTATGCTTTTTCACACAGATGGTATTTGTAAAAAAATATGGTGATCTCCTTATTTGACTTTCTACTACTATAACCCTTTAGTACAATGAAATTATTTACCAATAAAGACGAAAATATTGATGTTGGTATACAAATTCACTGGATTGAGATTTGAAGGGGAAGTACGTTGAACACAATTAATTAAAATGTTCTTACACTTGATATTAAGCAGAAATCAATAGGTACAAAATAAAAATTTATCAGATTTATTATTTGTATAACAAATATAAGTACTATTCAATTATAAATACTTTCAAATTCAATTTAATTTAACACCAATCGGTGCACAATGTTTTTGGTTAACCTGTCTTTAGCTAACACAAATATATTAGACGGTTTCCCAACACGTGAACACGCAACATATAGTTGCCCATGAGAAAAACATGGATTTTCCAAATCTAAACCACAAATGGACATTGTTTGACCTTGAGATTTATTTATAGAAATGGCGAAAGCTAAACGAATTGGAAACTGTAGCCTTTTGAAGGGTATGGTAGAATCTGATGGTATCATCGGAATACGTGGCAGCAGGACCACTTTTCCTTTAAACTTCCCAGCCAAAATGGTTGCTTCAAGAATGTTTCCGGTGATCTTTTTGATGACCAAACGCGTACCGTTACATAATTGAGGTGGATTCAAATTACGGAGGAGAATAATAGTGGAACCAATCTTTAATCGAAGATTATGTGGTGGCATTCCAGGGATATCTAATGAATTTAAAAATTCAATCGGAAAATTTACACTTTCATTTTCATCAACAACAGTATCGATTGATTTAAAAGACATCATATCGCCTGGTAATAACTGTAGTATCTGGAAGTTAATTTCGTCAACATCAACGTTTTTGGCTGCCAAAATCGCCCGTTGACTAAGCCATTCATGATTCAAATAATTATTCTGTATATCCGGGAAAATACTCTGAATCAATTCATTTTTATCCTGAACAACAGTGCAAAAATTGTCTGGTAGTTTAATGCATTGCGTATTTGGTTGCAGTTCTATTTTACCGTTCCCAATATCTAGTAGTTGTTCGGAAAATATTTGTGCTGATGGATCATTTTGCAATTGTACTCGCATATTTATGGTCAATCGAAGTGTTTCAACACTTCGCCATAAGAATGATTGTTTCAAACATGCATTAATATCATCCGCGAAAGTAGAGCGAGGTATAACCGGTAAGGTCTGCCGGAAGTCACCAGACAAAAGTAAGATAGCACCACCGAAAAGTTTATTATTGCTGTTTAAATCTTGCATAGTTCTGTTTAATGCTTCAAGTGAATATTTGTGTGCCATTGTGCACTCATCCCAAATTATTATAGAACTCTTCCGCAACACTGCAGCTATTCCACTATTCTTTTTTATGTTACACATTGCATCTGGTTTATTATGAACGTCCAATGGCAGCTTGAATGGTGAATGTGCTGTTCGCCCACCATCCAGTAAAGTAGCCGCAATGCCTGACGATGCTACTGCTAATGCGATTTTTTGTTGCGACCGTATTTTGGCAAGAATCAACGATATTAAAAATGTCTTACCTGTTCCACCGGGTGCATCCAAGAAAAAAAACGCCTTGTTCAGCAGCAACAGCCAGCGTAATCCGATCATAAATAATTTTTTGTTCTGCTGTCAGTAATGGTTCACTGTTCATGATAATTGTTGCTAAACTTTCATGGTCATATTGATTTTCTCGTTGTAAATCGGTATTGACTAAGTAGGTGGCTGGACGATTAGGTGATGGCATACCATAATGATTAATTGGTAAATTTGAAATAAGAACACATAAATCCTCGATCAAGACCAATGCTTCATTGTACATCTCTGGTGTATAATCTATGTTTTGCCATTGATTTGTTTGTCTAATTCGGTGCAATATGTCTTCTGTCATACAATTTTTATATTTTTCCCACAAAGTTTGTGCTTGCGAGGGATAACATGTCGTCAAAATAATTGCAAACAACTGACGAATGTTATTCGGTGTTGATGTCAACGCAGCATCAGCAAGCGTTAAGTCCCAATGGTTATCGTCTTCTAGCAATGCATGCATCCTGGTATGTATTGAATACTCGACCATTAACTGTTCGTAAAAATTCAAAAGACGTTGGTCCGGGAACATTCACCAATAACAAACGTAAATAGAAGTACTCACGTTGCTTTGGATGTACCGTGTAAAGTCTCCCCAATGTCTTAGCTTTGAATATGCCTGTAATGGAAGGATGTGGTTTTCATTGTTTCCGTGGCAGCACAACGCGTGCAACGCGTGGCCGGGTCAGCTAGCTGATTGTTGTATTCTTAATATATATAAATCTCGTCTCGTGTCACAATTTTTGTCCTCAATGGACTCCTAAACCACTTAACCGATTATAATAAAATTCGCACACCATGTGCAGTTCGATCCAACTTGAAAGATAGGATAGTTTAAATCTCAAATTATAGTCGCAATTTTAATTTATTGCTAATTATTTGTCTGTTATTATTTGACAGTCACAATTATCTACAATTATTACAACAATCAAATTTGTAATAAATTAGCAATAAATTAAAATTGCGACTATAATTTGAGATTTAAACTATCCTATCTTTCAAGTTGGATCGAACTGCACATGGTGTGCGAATTTTATTATAATTGGTTAAGTGGTTTAGGAGTTCTTTGAGGACAAACATTGTGACACGAGATTTATATATATTAAGATATGATGTAATGTAAGCGACAAGCCCCAGGTTGGGCAAGCCGAATGTAATGTCAACGGGGGAGGGCGCCAGGTTCAGCTCCTGTAATGTGGCTGGATGGAAGTGTTGGGAGGTCATGAATTAACACACTGAGTCATTTTATAATAAATTGAGGTTTATTCCTGGCACCATGAGCTGCCAGGGAAGTTACAGGTCGTTAAGGGCGACACAGGTTTCCTCTTATATCTATTCTGCGAGCTCATTACTTTGATCACTAATAACTAATTCTCTTAAAGCTAACAAAATAAGGCTTAATTTCTAATAATACATGCAACATTCTATCTACCATCTACAATCTGCAGGGCCTGAGCGCGGCCACTATTAATCTCTCGCCCAAAATGTCCTGCGAGGTGTCTCGCGTCATAACTTTCACCGCTGGCTGTGTTGAATCCACGGGCTGGCCGTGCGGCGGCCCTCGGATGCAGAGGCGGCGGGCAGTCCCAGGTCGCCGACCTCCCGCGGTGCGTCCCTCCTCAGCTGGCGGCGGGGCGCGGCGGCGGAGTCGCCGAATCGTGCAGGCTCAGTCGGTCGAGGGGCCACGGGCGCTGGCCGAAATGCAGTGCGGGCTAGAAATGGGCCCGACGTGAAAGGCGGCAGAGGCAGACGGGCCTAAACGGAAGTAGCGCGGGATCCTGCGATCTCCCGCCCGAGTTTCCTCCGCGGCAAATCCACGGTGCCGTTTCAAGAATGTCCTTGCACTAATGCCGGCCTAATCAGAATAAAGTTCTCTCTGATCCTGTCTTTCCCTTAGTCGCGTTCTGATAGCAAGTTCCGCTCCGCGAACATCTTCCACAAGTCGCGTCCAAATAAAATAAACTTCTCTCTGGGAATGTCTTTCCCCTAGTCGCGCTCTGATCGTAAGTTCTACTCTCTGGGAATGTCCTTCCCCTAATCATAAACATGTCCTTTTCTTAGCAGACACCCGTGTCAGCGCGTGGCAGAGAAAAGGGGTGCAGGGGCGGGTATTGTTCGATAGGGTTTTGGCCGACGGCCCGGCCGGCTTTTACGATGGGTAATAAACGTGTCCGTCCCCGATGGGGCCTGAGTGCGGTCGTTAGAGGGGTCTTCGCGACAAAGGCATCGTCCCTTGACCTACTTTTGCCGCGATGGAAGCTATCTCTAGATGAAATTATTATGATGTTATTGGCGACGCCACAATAAAATTATTCTAATGTGATTGGTGACGCCACAATATATATATATATATATATATATATATATATATATATATATATATATATATATATATATATATATATATGCCGATCAGATGGCCGAGATCGCTAAGGCAGTAGTGCCGGAGTGGTCTCGGACCAGAAGATCGCGGGTTCGAGTCCCGCCTCGGGCATGGGTGTATTTGTGTGTGTTTGTATGAGTGTGTCGTCCTTTCACCCCTCATTATCATCATCATTTCATCTTTCATACCCCCAGGACTAACAACCCTGGGGGATAAAAATCGGATCCAGCTTAATGCTGGTCCCCCCAAAGAAGTGTTCGCAAGCACCTGCCACCGTGATATTAAATGAAAAACTGAGCCACGGTAACTGCAGGTTGCTTGCCCTGCGTGGTCCTAGTCGGCCGAAACGAAAATAATAATAATAATAATAATAATAATAATAATAATAATAAATATATATATTGAAACGCGGAGCGTTTCCATATGCAAAATTGTATTTAATATTGAGCATAATCAATGCAACTCATTTTGAACTGCGCGGCATAAGCGGCATAACGACCGGAGACGGGAGGGGACTGTCCGCCGCCGCCGCGAGCACATCGTGGGAACGAGAATTCGGCCGTTACGAGCCGAGGGTCAGTTAGAGAGTTGGGCAGTTGGAGAGAAGTCAGTTGGCTGCGAGCGGGGTAAGACATTGCCGCGGCGCAGGAAATGAAACAGTGCAAGATTGTAGTAAAGTTGATCATAAGCTGATAAACTGGAACTTGGGAGAGGTTGGTTTGTAGAAAACTATTGATCGTGTATATGCCATCGAGCACAGTGAAAGGACAATAAAACTGTGCGTAGTGTAATCGATGCCGGTGCGAGTAGTGACCACGTGCGCCATAGTTATGATAGGAAAGTGAATAGTAATCAAGAAACGGTGCGGAAACATAATTCGAGCACTCCGCTGGAACGATATGGGCATCACCAAGATGCCGTGTGTGCGTGAGTGAACTGCGCGCGGAAACACCAAGGGCTGGAGCCGAGGAACTCTCGTCGCCGCCATCGCAGGCCGACGAGGCACGCGCTTGCAACATCAACCGCCCGGGGGGCGCCGGGCTGCGGTGAAGGCCACCGGCCGCTGTCGCCGTAGGCGAGCAGCGACTACAAAGGGGTATTCATAGGGGCCCCACATATGATAAAATCAGATGGTAAAGAGATCCTTGGTACCAGGGCAGAGAACATTTGTGTATTTGATCAGGTGTATATTACATTAGTTCATGAATAAATTGTATTTGTGCTGATTCAAACTGATTACCTTGATTATCCAATGCATTATCGATTCCTTCAGGAGACCCATTCACGAGCAAGATACCCGTCCTGTACCGACAACCAGGTACGTCACAATATATATATATATATATATATATATATATATATATATATATATATATATATATATAAAATCATGAAAACAAGCGATTGATTGTGACGATTGAGATGTAATAAAAGTAGTTCTTATACCCGATATGGATTTTGGAAATTGGAATATGGAAATTGGAATTAGGGCAACTGGAATGTGTTTAAAATGTATTTTAATTATGATGTTACATAGCACAAATAAAACTGTTTAACATTAAAGTACCCGCTGGACGCACTACATGAAGCTAGTATTAAGTAATTGAACTATAAATCGGTTAATAAGACAAAGTAAGCACACGTTTAGGACCCACTACTCTTCATTTGAAAAAAATCACGATATTTACTTGTCTAGAAACCTCATTCTTCTCTCTTAACAACAGCACTTGGTGTTTTAAAATATATTTGTTTGAATCCCCAGGTAAGTTCCAGGTAGAAAGAATGATCGAAAGACTGTTACAATGGAATAAGCAGTTGACTTTGTCTTCCACGTCATTATCAGAAGGTGGAAACACACCCACATTACGTGGGAAGGGCACCCACCACTCGTGCAGCAATGAGGGCGACCGTCTACACGTCCGAGATACATCGTGGCCGTCCCTAATTGAAGCGGGGGGGGGCGAGAGAGGGATAAGCCGCGCGCCCGGAGTGGGGGAGGGCGAGGGGCGGGGAGGGGAAGGGCGCTTTGTGGAGCGCCGGGGAGGGGGGGCGGTCGCTGGCGCCGACGTTAATAGACGCGCCACGAGAGGGCGGGCAGGAAGCGCGCGAGGCGGGGTGGGAACGGGGTGGAAGTGCGTGGGCGGAGCAGCTGGCGCCTTCCGGTGCAAGCGCCCCCGCCCACGCTCTGTGTGTGGACAGCGCACGCACGCGCGTGCTCAGCGCGCGACGTGATTACTTTGCCAATACACCGCCCGGGAAAGAGTTGTGTCACGGCGCCACTTCCCACACAGTGCTCACCTCGCGTATCGGGTGGACGAAGGTGATTATGCTTCTGATACATTTTACTTGTTTCACGGAAACATATTAAAAATAAGTGTATATTACTCTACTCTCTCAAAAGATGCAAAGAAAAAAAATGTTGCCATTTCTGAGAAAATTTTGAAAATGTCCCTGGGAGGGCTTCATATGAAGTACCTCTACGTTTTAAGGAATGTTTTTCAAAATCGCAAAGATTCGATTTGAGCCAGATCCACCGTAGAATATCAATTTTGGAAGCATTTCTAATATCGAATTAAATTATTTATTGTACTTTTATAACACTTGCTATATTACGAAGTATTCAACAACTTTCCTTTAGAATTGTTTGGCTTTGGTTTAATTTATTGCGATTCCAAGATATTTACGCTTACAATAATTTCGAAAAGAAAAAATATAATAGACTGTTAGAAAATTAATGAATTATCGTTTAACATTTTACACGATTAATTTCAATTAAACTGAATTTTTCTACTCCATCACTTCCTTTTATTACGTTTTCTTTCGAAAAATGAAACAATGTTGACATTAAATTCATATGTAAATTGAGTTCAAAAACATCGCCACTTATGTGTGGAAAAGCATCAACATAAAGGGAGCAAAAAACAAAAAAGAAAGATAACAAAAGCTAAAAAGAAGGGAAAATAAAAAACACCTTGTGATTGCACTTTAGTCCCGCTTCCATGATAACATTAGTCACTGTGACGTGCCTAAAATTTGTCTTTCAGAAAGTCTCCAACGCCACAATAGTAAATTACAGACTTTTTCCTCCTTGGAACGATTTTTTACGGAATGGTCATTATCTGTTTGACCACGGGAGTGAAGCAGCTACGTTTGAGGATGGCATTAACGTCACAGCACTTCTTTTATCCACTCATTATTGACTGAACTGATGATACAATCAAAAGTCTTGCGAGAGTGAAAAATATAAACACAATGCGACATTGTAATTTGAGTAAAAACAGTGGACGCAAGCTCTTCTATTTAGGAAATTAATGGTTGAAAACAGTTAATCCTATCAAAAAAAATTATCGCCCAAAGTATTTTGAATCTTACAGGGTTGGTAGTAATTCTTTTGACAAACTTTAACTTCTATCAACTAATATTTCGCGTGATAAACTTGACTTTTTTGGTTATAATATCGGCAACTTAAAAATCACTAAGATTAAAATGTTTGATTCCTTCGTGAAACATCATGTTTGATGAAGCAATTTACAACAAATCCACACACTTTCCAATTTTACTACTTCATGTAAATACAATCCTTGCATCTTATGCTTTGGGCGTCGACTAGAAGAAATACATTTCAAGAAACTAAATATATTACTGTGCAACTTGATTTTCGTGAGGAATTAAATAAAAGGCAAATATAAGCAATGAACTAAGAGTGATGCAATTTCAAAATACGTACGAATTTTGCCGATGTCGACAAAAAATTAAGACTTTTATATCGACAGCTTATTTTTATACGAGCTGATTACCCGGCATTGCCCGAAAATGTTTACTCGGAATCATCTGTTAAGCCTTACACCTTGCATACTTGGCACGCACTGGCATTGGGTGGCCGGAGTTTTGACACAAGTTACACAACTTGGTCTAATTCATCCGTTGTCGTGAGGAGTATTCTAGGGGCTAGGTGCTGTGATCGATAATTTTTCCGACTCATGATAACACCAGGTCGGAGCAGCACCTTAAAAACGGGCCACGGACCGCGCGAGATCTTTCGTTCCTCGTTGAGCGAACCCACGCAATCAAGCTGTGAGTATACATTTTATCTATTCTTTTGTTTTGAAATCTAAACCGTGTGAACAAAACATTAAAACGAAACTTTATAATACATTTAAAACTTTGACATAACTCATTTTCTCGATTAAACACATCTGCAAGACTAAAATTTAAATGAAACAATGCATAATTAAATGTTTTCTCCAGAAAACAAAGAACAAACCAGTCTGGAGCCCGTAGGGATAATCCTTCTCTCTTGTGGGACGAACATTTAATAATGCGACGAAAGCACCTTTCAATTTCGAAGCTTGTTTCCGTAAAACAATAATTTTAAGGATTCTTCAACTACACGATATTGTGCACAAAGAATGGTGTGTAATTAAACGTATGAACGAATGTATGAGGTATTTGGGAAGATTTCGATTTGCAAGAGGCCTAAAAGATTCTATTCAAGCTAATCTAGAAGTTCTTGCGCCACATAATGCATATTTAACAACATAATTGCAAATCAATTTCGTATGTTCTGTGAATTTTTTTCTTCTTCTTTAACACACTTTTCGGCAACTCAGTATATTGGCGTAAAATGCCTGGGCTTTTTGTTTCGTAAAGCAGATAGAAAGTTGTTTCATGTTAATTATGTAATTCAAGGCCATTTCCCTCACCTTGTTTAAGACAAGGAATAATAACCCTTCGCTATGAATCAAAACTATAATCGATACGTATTTCAAAGGTTTATCCATCCATTGAAATCAATGCCACCGATATCTAAGAAAACTATCTCTTTTTAGGCGAGTATCCACCACGGAAGCTTTATCTCTGCACAGTTTGACAGTTCGCGATAAACTCAGGGCGACTACCAAGGCCCTCTGTCTGTCACGCAGGTGGGGCCAGCAGGCCTTTCGCGCATGCGCATTTGCGTGCGCTCCGCAGTTCCGCCACGCACCTCGCGATAGCGCCACCGACATTCGGAATGAAGCTCCACCCTTTGGGCACTGCGAAAAGCTGCCGTTTCGAAAAGGAGTTTCAAAATAAAAAATGATTAACAGGATGTTTTGAGATTTTAGTGAGCATTTATGAAAATCATCTTATGTTCTCAGCCAATAGCAGAGTAAACAATATAAATAGAGGATTTGCCTACAGCTTTACAAAATGCTAAAACATCGAGGTAAATAAATTTTCGAACCAAAATACGACTAATTTTCAAGAAGTGTATTGTCCCATATACGACTTAAGTCGACTTTCTCTTCGTGGTAAGGCAGAGGTAATCTATAAATTTGAAGAAGAGAGTTCGTAAATATAAATGCCGATAAAGTTCCTACGAATTCAATACTGTAACTCCTCTGAGATAGTTCTTTCGAATTGTGGTTGATGGTGATGAAGGTAGATAATATTCTTTGCTACCGGCAGATGGCGACAAAAAATATTTTTATGAATGATAATTGATATAAAATGTTAATATTTTCAAGAATGGTATTCAATTATGTAAGAACATAGCTTATTTCCCTTGTTCTTATCACAGTTTATTAAAATTTTAATGATTAGTATTATTCTTTTTGATAGTAATTTACCGCTGTAATTTGAAACCAGTAGTGCACAGATTAAGTACAGATTTTTCGTACAATTGTAGAATTTATAACACATTATAAAGTTTTTAATAAAAATATAATAATATTTGAGCTGCAATCCAATTTTTGGGATCGTGCATGAGAGAATGCGTAATACGATTAACCCTTTTGTTCTTTTTTGTGTCTGATGTTTCAGCAGGAATTGAGGACAAGTTTTGGGTTTTCAATTTGTTTTGTTAAATGGTCTTCGTGAATATATGTGCGTAGCTCTTACATTAAAATTATAAGAAACTATAATAAAGACTCAATTTGAGTAGTTTAAAAAAAATCATGAATAACGTTGTTGTATTCAATTCAGTGATTATCTGTTTAACATCGTGTGTGATATTACAAGACGTCTCCAACAACCTTCAAAAAAGGTAATGTAAAAGGTCGCCCAATGAGACTCGTAGCAATGAACATCGACAAAAAACTCAATTGAAAGCAGCATATTATAGACGCCAGAATTACTCACGCGAGGATCAAGCCAACGCAAAGCCATTAATACACAGATCCAGCCCCTTTCCAGACTACTTATTCTTTCGTCCTGCTCTTCCATGTACGAAGTTACGTGACCAATCTATTTCTCCACTCTTCTCGATTCTCTGCCTTCCGCATTGCTCCTTCTACCCTCATACCAGTGAAGGTCTTGCATTAGTCTATCCATCTCATAACTGTTCTTCCTCAGCCTCTTTTTCCTTCTACTTTACCTTAAACTATCCGTTTTTCAAGCCATGCACCATTCCTCTGTCAGATGTGTTCCAGGAATCTCAACATTCTTTGTTTGTAAATGTCCGCCAATCTCTTTTGAATGCTTAGTAGGTTTATGATTAAGAGGTTAGTTTTTTTCTGTCCACGATACTCTCAACAGGCGACGGTAAGCCCACATTTCAAAGGCATTGTTCTTTTTACATCTGGTGTCATAAGAGTCCAGGATCTGCTCCACATATCACCACAGAGAAAGCTAAAGTCTGGAGTAACCATAGTTTACTATTTCAGGACATGTGGCCATCTTTCCAAACTTTCTTGACCAAACAATTCAGCTTTAAGATATGCAAAGCAATAATGAGACCCTGATTTTTATACGCCTGCTAAACCTGGTTAAACGCAGCAAAAGCCAAGAAAAGTAAACTGAAAATAATACAAAACTATTTTATCAGAATTATTTTAAAACGCTTTAAACTTTCCCTGGTATGTCACGAATAAATAATTACACAAAGAATTCAACTTAGACTATAGACCGCACCTAGTTACAATTTCGCACCTATCTAGATATGTGCTAACTTCTTAAACATATCCAAAATCCCTTCACTATCAGGACACAGGCTTGGCAAAAACCCATTACATACAACAAAAATACAAAATAAATTTCCCTTTCACATGTTTCTCAAGAAATTCTCCGACTTGAACCCGACCAGTTGAGCCCTAAAAGTAACCACGACTTTTGTATTAGTGTTAAGTTTTAATTTAAGTTATCTTGTAAGCCATCTTCACTATCTAAAGTTAAATTAAACTATGTAATCAGCATCTGTATAAATGAATGAAGCAAATACAGAGGTTGAATTCTATATAGCTATTTAACTAATAGCAAAAATCAACAGAAGTCAACATTCAGGTCTTAGTACCTTCCGTCAGCAACATTAAAGAGGCGGATATGTGTTCCCTGAGATATCGCAGTTGCTCAAAATAATTATCTGTTAAAGTTTATGAATCGTGCATGTCATTCAATTTTATTCAGTGATGGAGGACTCCAGGATCTGATTCCAGTGATTAAGTAATTGTTCAAACATTCTATCATAATTTCGATGAAGAAATGTAAACAACCTTGGTATACTACGAATGTAAACAGACCAGCTGGAGAAATAAATCAATTTTATCTTTATTGTTAGACAACTGCTACAAATACACTCCCCACACAATGTTTACGCGATCAATATGGAAACACCACATTGTCTTATCTGACATCAGCTTGAGAGCCCTTCAGTTTCTAAACACAAATGCTGGCTTTCCCGCTTGTCCAGAAGCGAAGGCACATCCATTGCACAATTAATAATCTTCATCACTTTGATAATACATTTCTCAGTAATTTCTAGCTTTGTTTGTAAAATCACAAACAAATTACTTCCTTTCAAATTATACAAGAAGAGTTTTATAAAGTTTGGAAGAAATTGATAGATTCCATTGTATTAACACATACAGTAAAACTTATGTTTCTAACTTACCAGTAATGAGTTTTGTATTTCAGATTCTCTACAGAAAGGAATCTCCTAAGTCAATTAAATTGTTCCAAAGGTAACTTGAAATTTTTACTAATCAGTAAAAAGTATTAGATATTTACATTCAAATAGATGTTTGCGATTGATATTGAATCCAAACATTTGAAGGGGATTGAAAATTGTATTGGAATTATTATTATCTGGCAAGTTCACATGGATATTTTCAGTTTATGGTCTATTGTCATTTACAAAACCATTTGAAATTTGTATTTTCCATTTTATTTTTTCGTATGAGTAGAGGAAAAGGTGCAAATATGAGCAATGTATGTAATATGAGCCTCCTTAGTGCCTGTGCATTCATCTCAAAAATTCTAGCAGGCACGATTTAAAATACTATATTAGTAACTCCTTTTGCCATTATAGCTCTGTGGTTCAGTTGTGAACTGATGTGTAACAGATGTGTTCGTGTTTTTTCGATTCTAAAAACTTTGTTTCAAAATTACAGTTAAAGTTCGCTTAGACCGATTCTAATTCCTAACGAATGAAATACAATGAGTACAAACATAGTTTTTATACCCTTAATCTGTAGTTTCGAACGTAACGAAGACCTGTTTAAGTTCGTTAAGTTTATTTTAATATAGCAATGGTTGTAAAATGATTCCCGAACTATAGTGAGTATGTGAGTTCCAAATTTTAACGGGCTCATATTACAAACACTACAAGATGCCACAAAAGAGACTAGGCTTAAAACAAAAGGAACACTGGGATACTAAAGACATGGTTTGGGAAACTCAGTTAAGAGCAAGGAAATGAATTTGAAAAAAGCTTCCGTATCGTTTCTCGTACCAAGACTTACTATTCAAAGGCTTGTTCGTGTTGACAAAACTTTGGATGAAATAGTTTTAACTAATGTAGAAAGAAAAACGGTATTATAAAAGCTGAAAAAAGTGTAGAGTATTTTCTTGTTATGGAAAGTAGATTTTTCGGTCTCCCCAGAAAATACGTTTGCTGGGTACCGTACCAACGTTGGTAAAGAAAGGGACTTTAACACCCATTTATAGAAGATTCATTATCTTGTAGGGATTGCTTCGACCATTTCATGAATCGTCACAAGCATATTTTAGATTCAAAGGCACCCCGTATCATATCAACTCCTTACAAAGAGGCTCTTGTGGTGTCTGAAGAAAAAAAGATGCCTTCACATACCAAAAAAACATAAAAGTTGAAAAGTGAAAAGTACAAAACACACTGAAAAGAAAACCAAACCCGCACATGAGCAAGGCCTCAAACAGAAACTTCTTTATGATGAGGAAACTTCTTTATGAGGAGTCGGACTACTCTATCAATTCAGAAGTCTCTGATTTGGAATCACTAGTGGGGGTTGAAAGACCCTCTGATGATTAGCCCCTTGTTTGTTTTGTGGTGTTTTATTTTCAGCCGACCACCGTGAAAAACTGTGGATCCAGGGAATTGTGTGAAATGTGGGCGCATTATGACTACTGCGGCCAAAAATAACATTTACATTTGAGATTTTCGTAAATGATATTTTTTATTTTACAAGTACACGCAAATGTTGAAAATTGAATTAACATATTTGTTTTAAAAAAGGCATTTAAATTATTTTTTTAAACGTCGAAATAAAAGTAAGGGCTCATATTACTTCTACGTATTCACAGAGAAATAAAAAAAGATATGCACTGCAGCGGAAAATTGATTTTGTGATTTAACCGAAAATACACTCCCCTAATAATATACCGATTTTTTAAACGTGCTTCTGTCTCACTGTTTGTTCGTCCGCCCATCCGTCTGCGACCAACTCTAGCGCCGAAACTATTCATATTTTTTTTCAAAAATGAAAATTCTCCGATACATCTGGCCCGATTCAAACCCTGCGATATTGAAAAGAATTCTTTAACTATTAGGGAAACTAGACATTAAGCCCTGAAACATTTTCAAAATATCTTAAAAATAACTTTTTTTAATGCTGTAAAATACTGAATGTGACTACTATGAAGTACTACCATCCGCAGAGATAGAGTTGCCACAAATCCAGACTGTAACTATGAACATGCACACAAACATTCCTGGAAATTGTAATGATTGCAGAATGTGTTAACACAGAGCATATAACAAGAACAAGAACAAATGCCATACAAGACACACAACATACAGCTCCATCTCGTTCCATGCCAGTGCAAAGCATCGCGGCATTTCGCAAGCAAGCCTCGTTTGCGCGATGGTATGAAAAAAATTCGCGCTTGTCGAGCTCCGGGAAACAAGCCCCTCAAAAGGCAGGGCGGTCCCCCGGGGCGAAAGGCGTGGGTGGCACGGGGGGACGGGGGGGCGGGGGGACAGGGGGCACGGGGGCATCGACACGCGCCGCGGAGGCTCTGCTGGCGAAAGAACAGCACCAACGCAAAGGCTTCTGCAAACAAACGCACTGCGTAATTTTCAAACACACACCGCTTCACAAGGTAACATCTTGGCATTAATCTCTGTATCCCTCTCTGCCTATCTCTTTGTCTATCTATCCCTCTCTGTCTATCTATCTCTCTGCCTGTCTCTCTCTGCCTATCTCTCTTCCCTATATCTCTGTCTCTCTGTCTGTCTCTCTCTCTGTCTGTCTCTCTCTCTGACAGTCTCTCTCTGACAGTCTCTCTCTGTCAGTCTCTCTCTCTGTCAGTCTCTCTCTGTCAGTCTCTCTCTCTGTCAGTCTCTCTCTGTCAGTCTCTCTCTCTGTCAGTCTCTCTCTGTCAGTCTCTCTCTATCTGTCTCTCTGTCAGTCTCTCTCTCTCTGTCTCTCTCTCTGTCAGTCTCTCTCTCTGTCAGTCTCTCCCTCTGTCTGTCTCTCTGTCTGTCTGTCTGTCTGTCTCTCTCTGTCTGTCTGTCACTCTCTGTCTGTCTCTCTGTCTGTCTGTCACTCTCTGTCTGTCTCTCTGTCTGTCTCTCTCTCTCTGTCTCTCTCTGACTGTCTGTCTCTCTCTGTCTGTCTGTCTCTCTCTGTCTGTCTCTCTCTGTCTGTCTCTCTCTCTGACTGTCTGTCTCTCTCTGTCTGTCTCTCTGTCTGTCTCTCTCTGTCTGTCTCTCTGTCTGTCTCTCTCTGTCTGTCTCTCTCTGTCTGTCTGTCTCTCTCTCTCTCTCTGTCTGTCTCTCTCTCTGTCTGTCTCTCTCTGTCTGTCTCTCTCTGTCTGTCTCTCTCTCCCTCTCCTCTCTCACTCTCTCTTCCTCCTCTCCCCCTCTGTCTCTCTATTTTGTTGGATTTTAGATATGTTATAAGCATCGACGCTGTTACGCATTCTAAGTAAAATAGACTACTGCATAGTTTCAAAAATGATTCGGTTAGGCAAATTTTGGAAATTTTTGAAAAAATATTTAGGAAATGTTATTTACGACTTTTTTTAAGCGTCTGCGCCAGTGAAAAAGGAGTTTTGCCTTTCAAATATAACGAAAGGAATCATTTATTATTTTAAAGGGCTGTGAAGTTTTAATTGCATACTATTAGGAACACTTTTCTAAGTTTCTCTCTTTATAAGGGTTGAGTATACAAGAATACTGTATTTTTTCATTTACCTAATAAAAGTTTTAAAAAGATGAAAAAGCCCTCCAGAAGTCGGGGTGTGAAGATTTGATATCACTGGTTTTGTAGAGAAGTGTTATAATTTCCAGCAAACCGAATTAAAGAATTTATGTGAGCAAGGGTTATTAAAATCTGTTAAGATCATCTTTACTTTAATCGAATTAATACGTGTTGAATTACGTTTGACTGCGCAATACAATTTTAACGTATTTCATGGATATTTTACATGAAGAATACGAAGTACTACTCCGAGAGTTTTTTCAACATTACTTTCAAACCATTGTACGAAAAGTTCTTGGAACCCTCGTCGCTCCCATCAGTGTTAAAACGCTCGCTCTTAGCGTGAGATAAAATTGTCCACCAAATTCCATATCGCCTTTTGCCCTTCAGTAAAAGCGTTCCCCAGAGACTAAAACGCGCCTTCTAGTCTGTGCTAGCGCGTTGTCCAATCTACGTAACAAGGCGAAGCGGCATCAACGCAGCCATATCCCGCACCGCGTTCGCTCAGCAGCCTCGGCCGACGAAGCGATATCCCCCGACCTGCCACCTCGTCCGCCGCACCCGCGCCGCGCCGCGCCGCGCCCAGCGTCGGATCTTGATATTGCGCCCTTCCGAACATGTCGGCCACACGGCGCCCCGGCGCCGGCGGGGTGGGGGCAAGGCGAGTGCGGGGCGTGGCGGGGAGGGGAGAGGGAGGCGGGAGCGGCGCGACGTGCCGAAGGGGAGAACGCGTGCGGGAGAAAACAGAAGGTGTTCGCGATGTGAGACGTGTGGCGGGGAGGGGATCCTGATCGGGCGGTGTAATACCCGTTGGGGCGAGGTGGGTGGAGCAACGCGCGCGGGGAGGGAAGGGGAGGGCAAGGAGGCTGGGCAGGAGAGCGGGGCGGTTTGGGGCGGTTTGGGGCGGGTTGGGGCGGGTTGGGGCGGGTTGGGGCGGGGTTGGGGCGGGTTTGGAGCGGGTTGGGGCGGGTTGGGGCGGGTTGCGGCGGGTTGCGGCGGGTTGCGGCGGGTTGGG
Source organism: Gryllus longicercus (assembly GCA_038098605.1). NCBI lineage: Eukaryota > Metazoa > Arthropoda > Insecta > Orthoptera > Gryllidae > Gryllus > Gryllus longicercus. Next base: position 38,750 of record JAZDUA010001141.1, on the reverse strand, counting down.
GCGGGTTGGGGCGGGTTGGGGCGGGTTGGGGCGGGTTGGGGCGGGTTGGGGCGGGTTGGGGCGGGTTGGGGCGGGTTGGGGCGGAACGAAGCAGAACTGGGTGGAACGAGGTGGAACGGAGAGGGAGACGGCGGGTTGGGGCGGAACGGGGTGGGACGGAGCGGGGCGGGACGGGAGGAGCGGGACCGGAAGGGGTCGGGAGGGGCGGGGCGGAACGGGGAGTAACGGGGCGGGGAGGGCGGTTGGGGTGGGGACTGTTGGGGCGGGGCGGTCAAGGTGGACGGGTCCGACGGGTGTGGCGGGGAGGGGCTCAGGATGGGCGGGGCCAAGCGGTGGGGTGCGTGTCAGTCAGGGCGGGATAGCAGTGTGGGCGTGAGAGGCAAGTGGCGGGCCGGAGGAGCCCAGAGGAGCCGGGGTGGAGCGTAGGACGGAGGGCTGGTGCCAACGAGGGCTGCGCCCGTTTCGGAGGTGTGTTTCCGCCAATTCGGGAAATAATTATCCCGCGCCGCTAAATGAAAGTGCGGCGCGTGGGACGTCTGCCGCGGCAGCCGGCGCGTGGAGTGGAGTGGGAGGAGGGGAGGGCTGGCGGCCGACGCCGAAGGGGCTTTTTCCTCACACCCAAGGGCAGTGGAAGAAAAGGTGGAGCTTCGAAGACCATTCTTCCATTAGTGAGCAATTTTCATTCCTACTTTTTCGTTGTTCTCGTGGTGCTAAATGGGTTCGGAATGCAACAATACCCTTTTTCGAACACATGCTACACGTTAAAAAAATCTAATTGAGGAAATTATTATGGAGAATTTATTTCTTCCTCAGTTGTTTTGTGAGCTGAGAATATTTTTCCTTCATGATTTTTGGATATGTTACGATAACACAAAGTTTCGGTGTAAAGCAAAACAAGCTATGCCATGAACTTATTTCAACATAATGAGAAGTAAAGAATGAAATTTTCCAGCAAGAAAATCCTAAGATGAGTGAGGTGTATTATTGGATAGAGCATATAATGGAGGGCCTTTTCAATAGCCGTCCATTCGGTTTGGAGGGCTGTTGAGAAGGGCACTTCTCAACAGTCTGAAACTCTCGACGAAATGATCAGGAGGAAACGACGACTTCCGAGAAATCGGTTGGGCACTCTCGCTCGATCGCGCTCATTTCCCTCACGACGCCATCTTTGCCAACCCGTCTAACCAGAGACAATTATCTTTGTACGTCCTGCATGTAGCGACGGTGAGCGAGTACGAGCAAACCTCAGAGCCTTTTGCTTCCTCTTGGAATTAACGTAATTCAGAAGAGGAGAACCGGCGATCTTCGAAATGAAAGAACAATTTACAGTTAACACGCACGTTGGGGTGAAACTCTTTGGGTGGCTCCGTCAAAGACCCTCCTCAATTTCGAGGATCGTAGAGGTGAAAGATCTAATTAGAAATAATATGGGTCAGTTATTCTCTGGAAAGTAATGAAACTGTGCATGTTTAATATATATAGAAAACTACAACGTAACTATTGCAATGTCTTCCAACTGCATTCTCGCCGAACCTCGTTGTGCAACTCAGAAGAGGATAGTGAGTTAATGCGTGATGTAATTTATTCGTTTAGAAAATACTAGGGATTTCTGAGTCAAAATTCGTGTATTAATTATTACAATTATTATAATTTCATATTTATAAAATATGAAAATTTCTCACAGGATATATTAATGTTCTTAATAATTATATGTTACTCTGAAGACTATAAACATATCAAGCTTACCTGCGTGTATCCGGGATACTTGGCTCAAATTATACATCAATTACAATAGTCGATGAATGAAACCACAGCCATAATTAAAGTGATATTTTACATTTCAACTCTATTTAAAAAATGTGAAAATATAGTTCTAAGTATCCCAAGTATGCTTTCCAAGACCCTAAATGGTTTTTACTAGAAAAAATATTTCCTTCGAAGACACTTTTAAGTTACTTTTGAAGTCGCTTTTTTCAGTTTGCTACGTACCAATTCAATTTCATTTTTCTGCAAATCAAAACCCTAACATTTGTGTTCTCGAGACCTTCACATGTAATTTTTCTGTTTCTTACTGTATAGCGTAATATTCAGTACTTTTTTTAACAAACTAGTAGAGTTTTCCACTTCTTCTACACTGCAATTAATGAACGATACATTTACACATATCAAGTAATACGTGCTCAGTTGATCAAAAGAAGAAATGCGTGGTTTGTTTTTATTTCTCATAAAAACAAGGCACACCTCTTATATTAAGAATTAATGTTAAATGTGGTTTAGGATAGGTTTGAGTTTAGTTATGATTTCCTTACTCTTGGTTTTGGAATTTGGAATTTTCATCCGGAGGCAAAGCGAGTAGGACATCTCGATCCGCTCCATACCAATTATCCCGCAAACGTCGAGACAATCGATTTGGGGAATTCCACTATGTGCATGTTTAGAATTATTATATTTTAACAAAACCAAATACAACATCGCACATTCCCCACTCTTGAGAATGTCTTCTAAATCCAATGAATTGAGTAGAGTGTGGGATATAGACAAATTTTTCTCTTCTAAAATATAAACACAATTTAAGTAAAATATTGAATGATCAGTAAATGTGAATATATTATTTTAAGGATTGCTCGCTATTATGTCCGGATTATTTTGAAGATACGGTTTCCATTTTTGTAGTATTTCCATTGTACGCGCATTTTTTAATTTTTTTGTAATGACTGTTTTGAAGATATAATGTTTACATTATTGTTTATCTTACTGGCGTGTTATGTTTTATCAATTTTTCTAAAAATGTGTATCCTTGTGAATGAATTCCTGTGATTTACTTGGTCGTGTTATTTGCAATTGATGGTTTTCTCTCTTTTGTTTTTTTCTTGTAACGTCTACTGTAATTGGGTCTTTGTCCTGTTGAGGGTAGTTAAATAAATACATATTTTTAAGATATGTGGTGTCGCAATATTTAATTTCGGCAATCCTATAATTCATTTTAATTCCATCTTGAAGAATTAAAACAGACTAAAATCTGGTGCAAACTGACATGTTCAATTATTTGACTCTGAACAACCACAAAGCTAATCAGCTCTCAGAGTCAGACTGAACATTCTGCAGTATTATTTTTATGTTACTTTCTTCTTGTGGGGCTTAAATAATAATTTGAGGGACCACGTCCACCACCAGACAGGAGAACGCTCGCTCTCCTGACGCGCCGTCGATCAGTGGCGGATGACACGCGGCCGGGGTTAGATGCAAATAATGCAATGACCGCACAACGGGGCTCTCCGCCGGGCGGGTCTGAATCACAGACACGGGCAGCGACTCCCAATCATCGCGAACCGCTCTGCAGATACTTTTATGTTCCTGGGGCAATTTCCATTGGTAGACGGAAAACGTCGCATAGTAGAAGTTTTCTTTGGTATTGTACCAGACGTTTCCTTTCGATTTTTTTTGTTTTAGTAAAAAAAAATATTATTGTAATAGATGCTTTGGGCAAATACCATAATTCCTCAGTGAACAAAAATTGAACATTGAACGACAAAAGAAGTAGCGGTCTCACATAATTCACAGACTCTTTAGTTCACTAGTTTCTTGAGTCTGAGTTAGCTTTTCGGTTTTGCCACCCCTTTTCCCCAGTTGCTATCTAACGGCACCTAAAAGTCTTATCAGCGTCTCTCACTGTATCTACCTCACCTCTGGGCATTACTAATGCAGAGCAAATTCACGCTCTCTGTACATTTCATAGACCTTTTGGTATCTCGGTTCTGAACCTTACGTATTTGTCCATAGCGTTGTTCGCTGGCAGGAAGGCAGACAGACAGACAGACAGGCAGACAGGCAGGCAGACAGACAGACAGGCAGACAGGCAGGCAGACAGACAGACAGACAGGCAGACAGGCAGACAGGCAGACATGCAGACATGCAGACAGACAGGCAGGCAGACAGGCAGACAGGCAGACAGACAGGCAGACAGGCAGACAGGCAGACAGGCAGACAGGCAGACAGACAGGCAGACAGACAGACAGACAGGCAGACAGGCAGGCAGACTGGCAGACAGGCAGACAGACAGACAGACAGACAGACAGGCAGACAGGCAGGCAGACTGGCAGACAGGCAGACAGACAGACAGACAGACAGACGAAGAGACAATAGTTTAACTAGAGTTTCTGCTGAAAATTCGCCGCTTTTCCCGCTGCATTACGTAACTTTCTCTCTACTGCGTAAGCAAAATAGCATTCGGGTTCGCCTCTTTACGGAGACAAAATATTCTTGGAATGGCAAACAAATTATATATGTATACGTACTCTTTCGAAGGTGAACTTTCGTACTGGCCGACCGACCCTTTCAAGCTCCCTGATTTCTTTTTTTTTCTGAGAAAACGGTGTACTGCCTTTCACAGGGAAATTTAACGCAAGTTAAGTTTTTTCTGCTGGCCACACGCCAGTGGAAATGACCTTGAATTCTAACATTATTGAATAAACTTCAACACCAATGTTAGGTAAAAATAAGAGAAAATTAAGCAAATGTCGTGAAAACCTAGAGCACAATCTATCTGCAAACAAACTACTACAAACATGTGTAAATATTCAAGACAGCACTTCCACATACTTTAAAAAGCGCTGCGTGGGATGCGACGCCGAGATATGTAGGTATCAAACATCGAGTTAACCCCCAAGAAATACGACAAAAATGGGCAGCAGAAAAGTTTTCGAAATCCTTCGAAAATTCTTCATGAAATCACGTCAACCAGATGACAAAAGAAAAATGGAAAGCTGCATCAAGCCAGTTAAAACAACAATTGAAGAAATACAAGAATATATCGGTATCGTATTAGGGACAGGCGTTCCTCTTCTGTTACAACACTTATACTCTATGGATAGCTATTAAAAAATTGAAACGTCCTTAGGAACACATCTCACCAATCCGAACAACGCATGTGAGCGCGAAGCGTAGACCAAAAAACTTAATTTGTTTTCGAATACTTTACATCTGTTTTTAAACCAACAGAGAACGAAGTATTTAGAAAACATAATGTTGATATTTCGAGAAACGCAATTATCGCTTCCTATATTTTTTTCTACACGCACGAGGTAGAAGAATTATTTTAAAAACTCGTTCATCCTACGTAAAGTCCAAAGTTAGATCACAGAAATTCGAATCTGAAATTTACAATTACCCAAAACTACTAACATTTAAAACAATTGAAAACCACGTATAAAGGTATTATTTGAAGAACACATTTCATTAACTAATAAATCACTATCTTCAATTTTTAGTACTGCACTTATTTTTGAAATTTTAGAAAATACAGACAAGATTAAAACAATATATCAATTTGTTTACCAGCGTTTACATACAAAATTGTAGCAGTTTTTGGGATAATAATGGCTTAACAATGGCTTATATTTCTACGAAGTTAGACAAAATCTGCTCATATTTCCGAAAAATTGTGCATCACCTTATTCCAAGGTTTATCTTTGAACAACAGATTTCGTTAAGGAAAAAATCTTCAATATTGTAGCTGTAGTAATACACCGAAAAAAATTGACATTTAGCTGTTTTCCAAAAATTAGGGATGTCAATACAATAGAGACACATCCCCGTTTTCAACGTAAATGTTTATTCTATTTGAGAACAAAGTTTAATAAAAAATCCTGAATTGATCTCGAATTCTGATCAGAAGTTCGAATATTGGTTGTTGAGTTTGCAAACTCCACCCTGTGAGGAAGCAGCATTCTGCCAATCCCTCCATTTCCTCCTCCTCGAGCGCTGTAATTCCGCCCTGCGAGATGCCTTAAACATGCGCAAGTCCCCGTGCGGCAGCGGGCGCACGCGCGGACTGCCTAATCCCCAGCGGGCTTCTGCATCCGTTCCACCCACACCTTCCGTCCACCCTCCCCCGCCCGCATTTCCGGTTTCAAAGCAGCCTCCCACCTTGGAGATCGAGGGAGCGTTGGGGTGGTATTGTAATCACGCCCAGGGTCGCCCCTCCCAATTTATAGCCAATAAATAACCGATTTGCTGAGGCGATGGAGATGGCAGTTGCAAGGCCGATGATTGCGGAGGTAACGGCTAAAATGAGGAGATGAACAAACGACGGTGGCGGTGTGGCGGTTGGCGGGAGAGTGGCGGAGGTGACACAGTCGACAGAATCAGTGGCGGGAGCGGCTGCGGTGAGGAGGGGTAGAGTGGAGTAGCGCGGGGAGGGGAGCGGCCGGGAAGATCCGCGCGTCGCGTCGGTCAGTGACGCGCCATAAGGCTCATGACGAATGGACTCATCAATTATTGCGCGCCGGGCTGCGCGCCGGCCGGGCCTTGTTAGCCCCGCAAGTCGTCGATCGCCTCTTCGGAAAACATCATGAATAATAGCGGCGCCACCGCCGGCGCACTCCCGACCCGGCGGGCGGGCGGGCGCGCGGGTGGAGCGCACGTGGCGGCGGGGGCGGGGGCGGCTCCGCGGGGACGGTGGACGCCGAAGGAGCGCGACGAGGGGAGCGGTGCGTGGAGGGAGCGGTCCGAACGCAGTGGATTTGAATTAGGAAGGCCGAGCGGATGAACGATTCATGGAGGAGGTGGAGGAGGCCGCCGACGGCTGGACGCCTCGCGCTGAAGTTGGTGACCGGATGAGCGAGTTAGAACCGTGAGGGATGAGGAAGGACGATAAGATCAAGAGTGCCTCCCAGACGAATGGAAATGGTAATTGCTGAAGAAGCTTACCTTCTTCAGGAAAGAGTTTCTTCTTAAAAGTTGACAAAGGAAATTGAAATAATTAATTGTACCGAAAATAATATTGCAAGCTTTCCATTCGTGCATGTGAACTCGAAAATGCATAAACGTTTCTCAAACTTCGCCAAATTCGCTGTTTTCGAAAATCCTGAGACTTTAACGGAAATGAGTCCTGCGGCATCCTTTCAAGTGTTGCTTGAACTTCCTTGGAAACAAATTAAAGAAATAAAGGGGAGAGGATTTTAAGCATTTTTGAATTGCATCAAATTCAAACAGAAATTACTCAGAAACCACTCGTTTTTCAAAAAAGAGTACATGATATTATTTAAAGACATTGTTTTAGAACAGATTTCTTTTCGGATAAAAATCTGTATCTTCAAATTTGTAGTTAGGAATTTTCATTTGGAAATATAGAGTCTTCGCTGGAAATGAGTCTAGCACGTTTTTTTTACAGTTCTTTGATACACACGTTGAGAGAAATTAAATACCAAAATCGTAGGCATTTTTGAGGAAATAATTTTTATACAATTTTAATTTTTTTCCTTTGTTTCGTGTAAAGTTAAGCAAAAACTATTCAAATTTCCGAATAATTGTACATGTCCCTATTTCAAGATCAGTCTTTAAAGACATTTTATTTTATAAATTCTCTTTTCAATACGAGTTGTAGGAAGGTGCCGAAAAACATATGAACTTTTGTATTTTTCGAAAAATTAGGGATTGCAATGAAAATGAGGTCTGCTTCATTCATTTAAGCATCTTTGGTGCTATATAAGAGCTTAATCAAAAAGTAGAGCTTTTTTTGAGAAAATTATGAAAATATTGACTTTTATAAATTAGACACAAAAATCTAAACATCCCTTTTATCTGGAGAAGGCCTCGAGTTCTTTTGAATTGTTTGGGGAATCTCAATTTTGAAAAACAATTGTCTGAACGGCTTGGGGACGATCATTGACCACAGAGAGACTGACGGAGAGAAGCTTTCTCGTGAATCGAAATTTCGGTATCAGCAACTCACAAAACATGGACTCTGACTACACAACGTGTTACAAGAAGTAATTTACTATGTCGAGATGAACCATGTCATCTCAATAACAAAATAAATCAAATTTTAATAAACGGAGAAGAGAATTGTTAGTTAAATATGTTTTTTGTTATAAAATAGTATAAGAAAAGAACAACGGACGGTTATACCGAATGGGAGAGTGCCAGTCAAAGAACAATCATGCGTGAAAGTTGTGAGGAAGAAGCGATTTATAGCTCGAACTGCGCCGAAAAGAAAGACGATCGAAGGAATAGGGTTATTGCAAGATTCAACGGGAGACGGCGCAAAGTCGCGAGGTGGGACGGTCGGAAAGATCGATGTGGTAGGTCACGCGTCGTTTTAAATAAATGTCTGCTTGGAGGAGCTAGCAGATGTGAGCTGTGGACTTGTTTGAGGGGGCTAATATCTAGCCTGTAATATCTGCGAGCTGTGAGCTGTGTGCGCCCTCGTGATCTACCACCGTAGATTTCGTTAGTCCGGCCTACCAGCAGAGAGAGAGCGCAACGTTCGCTTTTGAGTGTCTCATCCAATGAGGTTTGACATCAGATGGTTACCTTTAAAAGGTTTTGAGCTGCGCTTAAATTATAATTGAAACAAATTGTACAAATATACAGCAGATTTAAAATTTGGAATTTTGACGAGTCTTGTGAAGCTAATAGATGAAGTTGATTGCATGGTGCAAGTATTTCTGAGAAGCGCCGCGTTGGCTGGCGGAGCGCGGCTGTGCTCTACGTGGGGAGATTCTAGGAATGTCTGAACATGCGACGATTGTGCAGTTTGATGAAAGCGAGGCGCTGCGTCTTGAGAATGATCAAAACATAAAATATCGAATTCAACACAATAAAATTAGAACATAATACAATTAGCATTATGATTGAGCTTTATGGAAATGACTGGTTCTACAATATTCCATTACAAGACATGCATGTTAGAGCACACATAGTATGTTCATAAAAAATACATTAAATTTACGCTTGTTCCGACACTGTTAAATAATGCTTTGAGTTAAATGATGATTTGATAATTTAAGTAATTTTTCCTGACATAACGTGATAAAAACAAAAGTCGAAATTGTTGCGATGAAGTGACAATGTGCATTTAGAAATATTAATTAGATATTCACTCCAGCAAAAATAGAATATTAAATCTTTCGTACTTGATTTAATTGAGGAAAACCAACGATCTTCAACATTGTAGTTCAAGGAAGACTCCGAAAATATTTGAACTTTGGCAATTATCGAATAACCAGATATTTCAACAAAAATGTGAACCATTTTCTCAAACAACTTAGGGCAAAGTATAACAAAACTGGAACCATTTTTGAAAGTAATTTGAAACTGTTGTTGAGGCTTAATGTAAAGTATCCCAGAAAATACAACATTTAGATTCGAGTTAGTTGATCCTGGAATATCAATTATGGAGCAAAGGGGGTTTTGCTTCAAAGGAGAAACGGTTTTGCCGCTTGCGGCGACAGCCGACCGGACGGACAGCCGTGCGGAGAAGCGGACGAAAGAACACGCGGACGGGTAGGCGGTCGGACAGACCGACGGCCCGACGGACGGCCAGACGAACGGGCGGACGAGCGGGCAGGAGGGTGGCCAGACGGATGGCCAGACCGACGGCCCGACGGATGGACAGATAAACGGGCGGACGAGCGGGTAGTCGGGCGGCCAGACGGGCGGCCAGACGGACGGCCAGACGGGCGGCCAGACGGACGGCCAGACGGACGGAAAGGCGAATGGACAGCTGGACTGACGGATGGTCTGAAAGATGGACTGGTGAATGGTCAGCCGGTTGGTCAGGCGGATGGTCATCCGGATGGACGAACAGAAACTTTTGCCGTCAGGCGATTTTCGGTATCAAGGACTAAACAAGGGTTATGACTAAACAACCTGTTAGAGAAAGTAATATAAGGAAGAGATTTATCCGCTTTTTCATTACCCGGGCGCGGCAATAGGAGTTCCTCTGTCGAAAATGCTCTGTTTTCTGACGCTCAATTTTCAATACTTTCTCATCTTAGGAAGTAAGGGAGAGAAAGTAAAAATAAACCAGCGGCTTAGGTGGCCCACGGCATCAATCGATGTCACTCCTTTGTTTCTGGTCGGGAGGTCCTAGCGTTCGGATCCTCACGATGGAAGAATTTTCGACACTACGAGTGTCTGCATTGCTAGGACCAATTCAGTCGTTGTCTGGAGAATAACTCAAGTGGCCGGCCTTCTCTGATCGGTAGTTTTCCGTGGCTTCTTCGATCAACAGTAGTGAATGCCGGAGTAGTAACCTCACAAACGGGCCACGGACCGCGCGACATCATTCCTTCCGCTTCCTTGTTCTATCCTCATTCCTTTTCTACACACAGACACACATCCACTACACTGCCACCCATGAGTGGAGACCAGTCGGGAACTTAGAGCTTGTCACAGATGCAGTGGTCCTCGTCTGGTGGGAGATGCTTGTGGAATATCCCCCATTCGACGGGTAGGTCAGCGCTGCTCGTCGCCCTCCCGTCAGGAAAATCACTGCCTCCTCCCGCGATAAAAATCGTACAGTACTGGACTAATGACCTTAACAGTTGATGCACCAGGAATAACTACATCAATCCATAAAGGTAAGCCACCTCACACAATACAATTTTACTCAAAATCTTGCAGGTTTTTCCTACGTTAATACTATTTACATAACAAATGTTTCCTATTGTAATGTTCTTTTGAAATGGGGGAAGAATGGCAAAAATTATGATTGTGTTTACACTTACATTTAGGCTTATTTTAATTGGGTAAGTTTGAATGAATAATTTATTAAATTTTATAAATATGCATGTACTGTTACTTAAAATTTTGTATATTAGTGTTTGTCACAATAATGTCTAATGTGTGGTTGTTATCACATTTGTGGATGATTGTGATTTTATAGAGATTAAATATCACTCCCCTAATACGTTGTAATATTTGGTAAAAAAGGAAGGAGTAGAACTAAAATGAAATTTAAAAAAATATTTTTCATATTAAAATTATTTTTAATTATATTCATTTCCAATACTTTCTGAGAACGTTAAATCCTCTTCCTTAATAGAAAAAATGTATAGTTAAAAATAATTTTATGGTTAAAACATTGTACAATGTAACTGATGTGCCATTTAATAAACAAGTTAATGAAATGTAACAAGTAATGAAATTGGAAACTTATACTATTGTTGTTTTGTTTTATGTTGTACTTTATTCAAAACTACTCTGTTTTCAAATGTTCAATTACTTCATATTGCTTCTGTTTACTTTGCTGTGTAATAAATTGGTACATTTTATTAATTATAATAAAGGTAAATGATAAAAAGGATGGAATTTGGGTACCTTTATGAAAGTTAAGAAAACAGAGTTGTTTTTCCAATATCCAAGGACCAAAATGTTTAAAACCAAGCACACAAGTTGCTATGATATCATAATTTGTAATTTCTGCTAATAAAACTCTAATGTGTTTGTTTCTGACTTACCTTCATGTATTCCATCATGAAGACATCGCAAAATACCTTGCAGGTTTTGGAATTATTTCACTCAGGGCTGAAACAGGAATAACTGTGATGATTTTAAAATCTTGAAATGATTACGTAATTATTATGGCCCTATGGCTAAGTACCGCAATATAGCAGTCAGTTTCTTTTCTGCAGAAATGCTTTCTATCATTACAGTGTGTCTAATTTTACCTTTGACTAAATTTAACAACATGTCCAATGTTGCACTGTCAATTCCTAAATAATTTTTAAAGTCGTGGTGATAGTTATCCTTCAATTCATTCAATAATGACATATATTTTTCCTTGTAATGTTACACAATCTTACACACAAATTCTACGGTTTCTGTACAATTCACTTCCTCTTCGTACAATGCTGTGACGATCAACATTTCTGATTGATCAAATGGCCAATGGTACAAGTACTAATTATCGACCTAAGCTTTCAATTAACTAACCTAGATACACTAAAGTACACGATACATATACATGGGCAACCAACTACAGAACGTAACACGATCAGCAAAGAACAGAAGCAGCGAGGACCATCGGATCTCCGAGATTCCACACGCCGCACAAGAGCGCGCTCTAGAACACTTCTGGGACCTTTCCACGGACGATTCTAGTCGAACCGTTCTCCAGCGCGCCGAGTGGCAGTAATAAGAACCCGAGCACTTGCGCGCGCTCTAGCTCGCGGAGAGGGAAGTTCTGCTCGGGCGCGCGGCTGAGAATGCTCGTGTAAAGGGCCCTAATGACTAATTTCATTACTTGATCTAAGCGTCACGAAAAAAGTCGTATAGTTTTCCACAAATACGCGGGATCGTGGGTTTTCTTGTTGATGAATTGCAAAAGAAAGATTCAAAAGTGGAAAAAGAGACAGACCTTCAGTTTCCTATTGAAGTCTTTTTGGTTTTACAAAGTTTAGTCAAAATATTTCAACTTGTTCATTATTTTGAGGAAGGGTCTATAATTGTGTTTCAGTTAAAAATTAACAACCTTCTAACAGATAAATAATTATGCTATTGGTAAGCCCACAATTGTGCAATTCAATGGCATATTAAATTGTCTGATTATGATTCTTTGGATAAGGGTGGGTGGTCATTTTACTTTCTCGCACTTACTTCGTAAGAAGAGAAAGTCATGTAATCGTACGCCGGAGAACAGCGAATCTTCGGCAGAAAAACTTATTGCCGTGCTCTGGTAACTAAAAAGTGAATAAATCTTGTTTCTATATAGTAAATTACTTTCTCTAACACGTGGTACATCCAGAATTCATGTTTTGCGGTTCCTTGATAGCTAAAAATCGATTGACAGCTAACACATCTGTCTGACTGTCCAACAGTTTGTCTGTTCGTCTGTGGTCAACACTAGCGCGCAAACAATCAATTTTCTCCAAAATTGATATTCCCTAATCTTATCTTAATGAATAGCAGTCTTTTGGAGTTTCAACAGGATATTTTGATTTTTGAGGGTATTTTATTTGAAGCCACAAAAATATTTGCAAAACTTTCTCGAAAATGGCAACCAATTTTTGTATTAAACGTAATCAATATCTTCAATGACAACTGAAGAATGCCTCACAATACGCCGAGGCTGAGTGTTACGCGTTTGGTATCTATTCGGGGTGTTGTTACTTCGTAATCTTGATACATCCCCCGGACATCGCTCTCCTGAATCTCTTACCAAAGTTCAGCCCTTGCTTTTTCTCCACAATGGCCGTGATGTTATTTTGGCACAGACTAGTTAGATTGACTTTGGCGTATCCCCTTAGGGTCAACTCGTCCTCTCGTAGGCTCTATGCCCAGAATTACCCTAGTGTTCAATGCGCACATATTCGGCGTCTACGCCATGGAATTTTCCCAAACTGAAACATTTGCGCGCTCTGTCTTTCGGAAGGGAATTTTCTATAATTAGGACGCAATTACCGAGAGGGTGGTCTGTTGTCCATTATTGCCACTTCCTCCTGACTATTTGGGTGAGCACACGTGCGCTGGTGTGTGTAAGTTTGTCGGAGCGTTGGCGCGTCGAGACATCGCTGAGTTGGGCGCCTGCTGGAGTAAGAAGTAACAAACAATTGGAGACAACATTACCTAAATGAAGTAGAATTGTAAGTGTATTATAGTTTATTACATTTTTGAAGCAATTGTACCCTCGCCATCTAAATAAAGAAATTATTATTATTGTTACTATTATTAATATAATATTTAATATGATAATATATCTTTAGATCATAAAGTTGTACTTAGAAGGATGTCCATTAATACACAATGACTGCAATAATGATTGTGTGTACACAATGACTGAAATAACCATTGTGTCTTTTTGTTTGGTGATCATCAGAATTGAACACAATGTATTAATACATTCCATTGAAAGCTGTTATTTCATAAAGTACATGTCCAATTAATTAAAATAGAGTAGTTTACAATTTTTAAACTTTAGTTATTTGAAAATAATATGAATCATGATAATTTTGTGAGTATGTACGAAGCACAGTACAAACTGGCAAGTGAAATAAACTTTTGTTTGCTTACAATTTTCTTTATACTTACAATACTCATTCACGAGGTGACATCAAAATCATTTGATATATTGTCGCGAGAAGCAATGACGAGACATATGAATCCATGGCGGGTGCTCTCTTTCATCCGTTGCGTGCACGAGTGAACGTACGGGGAGCGCCGATAATGCCTATCATATGCAGCTATCAAGAACCCATTTACTGCCTCGCCCAGTGATGTGACTGCTGTTGTTACGCAACTTCATTAGCGATCTAATTTCCTGGGTCGGGTTAAAGGTTTTCTGGAACGGTATTACGTGCGTAAAAGTTCATTACAGACAAAAATGATCACAGATTCAAATTGTCGATAGCACTGCACCTGGAATCGTCGCTTCATAATGTTCCATCGGAGGTACAACGTTTGTATAACATAGATTCACAAAACAGTGTTGTTTGGTTCAAGGCTGGATAAGGATCAAAATCAAATGGGAGACAGGCGTAGTTATGGCAGATATTGTGTAAATGGAGATCTACGAACATATTATTTATCTCCAAAGACGGAAGATACCTCTAAGTATTTACAAATTTGTTTAATTTTCACAATAAATAAAAATGTGTCAATGCATATTAAAATATTATTAGTATTTTAAATGATTTTATGACTCAACTTATGAATAAAACGAGAGTAAATCTATAAATAGGAAAATTTAACGTAATAAAAATACCAAGGATGCCCCCTTTCAATCCTACGAAACTATCTTTCACGGAAGCGTGACGTGTGATCCGTGACACTCGCAACCTACTCAACTTCCTGGAATCAGGACCCTTGGACTGTGTAATATCTCATGTCATTACAGTCTCGGGGCGCACTGGCTACTGTGAGCGTGTATACGCTTATCCCCATTTCGGAACTGTCGCAGGAAATGTTGATATCTCTTTAAGATAGATTTATGAGATCTTTTCAATATAAGAGTTCTGGTTACACCCTCAGACAAATTACAAATGGGTAAAGACGCTCAACACAAGCAACACTCGTTCATTTATTGCAGTTACAACTCCCTTGTATCTCCTTGTGTCTCCCGTTCGGTGATGCCGACGCCAAGATTCGTTTTGAATTCGGCCATTGCTCGTGTGTATCGTAAAACCCTCTCCCTCACCGCTATGTCAGGCCACTCCGCTATCCCAGATCATGCCTTTTTGTATCATTACCACTTCATGATCCTACAGCCTACTACGTATTCAATTACCCTGCCACTATAAAGTTCGGTGCTTTAACAGACGTGTAAATATATATATATATAATATATATATATATATATATATATATATATATATATATATATATATATATATATATATATTACACGTCTGGTAAATGTTTCAAACTTTTAAATCATGTAGAGGTGTCAAAAATTATAACTTATAGCCGATGAACCTATGGTGCGAAAATTTGATTAATTGATTACTAGTGATTCCGGGCGCGGCAACTGCTAAGGTCATTAGTTCCGTATGTGTAGTGCATAGTTTTTGCTCCGCTGGATGGTGAGATCGCCGGCTAGCGGAGTTTTCCCAACCAGATATCTTCCACCAGCGGTGCACTGCACCAGCGAGGATATTCTCTAAGCTTTCGACCGGTCTTGCGTTACAGTCATTACCAATTTAGCAGTAGGTAAGCAAAAACACAGTATCTCCTCATTATTTTGATGCTCGTCACTTCACGTCGTACAACTTGCCTATTCGAATGCATATTTGCAACGTGATCCGGAATCACGGTCACTTTTGTAATATTCTATACGCATTTGCTACGCATATCAATTCCTATTCTTCCTTGGCAGTTGATCCGCTTTCGTTCATCTCAGCTGTTTCTCTGTCCAAATATGTTTTAGGAAGTAGTGCACGCAAGCGCCGTAAGGTAGCTTTACGGTGCTACCAACGTTAATCGTTTGGCCTGGTTTACCTCTCAGAAGTCGCCACAACTGATTTAACTCTTAGCAGTCGACCATGTTAGCTTGCTGATCATGGACGTGTTATTTTTCAACTGTCATCATTAACTGTTATTACAAGTCGACTGTTATTGCGATAAAAGTTATAGAAGAAAAGCTGTTACTCGTGTCCATCCCTAACTCTGAGCTCGTTAGCGCGACATGTGTGCGAGGATGTCGCTATGAGCAAAACGTTTGGTCCGCCAAAAAAGACCAAGCATTATTTCCAATGCGGCTGCAAATGCAGTCGCAAGGTGCCGGGGAAAATCCTCTTCCCCACCTCTCCTACGAACATATTCGGTTGTAGATTAACGCGAGAGGTTAATCGACGTCATCCTCTCGCAAACACCTCCGTCGTGTAATTAACACCTTTTCCGTCCCTATGAAAACATTAAAATATCTCCCTACGTCCAAACGTTCCTGACTGTCAAAACGTTTTACAGTAATATTCTCAATAGTAACAATTTATTTTAGGACGTCTGGGTGTATTTCTAAAATCCACAATCGCACCTAGCAAGCCCACGCCAAAATCTGTGCAGTAACGGGGAGTTCCATGGAAATATTTGCCGTAGAAGTTGTAAAAGCCTGTGACCCACATGTTGTTCACGGAAGTAGTGAAACCATCGAGTGTTATGTTTTTTGAACCACATATGGATCACAGGACAGTGAACGTGTTGACACTCGCAAGAATAATCTCAGCGCGACCGGCCTGGTTAGCCGGGATCGCTAAGGCTTAAATGTCGTGGTGAAAGGTCGCGGATTCGAATCCCACTCCGGACATAGATGTTTGTGTGTCTCCGTATGCGTGTTTCGCTAGCTTTACCTTAAAGTTATAAAACCAATGTTCAATCACAGTGGTGACGATAAGACCACATTAGTTGAAAAGTGACCTCAATGAAGTAAAAAAAAATTTTTTTCTCAGCATGGGTTTCCGCCGACGCTTGGCGCAGCGACAGCCTCTTTTTTAGGCACAAGGAGTATTTGTCCATATTGTTTGTCTAAAAAAAGCATTTCTGGCTTTTCCTTACGCCCTTCGCATGCAGTAGCATCACTAATAGTTTCTGCTCTGTCATTTAGTAAGTGGGCGGAGTGCTATTCTTGCATCAATGTTCGAAATTATGTTCGAATTTCGTTCCGTTGGCAGGCAGTGTGCTTGTCAATTGCCGAGGGGAGAACTGAATTTTATGGGCTTTTCGACCCTTCTCTACACTGGTTCCCGTCTGCCTTGACTGCCTGGGTTTGGGAATTAATTCGGCAATTATTTAGAGAACATACTGCGTTTGGAAGCCTATGAGTTACTTTTTGGTTTCTCTACTTACATCGTAAATAGTAAGGCAACAAAACAGACAAAAAACTTCATTCCAGGATCTGGTAAAGAAAAAGTGACAATTCGTGTTCCTTTATGTATTAAATTTTTTCCTCTAACACATTGTTTGTACCTGTGTACCACGGACAAACACTACTGAGTTTCGATCAAAACCAGGTGAGTGGCGGAGTAGGGCCATGGATCGCCCACGATCTATCCTTTTTCCTTGTCTTATCGTCATCACTTACACTGACAAACACTACTACACATGCAGGGAGACCTGTCGTGAGCTTACAGCTTCTTCCAGCTGGGCCGGTGCCCCGCTGGTGGGCGATACCTGATTGGTGAAGGATACCTGACCGGAAGCCGGTAGGTAAGTGGGCGCGGGACTTCGCCCTCCGCAGGAAGATCATCACTACCTTCGTAGGTCAAGAAGTTTCTATAGCTCGGAAAATTAGAAAAAAACTGGACTGCGCATGCGCGAAAGGTGGCGGAGGGGAAGGTCCTCTCTCTTTGAAAAGCTCAACTTCCCCGCCTGAGGAGCCACCGCTCTCACCACTGGGAACACCTGCGCACGCGCTAACGCGCCATCCGCAACGGCTAAGCTATAGCTCGACCACTTAGAAGAGAAAAACTAGACTGCGCATGCGCGAAAGGTGGCGGAGGGGAAGGTTCTCTCTCTTAGAGGCTCAACATCCCCACCTTGAGGAGCCACCGCTCTCACCACTGGGAACACCTGTGCACGCGCTAACGCGCCATCCGCAACGGCTAAACTATAGCTCGACCACTTAGAAGAGAAAAACTAGACTGCGCATGCGCGAAAGGTGGCGGAAGGGAAGGTTCTCTCTCTTTGAAAAGCTCAAATTCCCCGCCTTGAGGAGCCACCGCCCTCACCACTGGGAACACCTGCGCACGCGCTAACGCGCCATCCGCAACGGCTAAGCTATATCTCGACCGCTTAGAAGAGAAAAACTAGACTGCGCATGCGCGAAAAGTGGCGGAGGGGAAGGTTCCCTTTCTTAGGGGCTCAAATTCCCCGCCTTGAGGAGCCACCGCCCTCACCACTGGTAACACCTGCGCACGCGCTAACGCGCCATCCGCAACGGCTAAACTATAGCTCGACCACTTAGAAGAGAAAAACTAGACTGCGCATGCGCGAAAGGTGGCGGAGGGGAAGGTTCTCTCTCTTAGAGGCTCAACATCCCCACCTTGAGGAGCCACCGCTCTCACCACTGGGAACACCTGCGCACGCGCTAACGCGCCATCCGCAACGGCTAAACTATAGCTCGACCACTTAGAAGACAAAAACTAGACTGCGCATGCGCGAAAGGTGGCGGAGGGGAAGGTTCTCTCTCTTAGAGGCTCAACATCCCCACCTTGAGGAGCCACAGCTCTCACCACTGGGAACAACTGCGCACGCGCTAACGCGCCATCCGCAACGGCTAAGCTATAGCTCGACCACTTAGAAGAGAAAAACTAGACTGCGCATGCGCGAAAGGTGGCGGAAGGGAAGGTTCTCTCTCTTTGAAAAGCTCAACTTCCCCGCCTTGAGGAGCCACCGCTCTCACCACTGGGAACACCTGCGCACGCGCTAACGCGCCATCCGCAACGGCTAAACTATAGCTCGACCGCTTAGAAGAGAAAAACTAGACTGCGCATGTGCGAAAAGTGGCGGAGGGGAAGGTTCCCTTTCTTAGGGGCTCAACTTCCCCGCCTTGAGGAGCCACCGCCCTCACCACTGGGAACACCTGCGCACGCGCTAACGCGCCATCCGCAACGGCTAAACTATAGCTCGACCACTTAGAAGAGAAAAGGTAGACTGCGCATGCGCGAAAAGTGGCGGAGGGGAAGGATCTCTCTCTTAGAGGCTCAACATCCCCCCCTTGAGGAGCCACCGCTCTCACCACTGGGAACACCTGCGCACGCGCTAACGCGCCATCCGCAAAGGCTAAGCTATATCTCGACCACGTAGAAGAGAAAAACTAGACTGCGCATGCGAGAAAAGTGGCGGAGGGGAAGGTTCCCTTTCTTAGGGGCTCAACTTCCCCGCCTTGAGGAGCCACCGCCCTCACCACTGGGAACACCTGCGCACGCGCTAAACCACTTAGAAGAGAAAAACTAGACTGCGCATGCGCGAAAGGTGGCGGAGGGGAAGGTTCTCTCTCTCTGAAAAGCTCAAATTCCCCGCCTTGAGGAGCCACCGCCCTCATCACTGGGAACACCTGCGCACGCGCTAACGCGCCATCCGCAACGGCTAAGCTATATCTCGACCGCTTAGAAGAGAAAAACTAGACTGCGCATGCGCGAAAAGTGGCGGAGGGGAAGGATCCCTTTCTTAGGGGCTCAACTTCCCCGCCTTGAGGAGCCACCGCCCTCACCACTGGGAACACCTGCGCACGCGCTAAACCACTTAGAAGAGAAAAACTAGACTGCGCATGCGCGAAAGGTGGCGGAGGGGAAGGTTCTCTCTCTTAGAGGCTCAACATCCCCACCTTGAGGAGCCACCGCTCTCACCACTGGGAACACCTGCGCACGCGCTAACGCGCCATCCGCAACGGCTAAGCTATAGCTCGACCACTTAGAAGAGAAAAACTAGACTGCGCATGCGCGAAAGGTGGCGGAGGGGAAGGTTCTCTCTCTTAGAGGCTCAACATCCCCACCTTGAGGAGCCACCGCTCTCACCACTGGGAACACCTGCGCACGCGCTAACGCGCCATCCGCAACGGCTAAGCTATATCTCGACCGCTTAGAAGAGAAAAACTAGACTGCGCATGCGCGAAAGGTGGCGGAAGGGAAGGTTCTCTCTCTTTGAAAAGCTCAACTTCCCCGCCTTGAGGAGCCACCGCTCTCACCACTGGGAACACCTGCGCACGCGCTAACGCGCCATCCGCAACGGCTAAACTATAGCTCGACCACTTAGAAGAGAAAAACTAGACTGCGCATGCGCGAAAAGTGGCGGAGGGGAAGGTTCCCTTTCTTAGGGGCTCAACTTCCCCGCCTTGAGGAGCCACCGCCCTCACCACTGGGAACACCTGCGCACGCGCTAACGCGCCATCCGCAACGGCTAAACTATAGGTCGACCGCTTAGAAGAGAAAAACTAGACTGCGCATGCGCGAAAAGTGGCGGAGGGGAAGGTTCCCTTTCTTAGGGGCTCAACTTCCCCGCCTTGAGGAGCCACCGCCCTCACCACTGGGAACACATGCGCACGCGCTAACGCGCCATCCGCAACGGCTAAACTATAGCTCGACCGCTTAGAAGAGAAAAACTAGACTGCGCATGTGCGAAAAGTGGCGGAGGGGAAGGTTCCCTTTCTTAGGGACTCAACTTCCCCGCCTTGAGGAGCCACCGCCCTCACCACTGGGAACACCTGCGCACGCGCTAACGCGCCATCCGCAACGGCTAAACTATAGCTCGACCACTTAGAAGAGAAAAGGTAGACTGCGCATGCGCGAAAAGTGGCGGAGGGGAAGGATCTCTCTCTTAGAGGCTCAACATCCCCCCCTTGAGGAGCCACCGCTCTCACCACTGGGAACACCTGCGCACGCGCTAACGCGCCATCCGCAACGGCTAAGCTATATCTCGACCGCTTAGAAGAGAAAAACTAGACTGCGCATGCGCGAAAAGTGGCGGAGGGGAAGGTTCCCTTTCTTAGGGGCTCAACTTCCCCGCCTTGAGGAGCCACCGCCCTCACCACTGGGAACACCTGCGCACGCGCTAAACCACTTAGAAGAGAAAAACTAGACTGCGCATGCGCGAAAGGTGGCGGAGGGGAAGGTTCTCTCTCTTAGAGGCTCAACATCCCCACCTTGAGGAGCCACCGCTCTCACCACTGGGAACACCTGCGCACGCGCTAACGCGCCATCCGCAACGGCTAAGCTATAGCTCGACCACTTAGAAGAGAAAAACTAGACTGCGCATGCGCGAAAGGTGGCGGAGGGGAAGGTTCTCTCTCTTAGAGGCTCAACATCCCCACCTTGAGGAGCCACCGCTCTCACCACTGGAAACACCTGCGCACGCGCTAACGCGCCATCCGCAACGGCTAAGCTATATCTCGACCGCTTAGAAGAGAAAAACTAGACTGCGCATGCGCGAAAGGTGGCGGAAGGGAAGGTTCTCTCTCTTTGAAAAGCTCAACTTCCCCGCCTTGAGGAGCCACCGCTCTCACCACTGGGAACACCTGCGCACGCGCTAACGCGCCATCCGCAACGGCTAAACTATAGCTCGACCACTTAGAAGAGAAAAACTAGACTGCGCATGCGCGAAAAGTGGCGGAGGGGAAGGTTCCCTTTCTTAGGGGCTCAACTTCCCCGCCTTGAGGAGCCACCGCCCTCACCACTGGGAACACCTGCGCACGCGCTAACGCGCCATCCGCAACGGCTAAACTATAGGTCGACCGCTTAGAAGAGAAAAACTAGACTGCGCATGCGCGAAAAGTGGCGGAGGGGAAGGTTCCCTTTCTTAGGGGCTCAACTTCCCCGCCTTGAGGAGCCACCGCCCTCACCACTGGGAACACCTGCGCACGCGCTAACGCGCCATCCGCAACGGCTAAACTATAGCTCGACCACTTAGAAGAGAAAAACTAGACTGCGCATGCGCGAAAAGTGGCGGAGGGGAAGGTTCCCTTTCTTAGGGGCTCAACTTCCCCGCCTTGAGGAGCCACCGCCCTCACCACTGGGAACACCTGCGCACGCGCTAACGCGCCATCCGCAACGGCTAAACTATAGCTCGACCACTTAGAAGAGAAAAACTAGACTGCGCATGCGCGAAAAGTAGCGGAGGGGAAGGTTCCCTTTCTTAGGGGCTCAACTTCCCCGCCTTGAGGAGCCACCGCCTTCACCACTGGGAACACCTGCGCACGCGCTAACGCGCCATCCGCAACGGCTAAACTATAGCTCGACCACTTAGAAGAGAAAAACTAGACTGCGCATGCGCGAAAAGTGGCGGAGGGGAAGGTTCCCTTTCTTAGGGGCTCAACTTCCCCGCCTTGAGGAGCCACCGCCCTCACCACTGGGAACACCTGCGCACGCGCTAACGCGCCATCCGCAACGGCTAAACTATAGCTCGACCACTTAGAAGAGAAAAACTAGACTGCGCATGCGCGAAAAGTGGCGGAGGGGAAGGTTTCCTTTCTTAGGGGCTCAACTTCCCCGCCTTGAGGAGCCACCGCCCTCACCACTGGGAACACCTGCGCACGCGCTAACGCGCCATCCGCAACGGCTAAACTATAGCTCGACCACTTAGAAGAGAAAAACTAGACTGCGCATGCGCGAAAGGTGGCGGAGGGGAAGGTTCTCTCTCTTAGAGGCTCAACATCCCCACCTTGAGGAGCCACCGCTCTCACCACTGGGAACACCTGCGCACGCGCTAACGCGCCATCCGCAACGGCTAAGCTATAGCTCGACCGCTTAGAAGAGAAAAACTAGACTGCGCATGCGCGAAAAGTGGCGGAGGGGAATGTTTTCTTTCTTAGGGGCTCAACTTCCCCGCCTTGAGGAGCCACCGCCCTCACCACTGGGAACACCTGCGCACGCGCTAAACCACTTAGAAGAGAAAAACTAGACTGCGCATGCGCGAAAGGTGGCGGAGGGGAAGGTTCTCTCTCTTAGAGGCTCAACATCCCCACCTTAAGGGGCCACCGCTCTCACCACTGGGAACACCTGCGCACGCGCTAACGCGCCATCCGCAACGGCTAAGCTATAGCTCGACCACTTAGAAGAGAAAAACCAGACTGCGCATGCGCGAAAGGTGGCGGAGGGGAAGGTTCTCTCTCTTAGAGGCTCAACATCCCCACCTTGAGGAGCCACCGCTCTCACCACTGGGAATACCTGCGCACGCGCTAACGCGCCATCCGCAACGGCTAAGCTATAGCTCGACCACTTAGAAGAGAAAAACTAGACTGCGCATGCGCGAAAGGTGGCGGAGGGGAAGGATCTCTCTCTTAGAGGCTCAACATCCCCACCTTGGAGAGCCACCGCTCTCACCACTGGGAACACCTGCGCACGCGCTAACGCGCCATCCGCAACGGCTAAACTATAGCTCGACCACTTAGAAGAGAAAAACTAGACTGCGCATGCGCGAAAAGTGGCGGAGGGGAAGGTTCCCTTTCTTAGGGGCTCAACTTCCCCGCCTTGAGGAGCCACCGCCCTCACCACTGGGAACACCTGCGCACGCGCTAACGCGCCATCCGCAACGGCTAAACTATAGCTCGACCACTTAGAAGAGAAAAACTAGACTGCGCATGCGCGAAAAGTGGCGGAGGGGAAGGTTCCCTTTCTTAGGGGCTCAACTTCCCCGCCTTGAGGAGCCACCGCCCCGTCACCACTGGGAACACATGCGCACGCGCTAACGCGCCATCCGCAACGGCTAAGCTATAGCTCGACCACTTAGAAGAGAAAAACTAGACTGCGCATGCGCGAAAGGTGGCGGAAGGGAAGGTTCTCTCTCTTTGAAAAGCTCAACTTCCCCACCTTGAGGAGCCACCGCTCTCACCACTGGGAACACCTGCGCACGCGCTAACGCTCCATCCGCAACGGCTAAGCTATAGCTCGACCACTTAGAAGAGAAAAACTAGACTGCGCATGCGCGAAAGGTGGCGGAAGGGAAGGTTCTCTCTCTTTGAAAAGCTCAACTTCCCCGCCTTGAGGAGCCACCGCTCTCACCACTGGGAACACCTGCGCACGCGCTAACGCGCCATCCGCAACGGCTAAACTATAGCTCGACCACTTAGAAGAGAAAAACTAAACTGCGCATGCGCGAAAAGTGGCGGAGGGGAAGGTTCCCTTTCTTAGGGGCTCAACTTCCCCGCCTTGAGGAGCCACCGCCCTCACCACTGGGAACACCTGCGCACGCGCTAACGCGCCATCCGCAACGGCTAAACTATAGCTCGACCACTTAGAAGAGAAAAACTAGACTGCGCATGCGCGAAAGTTGGCGGAGGGGAAGGATCTCTCTCTTAGAGGCTCAACATCCCCACCTTGAGGAGCCACCGCTCTCACCACTGGGAACACCTGCGCACGCGCTAACGCGCCATCCGCAACGGCTAAACTATAGCTCGACCGCTTAGAAGAGAAAAACTAGACTGCGCATGTGCGAAAAGTGGCGGAGGGGAGGGTTCCCTTTCTTAGGGGCTCAACTTCCCCGCCTTGAGGAGCCACCGCCCTCACCACTGGGAACACCTGCGCACGCGCTAACGCGCCATCCGCAACGGCTAAACTATAGCTCGACCACTTAGAAGAGAAAAACTAGACTGCGCATGCGCGAAAAGTGGCGGAGGGGAAGGTTCCCTTTCTTAGGGGCTCAACTTCCCCGCCTTGAGGAGCCACCGCCCTCACCACTGGGAACACATGCGCACGCGCTAACGCGCCATCCGCAACGGCTAAACTATAGCTCGACCACTTAGAAGAGAAAAACTAGACTGCGCATGCGCGAAAAGTGGCGGAGGGGAAGGTTCCCTTTCTTAGGGGCTCAACTTCCCCGCCTTGAGGAGCCACCGCCCTCACCACTGGGAACACCTGCGCACGCGCTGACGCGCCATCCGCAACGGCTAAATTATAGCTCGACCACTTAGAAGAGAAAAACTAGACTGCGCATGCGCGAAAAGTGGCGGAGGGGAAGGTTCCCTTTCTTAGGGGCTCAACTTCCCCGCCTTGAGGAGCCACCGCCCTCACCACTGGGAACACCTGCGCACGCGCTAACGCGCCATCCGCAACGGCTAAACTATAGCTCGACCACTTAGAAGAGAAAATCTAGACTGCGCATGCGCGAAAAGTGGCGGAGGGGAAGGTTCCCTTTCTTAGGGGCTCAACTTCCCCGCCTTGAGGAGCCACCGCCCTCACCACTGGTAACACCTGCGCACGCGCTAACGCGCCATCCGCAACGGCTAAACTATAGCTCGACCACTTAGAAGAGAAAAACTAGACTGCGTAGCGCGAAAGGTGGCGGAGGGGAAGGTTCTCTCTCTTAGAGGCTCAACATCCCCACCTTGAGGAGCCACCGCTCTCACCACTGGGAACACCTGCGCACGCGCTAACGCGCCATCCGCAACGGCTAAGCTATAGCCTGACCGCTTAGAAGAGAAAAACTAGACTGCGCATGCGCGAAAAGTGGCGGAGGGGAAGGTTTTCTTTCTTAGGGGCTCAACTTCCCCGCCTTGAGGAGCCACCGCCCTCACCACTGGGAACACCTGCGCACGCGCTAACGCGCCATCCGCAACGGCTAAGCTATAGCTCGACCACTTAGAAGAGAAAAACTAGACTGCGCATGCGCGAAAGGTGGCGGAAGGGAAGGTTCTCTCTCTTAGAGGCTCAACATCCCCACCTTGAGGAGCCACCGCTCTCACCACTGGGAACACCTGCGCACGCGCTAACGCGCCATCCGCAACGGCTAAGCTATAGCTCGACCACTTAGAAGAGAAAAACTAGACTGCGCATGCGCGAAAGGTGGCGGAGGGGAAGGTTCTCTCTCTTAGAGGCTCAACATCCCCACCTTGAGGAGCCACCGCTCTCACCACTGGGAACACCTGTGCACGCGCTAACGCGCCATCCGCAACGGCTAAACTATAGCTCGACCACTTAGAAGAGAAAAACTAGACTGCGCATGCGCGAAAGGTGGCGGAGGGGAAGGTTCTCTCTCTCTTAGAGGCTCAACATCCCCACCTTGAGGAGCCACCGCTCTCACCACTGGGAACACCTGTGCACGCGCTAACGCGCCATCCGCAACGGCTAAACTATAGCTCGACCACTTAGAAGAGAAAAACTAGACTGCGCATGCGCGAAAGGTGGCGGAGGGGAAGGTTCTCTCTCTTAGAGGCTCAACATCCCCACCTTGAAGAGCCACCGCCCTCACCACTGGGAACACCTGCGCACGCGCTAACGCGCCATCCGCAACGGCTAAACTATAGCTCGACCACTTAGAAGAGAAAAACTAGACTGCGCATGCGCGAAAAGTGGCGGAGGGGAAAATTCCCTTTCTTAGGGGCTCAACTTCCCCGCCTTGAGGAGCCACCGCCCTCACCACTGGTAACACCTGCGCACGCGCTAACGCGCCATCCGCAACGGCTAAACTATAGCTCGACCACTTAGAAGAGAAAAACTAGACTGCGCATGCGCGAAAGGTGGCGGAGGGGAAGGGTCTCTCTCTCTTAGAGGCTCAACATCCCCACCTTGAGGAGCCACCGCTCTCACCACTGGGAACACCTGTGCACGCGCTAACGCGCCATCCGCAACGGCTAAACTATAGCTCGACCACTTAGAAGAGAAAAACTAGACTGCGCATGCGCGAAAGGTGGCGGAGGGGAGGTTCTCTCTCTTAGAGGCTCAACATCCCCACCTTGAGGAGCCACCGCTCTCACCACTGGGAACACCTGCGCACGCGCTAACGCGCCATCCGCAACGGCTAAGCTATAGCTCGACCACTTAGAAGAGAAAAACTAGACTGCGCATGCGCGAAAGGTGGCGGAGGGGAAGGTTCTCTCTCTTAG
The DNA here is from genome assembly GCA_038098605.1 of Gryllus longicercus. Taxonomy (NCBI): domain Eukaryota; kingdom Metazoa; phylum Arthropoda; class Insecta; order Orthoptera; family Gryllidae; genus Gryllus; species Gryllus longicercus. The sequence continues at coordinate 12,223 of JAZDUA010001141.1, read as the reverse complement.
AGGCTCAACATCCCCACCTTGAGGAGCCACCGCTCTCACCACTGGGAACACCTGCGCACGCGCTAACGCGCCATCCGCAACGGCTAAACTATAGCTCGACCACTTAGAAGAGAAAAACTAGACTGCGCATGCGCGAAAAGTGGCGGAGGGGAAGGTTTTCTTTCTTAGGGGCTCAAATTCCCCGCCTTGAGGAGCCACCGCCCTCACCACTGGGAACACCTGCGCACGCGCTAACGCGCCATCCGCAACGGCTAAGCTATATCTCGACCGCTTAGAAGAGAAAAACTAGACTGCGCATGCGCGAAAAGTGGCGGAGGGGAAGGTTCCCTCTCTTAGGGGCTCAACTTCCCCGCCTTGAGGAGCCACCGCCCTCACCACTGGGAACACCTGCGCACGCGCTAACGCGTCATCCGCAACGGCTAAGCTATATCTCGACCGCTTAGAAGAGAAAAACTAGACTGCGCATGCGCGAAAAGTGGCGGAGGGGAAGGTTCCCTTTCTTAGGGGCTCAACTTCCCCGCCTTGAGGAGCCACCGCCCTCACCACTGGGAACACCTGCGCACGCGCTAACGCGCCATCCGCAACGGCTAAACTATAGCTCGACCACTTAGAAGAGAAAATCTAGACTGCGCATGCGCGAAAAGTGGCGGAGGGGAAGGTTCCCTTTCTTAGGGGCTCAACTTCCCCGCCTTGAGGAGCCACCGCCCTCACCACTGGTAACACCTGCGCACGCGCTAACGCGCCATCCGCAACGGCTAAACTATAGCTCGACCACTTAGAAGAGAAAAACTAGACTGCGCATGCGCGAAAGGTGGCGGAGGGGAAGGTTCTCTCTCTTAGAGGCTCAACATCCCCACCTTGAGGAGCCACCGCTCTCACCACTGGGAACACCTGCGCACGCGCTAACGCGCCATCCGCAACGGCTAAGCTATAGCCTGACCGCTTAGAAGAGAAAAACTAGACTGCGCATGCGCGAAAAGTGGCGGAGGGGAAGGTTTTCTTTCTTAGGGGCTCAACTTCCCCGCCTTGAGGAGCCACCGCCCTCACCACTGGGAACACCTGCGCACGCGCTAACGCGCCATCCGCAACGGCTAAGCTATAGCTCGACCACTTAGAAGAGAAAAACTAGACTGCGCATGCGCGAAAGGTGGCGGAGGGGAAGGTTCTCTCTCTTAGAGGCTCAACATCCCCACCTTGAGGAGCCACCGCTCTCACCACTGGGAACACCTGCGCACGCGCTAACGCGCCATCCGCAACGGCTAAGCTATAGCTCGACCACTTAGAAGAGAAAAACTAGACTGCGCATGCGCGAAAGGTGGCGGAGGGGAAGGTTCTCTCTCTTAGAGGCTCAACATCCCCACCTTGAGGAGCCACCGCTCTCACCACTGGGAACACCTGTGCACGCGCTAACGCGCCATCCGCAACGGCTAAACTATAGCTCGACCACTTAGAAGAGAAAAACTAGACTGCGCATGCGCGAAAGGTGGCGGAGGGGAAGGTTCTCTCTCTCTTAGAGGCTCAACATCCCCACCTTGAGGAGCCACCGCTCTCACCACTGGGAACACCTGTGCACGCGCTAACGCGCCATCCGCAACGGCTAAACTATAGCTCGACCACTTAGAAGAGAAAAACTAGACTGCGCATGCGCGAAAGGTGGCGGAGGGGAAGGTTCTCTCTCTTAGAGGCTCAACATCCCCACCTTGAGGAGCCACCGCCCTCACCACTGGGAACACCTGCGCACGCGCTAACGCGCCATCCGCAACGGCTAAACTATAGCTCGACCACTTAGAAGAGAAAAACTAGACTGCGCATGCGCGAAAAGTGGCGGAGGGGAAAATTCCCTTTCTTAGGGCTCAACTTCCCCGCCTTGAGGAGCCACCACCCTCACCACTGGTAACACCTGCGCACGCGCTAACGCGCCATCCGCAACGGCTAAACTATAGCTCGACCACTTAGAAGAGAAAAACTAGACTGCGCATGCGCGAAAGGTGGCGGAGGGGAAGGGTCTCTCTCTCTTAGAGGCTCAACATCCCCACCTTGAGGAGCCACCGCTCTCACCACTGGGAACACCTGTGCACGCGCTAACGCGCCATCCGCAACGGCTAAACTATAGCTCGACCACTTAGAAGAGAAAAACTAGACTGCGCATGCGCGAAAGGTGGCGGAGGGGAGGTTCTCTCTCTTAGAGGCTCAACATCCCCACCTTGAGGAGCCACCGCTCTCACCACTGGGAACACCTGCGCACGCGCTAACGCGCCATCCGCAACGGCTAAGCTATAGCTCGACCACTTAGAAGAGAAAAACTAGACTGCGCATGCGCGAAAGGTGGCGGAGGGGAAGGTTTCTCTCTCTTAGAGGCTCAACATCCCCACCTTGAGGAGCCACCGCTCTCACCACTGGGAACACCTGCGCACGCGCTAACGCGCCATCCGCAACGGCTAAACTATAGCTCGACCACTTAGAAGAGAAAAACTAGACTGCGCATGCGCGAAAAGTGGCGGAGGGGGAAGGTTTTCTTTCTTAGGGGCTCAAATTCCCCGCCTTGAGGAGCCACCGCCCTCACCACTGGGAACACCTGCGCACGCGCTAACGCGCCATCCGCAACGGCTAAGCTATATCTCGACCGCTTAGAAGAGAAAAACTAGACTGCGCATGCGCGAAAAGTGGCGGAGGGGAAGGTTCCCTCTCTTAGGGGCTCAACTTCCCCGCCTTGAGGAGCCACCGCCCTCACCACTGGGAACACCTGCGCACGCGCTAACGCGTCATCCGCAACGGCTAAGCTATATCTCGACCGCTTAGAAGAGAAAAACTAGACTGCGCATGCGCGAAAAGTGGCGGAGGGGAAGGTTCCCTCTCTTAGGGGCTCAACTTCCCCGCCTTGAGGAGCCACCGCCCTCACCACTGGGAACACATGCGCACGCGCTAACGCGCCATCCGCATCGGCTAAGCTATATCTTGACCGCTTAGAAGAGAAAAAACTAGACTGCGCATGCGCGAAAAGTGGCGGAGGGGAAGGTTCCCTCTCTTAGGGGCTCAACTTCCCCGCCTTGAGGAGCCACCGCCCTCACCACTGGGAACACCTGCGCACGCGCTAACGCGCCATCCGCAACGGCTAAGCTATATCTCGACCGCTTAGAAGAGAAAAACTAGACTGCGCATGCGCGAAAAGTGGCGGAGGGGAAGTGTCCCTCTCTTAGGGGCTCAACTTCCCCGCCTTGAGGAGCCACCGCCCTCACCACTGGGAACACCTGCGCACGCGCTAACGCGCCATCCGCATCGGCTAAGCTATATCTCGACCGCTTAGAAGAGAAAAACTAGACTGTGCATGCGCGAAAGGTGGCGGAGGGGAAGGTTCTCTCTGTTAGAGGCTCAACATCCCCACCTTGAGGAGCCACCGCTCTCACCACTGGGAACACCTGCGCACGCGCTAACGCGCCATCCGCAACGGCTAAACTATAGCTCGACCACTAGAAGAGAAAAACTAGACTGCGCATGCGCGAAAAGTGGCGGAGGGGAAGGTTTTCGTTCTTAGGGGCTCAAATTCCCCGCCTTGAGGAGCCACCGCCCTCACCACTGGGAACACCTGCGCACGCGCTAACGCGCCATCCGCAACGGCTAAGCTATATCTCGACCGCTTAGAAGAGAAAAACTAGACTGCGCATGCGCGAAAAGTGGCGGAGGGGAAGGTTCCCTCTCTTAGGGGCTCAACTTCCCCGCCTTGAGGAGCCACCGCCCTCACCACTGGGAACACCTGCGCACGCGCTAACGCGTCATCCGCAACGGCTAAGCTATATCTCGACCGCTTAGAAGAGAAAATCTAGACTGCGCATGCGCGAAAAGTGGCGGAGGGGAAGGTTCCCTCTCTTAGGGGCTCAACTTCCCCGCCTTGAGGAGCCACCGCCCTCACCACTGGGAACACATGCGCACGCGCTAACGCGCCATCCGCATCGGCTAAGCTATATCTCGACCGCTTAGAAGAGAAAAACTAGACTGCGCATGCGCGAAAAGTGGCGGAGGGGAAGGTTTCCCTCTCTTAGGGGCTCAACTTCCCCGCCTTGAGGAGCCACCGCCCTCACCACTGGGAACACCTGCGCACGCGCTAACGCGCCATCCGCAACGGCTAAGCTATATCTCGACCGCTTAGAAGAGAAAAACTAGACTGCGCATGCGCGAAAAGTGGCGGAGGGGAAGGTTCCCTCTCTTAGGGGCTCACTTCCCCGCCTTGAGGAGCCACCGCCCTCACCACTGGGAACACCTGCGCACGCGCTAACGCGCCATCCGCATCGGCTAAGCTATAGCTCGACCGCTTAGAAGAGAAAAAACTAGACTGTGCATGCGCGAAAAGTGGCGGAGGGGAAGGTTCCCTTTCTTAGGGGCTCAACTTCCCCGCCTTGAGGAGCCACCGCTCTCACCACTGGGAACACCTGCGCACGCGCTAACGCGCCATCCGCAACGGCTAAGCTATATCTCGACCGCTTAGAAGAGAAAAACTAGACTGCGCATGCGCAAAAAGTGGCGGAGGGGAAGGTTCCCTTTCTTAGGGGCTCAACTTCCCCGCCTTGAGGAGCCACCGCCCTCACCACTGGGAACACCTGCGCACGCGCTAACGCGCCATCCGCAACAGCTAAGCTATTTCTCGACCGCTTAGAAGAGAAAAACTAGACTGCGCATGCGCGAAAAGTGGCGGAGGGGAAGGTTCCCTTTCTTAGGGGCTCAACTTCCCCGCCTTGTGGAGCCACCGCCCCTCACCACTGGGAACAACTGCGCACGCGCTAACGCGCCATCCGCAACGGCTAAACTATAGCTCGACCACTTAGAAGAGAAAAACTAGACTGCGCATGCGCGAAAGGTGACGGAGGGGAAGGCTCTCTCTCTTAGAGGCTCAACATCCCCACCTTGAGGAGCCACCGCTCTCACCACTGGGAACACCTGCGCACGCGCTAACGCGCCATCCGCAACGGCTAAACTATAGCTCGACCACTTAGAAGAGAAAAACTAGACTGAGCATGCGCGAAAAGTGGCGGAGGGGAAGGATCTCTCTCTTAGAGGCTCAACATCCCCCCCTTGAGGAGCCACCGCTCTCACCACTGGGAACACCTGCGCACGCGCTAACGCGCCATCCGCAACGGCTAAACTATAGCTCGACCACTTAGAAGAGAAAAACTAGACTGCGCATGCGCGAAAAGTGGCGGAGGGGAAGGATCTCTCTCTTAGAGGCTCAACATCCCCCTCTTGAGGAGCCACCGCTCTCAACACTGGGAACACCTGCGCACGCGCTAACGCGCCATCCGCAACGGCTAAGCTATATCTCGACCGCTTAGAAGAGAAAAACTAGACTGCGCATGCGCGAAAAGTGGCGGAGGGGAAGGTTCCCTCTCTTAGAGGCTCAACATCCCCACCTTGAGGAGCCACCGCTCTCACCACTGGGAACACCTGTGCACGCGCTAACGCGCCATCCGCAACGGCTAAACTATAGCTCGACCACTTAGAAGAGAAAAACTAGACTGCGCATGCGCAAAAGGTGGCGGAGGGGAAGGTTCTCTCTCTTAGAGGCTCAACGTCCCCACCTTGAGGAGCCACCGCTCTCACCACTGGGAACATCTGCGCACGCGCTAACGCGCCATCCGCAACGGCTAAGCTATAGCTCGACCACTTAGAAGAGAAAAACTAGACTGCGCATGCGCGAAAGTTGGCGGAAGGGAAGGTTCTCTCTCTTTGAAAAGCTCAACTTCCCCGCCTTGAGGAGCCACCGCTCTCACCACTGGGAACACCTGCGCACGCGCTAACGCGCCATCCGCAACGGCTAAACTATAGCTCGACCACTTAGAAGAGAAAAACTAGACTGCGCATGCGCGAAAAGTGGCGGAGGGGAAGGTTCCCTTTCTTAGGGGCTCAACTTCCCCGCCTTGAGGAGCCACCGCCCTCACCACTGGGAACACCTGCGCACGCGCTAACGCGCCATCCGCAACGGCTAAGCTATATCTCGACCGCTTAGAAGGGAAAAACTGGACTGCGCATGCGCGAAAAGTGGCGGAGGGGAAGGTTCCCCTTTATTAGGGGCTCAAATTTCCCGCCTTGAGGAGCCACCGCCCTCACCACTGGTAACACCTGCGCACGCGCTAACGCGCCATCCGCAACGGCTAAACTATAGCTCGACCACTTAGAAGAGAAAAACTAGACTGCGCATGCGCGAAAGGTGGCGGAGGGGAAGGTTCTCTCTCTTAGAGGCTCAACATCCCCACCTTGAGGAGCCACCGCTCTCACCACTGGGAACACCTGCGCACGCGCTAACGCGCCATCCGCAACGGCTAAACTATAGCTCGACCACTTAGAAGAGAAAAACTAGACTGCGCATGCGCGAAAGGTGGCGGAGGGGAAGGTTCTCTCTCTTAGAGGCTCAACATCCCCACCTTGAGGAGCCACCGCTCTCACCACTGGGAACACCTGCGCACGCGCTAACGCGCCATCCGCAACGGCTAAGCTATAGCTCGACCACTTAGAAAAGAAAAACTAGACTGCGCATGCGCGAAAGGTGGCGGAAGGGAAGGTTCTCTCTCTTTGAAAAGCTCAACTTCCCCGCCTTGAGGAGCCACCGCTCTCACCACTGGGAACACCTGCGCACGCGCTAACGCGCCGTCCGCAACGGCTAAACTATAGCTCGACCACTTAGAAGAGAAAAACTAGACTGCGCATGCGCGAAAAGTGGCGGAGGGGAAGGTTCCCTTTCTTAGGGGCTCAACTTCCCCGCCATGAGGAGCCACCGCCCTCACCACTGGGAACACCTGCGCACGCGCTAACGCGCCATCCGCAACGGCTAAACTATAGCTCGACCACTTAGAAGAGAAAAACTAGACTGCGCATGCGCGAAAGGTGGCGGAGGGGAAGGTTCTCTCTCTTAGAGGCTCAACATCCCCACCTTGAGGAGCCACCGCTCTCACCACTGGGAACACCTGCGCACGCGCTAACGCGCCATCCGCAACGGCTAAACTATAGCTCGACCACTTAGAAGAGAAAAACTAGACTGAGCATGCGCGAAAAAGTGGCGGAGGGGAAGGATCTCTCTCTTAGAGGCTCAACATCCCCCCCTTGAGGAGCCACCGCTCTCACCACTGGGAACACCTGCGCAGGCGCTAACGCGCCATCCGCAACGGCTAAACTATAGCTCGACCACTTAGAAGAGAAAAACTAGATTGAGCATGCGCGAAAAAATGGCGGAGGGGAAGGATCTCTCTCTTAGAGGCTCAACATCCCCCCCTTGAGGAGCCACCGCTCTCACCACTGGGAACACCTGCGCACGCGCTAACGCGCCATCCGCAACGGCTAAACTATAGCTCGACCACTTGGAAGAGAAAAACTAGACTGCGCATGCGCGAAAATTGGCGGAGGGGAAGGATCTCTCTCTTAGAGGCTCAACATCCCCCCCTTGAGGAGCCACCGCTCTCACCACTGGGAACACCTGCGCACGCGCTAACGCGCCATCCGCAACGGCTAAACTATAGCTCGACCACTTAGAAGAGAAAAACTAGACTGCGCATGCGCGAAAAGTGGCGGAGGGGAAGGATCTCTCTCTTAGAGGCTCAACATCCCCCTCTTGAGGAGCCACCGCTCTCAACACTGGGAACACCTGCGCACGCGCTAACGCGCCATCCGCAACGGCTAAGCTATATCTCGACCGCTTAGAAGAGAAAAACTAGACTGCGCATGCGCGAAAAGTGGCGGAGGGGAAGGTTCCCTCTCTTAGAGGCTCAACATCCCCACCTTGAGGAGCCACCGCTCTCACCACTGGGAACACCTGTGCACGCGCTAACGCGGCATCCGCAACGGCTAAACTATAGCTCGACCACTTAGAAGAGAAAAAACTAGACTGCGCATGCGCAAAATGTGGCGGAGGGGAAGGTTCTCTCTCTTAGAGGCTCAACATCCCCACCTTGAGGAGGCACAGCTCTCACCACTGGGAACATCTGCGCACGCGCTAACGCGCCATCCGCAACGGCTAAGCTATAGCTCGACCACTTAGAAGAGAAAAACTAGACTGCGCATGCGCGAAAGGTGGCGGAAGGGAAGGTTCTCTCTCTTTGAAAAGCTCAACTTCCCCGCCTTGAGGAGCCACCGCTCTCACCACTGGGAACACCTGCGCACGCGCTAACGCGCCATCCGCAACGGCTAAACTATAGCTCGACCACTTAGAAGAGAACAACTAGACTGCGCATGCGCGAAAAGTGGCGGAGGGGAAGGTTCCCTTTCTTAGGGGCTCAACTTCCCCGCCATGAGGAGCCACCGCCCTCACCACTGGGAACACCTGCGCACGCGCTAACGCGCCATCCGCAACGGCTAAACTATAGCTCGACCACTTAGAAGAGAAAAACTAGACTGCGCATGCGCGAAAGGTGGCGGAGGGGAAGGATCTCTCTCTTAGAGGCTCAACATCCCCACCTTGAGGAGCCACCGCTCTCACCACTGGGAACACCTGCGCACGCGCTAACGCGCCATCCGCAACGGCTAAACTATAGCTCGACCGCTTAGAAGAGAAAAAACTAGACTGCGCATGTGCGAAAAGTGGCGGAGGGGAAGGTTCCCTTTCTTAGGGGCTCAACTTCCCCGCCTTGAGGAGCCACCGCCCTCACCACTGGGAACACCTGCGCACGCGCTAACGCGCCATCCGCAACGGCTAAACTATAGCTCGACCACTTAGAAGAGAAAAACTAGACTGCGCATGCGCGAAAAGTGGCGGAGGGGAAGGTTCCCTTTCTTAGGGGCTCAAATTCCCCGCCTTGAGGAGCCACCGCCCTCACCACTGGGAACACCTGCGCACGCGCTAACGCGCCATCCGCAACGGCTAAGCTATATCTCGACCACTTAGATGAGAAAAAACTAGACAGCGCATGCGAGAAAAGTGGCGGAGGGGAAGGTTCCCTTTCTTAGGGGCTCAACTTCCCCGCCTTGAGGAGCCACCGCCCTCACCACTGGGAACACCTGCGCACGCGCTAACGCGCCATCCGCAACGGCTAAGCTATATCTTGACCACTTAGAAGAGAAAAACTAGACTGCGCATGCGCGAAAGGTGGCGGAGGGGAAGGTTCTCTCTCTTTGAAAAGCTCAAATTCCCCGCCTTGAGGAGCCACCGCCCTCACCACTGGGAACACCTGCGCACGCGCTAACGCGCCATCCGCAACGGCTTAGCTATATCTCGACCACTTAGAAGAGAAAAACTAGACTGCGCATGCGCGAAAGGTGGCGGAGGGGAAGGTTCTCTCTCTTTGAAAAGCTCAAATTCCCCCGCCTTGAGGAGCCACCGCCCTCACCACTGGGAACACCTGCGCACGCGCTAACGCGCCATCCGCAACGGCTAAGCTATATCTCGACCGCTTAGAAGAGAAAAACTAGACTGCGCATGCGCGAAAAGTGGCGGAGGGGAAGGTTTCCCTTTCTTAGGGGCTCAACTTCCCCGCCTTGAGGAGCCACCGCCCTCACCACTGGGAACACCTGCGCACGCGCTAACGCGCCATCCGCAACGGCTAAGCTATAGCTCGACCACTTAGAAGAGAAAAGGTAGACAGCGCATGCGCGAAAAGTGGCGGAGGGGAAGGATCTCTCTCTTAGAGGCTCAACATCCCCCCCTTGAGGAGCCACCGCTCTCACCACTGGGAACACCTGCGCACGCGCTAACGCGCCATCCGCAACGGCTAAGCTATATCTCGACCACTTAGAAGAGAAAAACTAGACTGCGCATGCGAGAAAAGTGGCGGAGGGGAAGGTTCCCTTTCTTAGGGGCTCAACTTCCCCGCCTTGAGGAGCCACCGCCCTCACCACTGGGAACACCTGCGCACGCGCTAAACCACTTAGAAGAGAAAAACTAGACTGCGCATGCGCGAAAGGTGGCGGAGGGGAAGGTTCTCTCTTTTTGAAAAGCTCAAATTCCCCGCTTTGAGGAGCCACCGCCCTCACCACTGGGAACACCTGCGCACGCGCTAACGCGCCATCCGCAACGGCTAAGCTATATCTCGACCGCTTAGAAGAGAAAAACTAGACTGCGCATGCGCGAAAAGTGGCGGAAGGAAGGTTCCCTTTCTTAGGGGCTCAACTTCCCCGCCTTGAGGAGCCACCGCCCTCACCACTGGGAACACCTGCGCACGCGCTAAACCACTTAGAAGAGAAAAACTAAACTGCGCATGCGCGAAAGGTGGCGGAGGGGAAGGTTCTCTCTCTTAGAGGCTCAACATCCCCACCTTGAGGAGCCACCGCTCTCACCACTGGGAACACCTGCGCACGCGCTAACGCGCCATCCGCAACGGCTAAGCTATAGCTCGACCACTTAGAAGAGAAAAACTAGACTGCGCATGCGCGAAAGGTGGCGGAGGGGAAGGTTCTCTCTCTTAGAGGCTCAACATCCCCACCTTGAGGAGCCACCGCTCTCACCACTGGGAACACCTGCGCACGCGCTAACGCGCCATCCGCAACGGCTAAGCTATATCTCGACCGCTTAGAAGAGAAAAACTAGACTGCGCATGCGCGAAAGGTGGCGGAAGGGAAGGTTCTCTCTCTTTGAAAAGCTCAACTTCCCCGCCTTGAGGAGCCACCGCTCTCACCACTGGGAACACCTGCGCACGCGCTAACGCGCCATCCGCAACGGCTAAACTATAGCTCGACCACTTAGAAGAGAAAAACTTGACTGCGCATGCGCGAAAAGTGGCGGAGGGGAAAGGTTCCCTTTCTTAGGGGCTCAACTTCCCCGCCTTGAGGAGCCACCGCCCTCACCACTGGGAACACCTGCGCACGCGCTAACGCGCCATCCGCAACGGCTAAACTATAGCTCGACCGCTTAGAAGAGAAAAACTAGACTGCGCATGCGCGAAAAGTGGCGGAGGGGAAGGTTCCCTTTCTTAGGGGCTCAACTTCCCCGCCTTGAGGAGCCACCGCCCTCACCACTGGGAAACACCTGCGCACGCGCTAACGCGCCATCCGCAACGGCTAAACTATAGCTCGACCACTTAGAAGAGAAAAACTAGACTGCGCATGCGCGAAAAGTGGCGGAGGGGAAGGTTCCCTTTCTTAGGGGCTCAACTTCCCCGCCTTGAGGAGCCACCGCCCTCACCACTGGGAACACATGCGCACGCGCTAACGCGCCATCCGCAACGGCTAAACTATAGCTCGACCACTTAGAAGAGAAAAACTAGACTGCGCATGCGCGAAAAGTAGCGGAGGGGAAGGTTCCCTTTCTTAGGGGCTCAACTTCCCCGCCTTGAGGAGCCACCGCCCTCACCACTGGGAACACCTGCGCACGCGCTAACGCGCCATCCGCAACGGCTAAACTATAGCTTGACCACTTAGAAGAGAAAAACTAGACTGCGCATGCGCGAAAAGTGGCGGAGGGGAAGGTTCCCTTTCTTAGGGGCTCAACTTCCCCGCCTTGAGGAGCCACCGCCCTCACCACTGGGAACACCTGCGCACGCGCTAACGCGCCATCCGCAACGGCTAAACTATAGCTCGACCACTTAGAAGAGAAAAAACTAGACTGCGCATGCGCGAAAAGTGGCGGAGGGGAAGGTTCCCTTTCTTAGGGGCTCAACTTCCCCGCCTTGAGGAGCCACCGCCCTCACCACTGGGAACACCTGCGCACGCGCTAACGCGCCATCCGCAACGGCTAAACTATAGCTCGACCACTTAGAAGAGAAAAAACTAAACTGCGCATGCGCGAAAGGTGGCGGAGGGGAAGGTTCTCTCTCTTAGAGGCTCAACATCCCCACCTTGAGGAGCCACCGCTCTCACCACTGGGAACACCTGCGCACACGCTAACGCGCCATCCGCAACGGCTAAGCTATAGCTCGACCGCTTAGAAGAGAAAAACTAGACTGCGCATGCGCGAAAAGTGGCGGAGGGGAAGGTTTTTTTTTCTTAGGGGCTCAACTTCCCCGCCTTGAGGAGCCACCGCCCTCACCACTGGGAACACCTGCGCACGCGCTAACGCGCCATCCGCAACGGCTAAGCTATAGCTCGACCACTTAGAAGAGAAACACTAGACTGCGCATGCGCGAAAGGTGGCGGAGGGGAAGGTTCTCTCTCTTAGAGGCTCAACATCCCCACCTTGAGGAGCCACCGCTCTCACCACTGGGAACACCTGCGCACGCGCTAACGCGCCATCCGCAACGGCTAAGCTATAGCTCGACCACTTAGAAGAGAAAAACTAGACTGCGCATGCGCGAAAAGTGGCGGAGGGGAAGGTTCT